>VWZS01006473.1:50571-291639 GCA_013397075.1 Rhabdornis inornatus
CACACCCTGTACATTCTTATAAGGGGGTTTTACCACATTGGCTGTCGCACTAGTGTCTGTGACCTGCAGATGTGCTTCTCTGGTATTATCCTTCATGCATTCCAAAGCCACTTGGGCCCTCCAGCAAATATAGATTCCAGCTGCCTGTCCACTGCAGGGATAAGGTCTATAGTGTCTCTGATGATTGTACCCAATGACACTTACCTGCAGAGCACCACAGATGTGTGTCTGGCTCTTGATGTGCCTGTTGCATCTCTGATACCCCACCTGCATGTTTGGAGTGCTGCAGGGCTGGATAAATGCAGACAGAGAGAAGCTTTTTCAGAATGGCAGTCCTGCCAGGTTGAACACCTGCAGATACCCAGTGGGAAGCAGTTGTGTTGGTAAGGGAGTGGGGGATGTGGGGGAGTGGATTTGACCCAAAAGTGCCATGGGAGAAGCAGTCCAATTTGCTGATCACAGTTGCTAGATCAGTGTGTGTGATGGATGTGATATAAATTACCATCGATACATAAATACCACAACAGCATTTTAACGAGGTGTTTTCTAGTAGCACTTGTCCAGGCTGGTAGTGTAATGTTAAGGCTGGAGAAGCATATCTAAGCAAGCTCCTTGGCTAAACTTTGATAAGCATGGTGTCACCCAAGATCTAACTACAATTTGTTTGGGTAAGATGCTTTGCTTGTTAGTTTCTGCACATACTTTCAAATAGGTTTGGGGTTTTACTTCATTTATTTATTTATTCCTTTTTGGCCCAGGTTTTGTGTTGGTGTCACCAAAACCAGCTAATGCAGAGATCTACATTTATTATTTTTAATGCACAATTCTGGTGCTTTTTCTGAAGTTCGTCGTTTTTCTGACAACAATAAGCATACAGAAGGGCTGAGGGCTGGGCATTTGGGCTGGGGGGAATTTGGGTCTGTGACTCACAGGAGTGATCTGTGTCTCTCCAGAGACACCAGCAGGTCAATCTATATATCCTATAGATCTCAATATCCTGGCCCACTTTTCAGGTGACACACCTGGTGTTGCCAGCAGTGCTGTTTGGAGGCATGGTCTGCCATGCCTCAATGTTTGCAGCAGGTTCTGCTGAGACTCAGCAATCAACTTTGGTTGTGGTTTTGTCATGGCAGCAGCTGTTTTCCTGAACTTCTGTCAGCTTGGGCTGCTGGACAAATGGCTGCACAAATAATATGTGTGCCAACAGTGTGTTGGCTGGGATGCAGCTGAATGCACACACACACACACAACCGGAGTGTGAGTGTGTGAGTGTGTGTTTGTGTGTGTGTGAGTGTTTGTGTGTGTGTGAGTGTGTGTGTGTGTGAGTGTTTGTGTGTGTGTGTGAGTGTGTGTAAGTGTGTGAAGAGTTGCTCAGTGCTGCACACACTCCCTATGTGTCCTGCTCTGTGCAGTGTATCAGAACCTGGAAGGTTGTCCCCACACACCCAGGATCACAGGCTGCTCCACAGCCATGTGCAGGGGACAGTCTGCGAGTGGAAATGGGCTGTAGTATCTATGCTAATAAATCATGGGTGAGGAAAATCCTGAAGCAGAGGTTCGGTTTGGAGGCAACATCGCAGGTGTTGCTTTCAGGTGAAAACAATGTTTTCATTAGAAAACCTCTCAACATGTTGAGTTGCCACCACAAGAATATGTGAGAGCTGCATATATCCAAAACAAAGCTGAAAAATAGTCTTTCTTCTGCTAGCTCTGAACTGAGGAGGTTTTTTCAAATTTGACTCCTATGTGGAGGCAGAACCTCTTTTCTGCTTAGTTTTAAGATCTGAGAGAAGAAGTATCTTTAATCCTTAAACATCTCTGAAGTCTCTTGACTGTTTGAACTTGTGATGCATAGTCAGAATTCATTCATATTATAAATAAATAATTGGCAGGTAACCACAGTATTGGTAACAGCTTCCATTCTTTCTGCGGAATCATTTACTCCAGATGACTCTCCCTGGTTAACAGCTATAAAAACAAGCCCAACAAAACTGACACAAAATAATATTGGTTAGAAGGGACATCTTGAGGGCTGTACACCAACCTCCTCAAAGCAGGGCTAACCTCAACATTTGCTTAGGCTGCTCAGGGCTTTGTCCATTACATTTCTGAAATCTCCAAGGACGGGGATTTCACAAACCTCTCTGGTCACTTGCTCGAGTTTAGCTGCTCTTGTTTTGAAAAATTTCTTCTGTGATGTTCATTGTAATTTCTTTTGGTCTTGTGCTGTTCATCCCTGCAGATGTGCCATTGCCCATCAGCACTGCAAAGGCATGCTGCTCACTGTCACACAGATTTATTCTGTGTCAGGTGCAGACTTTACATTTGTCCTTGATGAATTTCAACAAATTTCTTTCATGCTTGTCTTCCAGATTGCTGAAGACCACCTGAATGGCTGCCTTGTCCTCCAGCATAATGACATAGAACCTCAATTCAGTGTCCTGCACAGACTTCTGAGGAGCCATTATTTTCTGTCATCTAGATTGCTGCTGAAGACTGGCCCTAGTGTTGTCACTTGAAGAATGCCATCTGTTAATACCAATTAAATGTTTCGTTCTTGACCATTATTATCCTTCAAGCCTTACAGGATACCTGTGAGCTTTTTTCAGGCAGGTTGTGGTGCATCCATTCAGACAATGCCATCCTAGATTGGCCCATATGAAAGACAATGCCAAAGACCATGCTAAAACAAAGTAAGAAACACCCACTGTTTCCCCCACCTTATCCACTGAGCACATCATTCCAGTACAGGTGATAACCACACCAGTCAGGTACATTTTGTCTCTATCAGATACATACTGGCTGTTGCTAGCTACCTTCTTGTATCTGGACATGGCTCCTTTGTGGATTTGCTCCATAACATTCCCAGGAAAAATGTATGAGTATCTTATGTAAGATATCTTCATCTTTGCTTTGGCTAATCCCTTTCAGAACAAGTGGGCTGGTTACATGTGTTGGATTTGTGAGACCTTCAGCATGAGCCTGTGCTGGTGGTTGAGGAAATTTTTGTTAGGGAGTGGCTGAGCAGGCCAAACCCAGAAGCAACCTAACCAGGACACTCCCACTTCTCCCCCATTGGGACTCCTTTTCTTCCCAGCCCCACCACCAAAGGACAACCTTCCTGCCATTGTTGCTGTGGTCTTTGTGTTACTTCAGAGCAGGAGCCCTACAAGGAAGAAATGGGAAGAGCAGGGCAATGAGGCTACCAGGCCACTGGACAGTACAGTATGGTGGTGCCAGGTCCTGGCCCTGGCAAAGATTCAAATAGTTGGAGTAAAAGCAAAAAATAAGCAGGAAGAAAGGGTAAGGTCAGCTGCATGGAGTGTTAGGGATAGGCATGATCCTTTCTAGAGAGCATGAGTAGTTCAGTCAACAGGAAAGGCCAGGCATTTTTCAAAAACCACATTTGCACAATGGCCTACAGTGGTTTGAATTCAGAGACAACAGTTGAGTTTCACTGCTTATAACTTTGGTTCACAGATATCTGAATACAGGACTGAGGTCAGTGGTACTGCTATAGAAGGTAAGAAGGAGATGGTTGAACAGCCACCAGGTCTGACTGTGGAGCCCAAGCAGGATGAATACTGTCGTGCCAAGCTGGCTTGCATCTGGCTGGCTTGAGACTTACTCCTGCCACAGGGGCCTGGCTGCAGCCACAGCACCTGCTCCCAGCCAAGGCAGTGTCTGACATGCCCTGAATTGCCCCTTGGCTGTGGAAAACAAAACTCCTGGAAACACTGGTCAGTACAGTGATGGGCCAGCCTCACAGGTGGTCCTGTGGGATTCACTGGGGCCTTCACAACCAGAAAGACTCAGCAGAGCAGATACATTCTTTGTGATTGAAACTGGAGCATGGAATTGCACTTGAGGGAAGAGGCAGCACAGTGGTGGCTGGTAACAACTGTAGGAACACTCAGGCAGGCAGCATTGGGCATGTCTTGCTAAGGGAAGAAACATAAGTGATTCTGTCACCATTTTCATATCCATGCTGATGTGATGGTATCTCTGTGATGGACTTACACCCGTAATCTCCTTACCAGCACATTAGAAGACTTTAAAGAGTGATGCACAGAAAAGCAAAAAGGATATTAGTGTAGTGACAGTGCTGCCTGAGCCATGTGCATTGATAATGAAGGAGCCACAGCTTAGATTCCTCTGCATGGCAGGCGGAGGATTCCAGGATCCCAAGGTAAGTGTGAGCACCTGCACACTACAGTCCTGCTGCATTAATGAAACCTGATTTGCTGGGTCACCCTCCTGGAGTGACACAATATCATTAAAAGTTGTTTGCTAATTACAGAGATACTATCAAAAGGTGTGGTGCCCTGATTGGAGTCTAGCAAGAAAGTAACACTCTTATTCACCCACCCACCCACCCACCTTTGGCAGATGGTCCGAGGGTCTTTGCTTTGCTTCATGACAGAAAGTGGTTGATTCACCCCCACCCAGCCGTAATTATGTGTTGCTGCCTACTGGAAGTTCCCATGTTGGCATCAGAGTGGTAAGCCTAGAACTCATTGCTAAGATTAATTGCAAAGTAAAAGCATGATTTCTTGATGTCTGTTTTATATTCAGTTACTTAATACTCGATATAATTTCCTTGTGATTTTTTAAATTATCATTAAAATGTTCCTAATTGCTGTTACCCTGTCATGTTCCTATTTCTCAGCAGCCATTTGCATGCAGCCTTCCCATTAAGCTAGAAAGCAGCTCTGGCAGCAAAAATTTTATAGTGTTTTTCGGTTTTCCTGTCCTTTTCAGAGTCCCCTTCTAAATTCTAGAGCCTCCTGTGTAAAACACAACTCCTACTCTAGGGGCTTTGCCATCCTGAAAGCTTGTAATTTCATCCCCTTTTCTTTGGGATAAAATTATTCCCTTGTCAGTGTAGTTCCTATTGAACCAGTCTGGCTTGGCCAGTCTTCACTCTTTCTTTGTTTAAGGTTATTTATTTTTGTAGCAAAAAGGTAATAAAATTGACAACATATGTTTATTCTGATTCTAACCATACAGTTTACACACAAGCAAAACAAAACATCCAGCACACTTCCTTTTATTTATGGTATCAGAGCTGAGCCATTACAGTACCAGCAGTAGGCAACTTTTCCTCCCTTCACCCTTTAAAACTTCTTTGGTGTGGGACATGTGGGACACTGGTGCCAATCTCTGTGGTTGCTTAGCATCTTCCATCATCACTGGGGGTTGTTAGTATCAAGTGGAAAATTTTTACCAGAAGCAAGACCAAGCATGTAGGGAGGACCTCAGCCCCAGGGCGCAGGGCTCTGCCTGGGAAGGGAGGGCAGGAGGAGCAAGGCAAGGGGCCCCTGGTGCAGCTTCAGATACATCACAGTCTGCAAGAAGGCTCATGGAGCCCTTCTGGGTGGGCTCAGGTTCTGTGGAGCCCATCCCCACTGGGGGGATGTTCCCAAATGCTTCATCAGAGCCAGTGGTAGCCTCCCCTTGCCCTGGTTCTAGGGTTCAGAGCTCTGGTGCTGAGAGCTGTAGTGAGTGACCTGTTCCACAGAGTAAACCCCCGAGTCCTTACCTAGGAAGTGGGCTCACATTTAGGGATCATATTTAGTATGCAAATAAGCTTATAAACACACTATGGAACAGGAGCAGCCATCTCTTTAGCAAGATCTGGTTTCATCTATGTGTAGGTCCTAGGAGATAGCTGACTGTCGTTACAAAAGACGTATGGAAGGGTGGAATAACACTTCAAAAGAGAAGATGGATTAAAATCTTCACTGTTTCTAGCCACTGGACAAGGATTCTCCTGGTACAAGGATACGTGGGGCCTGGACAAGGGGATACATTGTCTTTTAACGTGCAGATCAATGGAGGGAGAAGAGAAAAGAGAAGAGAAGAGCAATGAAAGGTGAAATCAATTCACTCAGTATATTAATATACAAGTTCCACAACCTCTATAAGCACTGTAGTATCAGTGTCATCTGATACAGGCATGTCACCTAGCAGGGATGTTAGGCAGGGATTAGGCCAGTGACAGCCATGCCATACACTGCAGTGTTTGCTGCAGCTGCAGTTCTGTTTCTGACCCCAGCACTGGGACTTACCCAGCCTCCAGACCTGTGAGTGCTTTGGGTGCCTTATTGTCCTGGGGCTCTGCTCCCCACTGAGACCACGTGCATGTGGCTCTGCAAAAGGGAAGTTAACTGGGGAGTTACTGTGCCTTGCTGGGCAGGAGCACTGCACACCAGCTGCTCTGAGAGCAGTGCAGGTTACAGACAGTGCCAACCAGCATTTCAGCTTGGCAGGTTGGAACTGGCATCGGATCATGCTCTGGGTTTCACAGGGTTCTCCAAGAGCTTCCCGTGGTAAATGCTTCTGAAAGCCAGGGGGATGGGGTACCCAAATCCCTCTGGTGCTGTCACTGTCCCTGTCTTGCTTACTTCAGGCATGTCCAGAAGGTGCCAACCACCCACGTCAATGCCCATGTGCTATGAAGTGCCTGTCCTTAGGAAAAATGTAAGGCATTGGCTCTTGCCCCAGAAAGGATGCACACCCTGTGTGTTCAAACTCCCAGTGGGTGCAGCCAGAAGCTAGACTTTGGGAGCTCTGTTTTTGTTTGACACTGTCTGATCCTTGCCCTTGAGAGTGCTGCAGCTGAGGTGAGGTGACCCTGGTTTGGTGAGTCACGCCCACGCTGTTGAGCTGTCCCAAACATAAGCAGTGTCACCTTTGTGCTACTTCCAGCTGAACAGAGAGAGAACTTTGCCTCCTCTTCATATATCGGGAAGGTCAATCTCTGTATGGACTGCCTTTTCTTTTAAATCTATACATTAAAAGGCATCATAAAATGCTGTACTAAGGGTGCAATTAACAACTCTTTAGAAGCACTATGAGATTACTGGCTCTCAGTGCAGTAAATAGAAAGCAGGGAGATTCTGGAGTTCGTTTCCAAACAGGTGAGTGGGAACTCTCAAACCAGGAGGCAATTAATGTGTCTGCAAGTCTGGTTTCTCCTTTCCCTGAAGTGAAGGTGGGCATTAGGCTGAGGTGTGCAACATTGCCATCATGCCTCATCTAAAATTTGCCAATATTAATTTCTTGCTTTCTACTCTTTAGCAATCAAAGAGAAACATTTCAGCTGGTACCTCCTGGGTGACAAGGTTTGAGAAATAACCTTTTAGTCACTATTGCAACTGAAGTGAAATAAGTGGAACTGTTCTTAGGTGATAGAACAGCTACATCACATGAGCAGAGCACATTATCTTGGAGTTACCTGTACTCTTCAGTGTGGTCCAGAGAGTTTATTAACAAGAATGTGTATTAATTCTCTGAGTGATACTGTACACAGTGCAAGGGACATGCTGCTCAGGCTTGCAGGAGTGTATTTCCCTGATACAGAAACCTTTAAACCTGCTACTGCTTTAACACCACCAGTGGCAAAAGCTGCCTTGGCTGCCATGGGAGCAGGCCTAGGCAGTAATGCCATGTTACAAGAAAAGGGCCAGGTTGTATCACCAGCATTGTAGTTGCTCAGTAGGCTGTTGACCCTCTAGTTAGTTTTGAGAAATTAAATCTTTAAATTCCGAAATTTGCACTGTACTGTTCAGCCAGTGTAAAAATGTAGGTAATGATATGTAACAAAGGTATGTTTTCCCAATGAAGCCATGTTGAGTCATTTTATATTAATACCAAAGGAACAAACCAAGTTTTTACAACAATAGTTGGCAATATTTCCATTAAATAGCATTAGCCAGTAATTTTTAAAACTGCCTGTTAATTACAGCATTCAGGCCTTGCAGGCAGTTCTATTTTACGTAAGTGCCATCAATGGCAGACTGTAGCCTTTTGTCATAGGCAAACAAGACCATGGGTTACCAAATTACTTTCTGGGGTAAATCCATTGCAACTGGGGGATTCCTTTTTTTCTTTGGTTTTATTTTGGTGGGTTTTTTGGGTTTTGTTTTGGTTTGGTTTACCTTTTGTAGAGTTTTTGTGGGTCTTTTGGGTGTTTTTTTTTTGTTTGTTTGTTTTTGTTAGGTTTGGGGTGGTTTTTTGGTTGTTTCTTTGTTAGTTTTGTTTTTTCCTGATGCTGACAGGTAACATTCAAATGAGACAGTTTATATGGCACAATGTCACATCTGTACCACAGCCACTGGCGCAGGCTGGCGCAGGACGTGCTGGGCTGGCTTTGTGGGAGCTGGGGCAGCTGAAGAGCAGCAGGGTGGCTGCACTTCAGGATGCCCATCCCCATCATCTGGAGCAGCTGAGCTGTCCTGTGCATCCCTTGAAACCCTGCAGCACAGTTTGCAGGAGGGCTGGCACTGCTGTGCTGCTGCACCCAGCTGTTGCTGGTCCCCAGCTGCTCTTGGGAGGTGTCATACCAGGAGGACATCGTGTCATGCCACAGAGCTTCATCATCTGCCTGCTCAAGCACATGCTAGAAGACACAGCACAGGAATAGGTAAGGATAAACCTCTTGCAGGTAACTGTAACTGTGACAGGAAAAAAGTGACATTTATTGTGTACTTATCACTTGGACTAGCTGTATTTATTATTGCTGTTGTTAGTGCTGCTATTGCAATGTTACCTGCAGCTGCCCAGTCAGTGCTGAGATCCACGGTATTTAGCTCAAATGCACTTAAACCCCTCAAAAGAACTTACAGCTCAGAATGCAAGTGGCTTACAATGGTGAAGAGGAGGGATAAAATCAAATGGATACAATTAGCTTGGGCACAATTTAGTAGTTCTTTTCTTGGTATAATTATAAAATGGACACAGGTAGCACCAACTAACCTCAAATACCCTCCTAGCCATAATTAACAATATTGCATAATAATGGTGTCAGTTTAAACCTGATGCTTTGCTCAAAATTACTGTATAGCCACATATCTTGCACAACAGACTAACACACAGCAGTGTCCTGACTTCCATTTTCTATTTCATTGTGTCATCTGTGCATAGGAAAAGCTCCTGGCCAAAGAGGAGTCAGTGGTATAGTGGTAAATAATAGTGGGTAGATTCATCTGTCTGTGGTGTATAAAGAGCAGGTAAATACTAGAAGTGCACAGAGCAGAAGTAGCTACAAAGGGAGTGCCCTTTGCCTGAATTTACCCTTGACTACACCACTTAGAAGAATTGCATAATTGATACAATTGAACCACATCAGTCCTTTATTTATAGAACATAATGAAATGGTTTTCAACATCCTGGATCATGCTGCATGGGTGATTGCCATATATGCACCCAAGGAGAATAAATAAAAACATTTCCCTAAGGTATTATGTCTCTTCAGCTTCTCTAGTTGCATCCAGGGCTTTATTTGGAGAGCAGTGCTGTGAGGAGTGCAGCACGTAATGCTGCTGTGCTCTTGCCCAGGTGTCAGTCAGGGGAGTGCTGCAGTGGGGATGCTCCAGAGCCCTGGAGCTTCCCATTTCCCATGTTCTACATAAAGCATTTCCTAGCCTGGCAGAGCTTAGGGTGTATTTAACATATCACAGACCACTAAACACAGTCCCCTGTGCAGCACTTCAGTTAGTCCCTGTTCAGCCCCAGAGCTTGAATTTGACACAAGTCTGGCTCACCAAGCCCTGCGGGGTCAGGCTCAAAACCCCCTCCCGCTGTGGCATTTGGAAGCTGTTTTCCATGATGGCAGTGGCCACGAGTCATGGATAAGGTGAAAGACAGAGCCAAGCTGAGCCTGCTCAGAGCCATGGGCTCCCACAGCAGCCACACCATCTGTGTGTCTGATGGGCTGTCAGGACTGGCTCTGACACCCTTCCTGGGAATCACCCCAGGCACACTCTGGTCTACAACACAAGCAGGTGCATCAGGTGGCACTGAGAAGGGATACTGTAGAAGTTGCATAAAATAAAACAAAGCACCACTATTCTTTTATCTGTTGTTTTGTTGTTGATTATATTATTGGAAAAATATAGATAATTTACAAGTATTTCTCTTGCTGGCTTTTTTGTCCATCTTTATATGATGTTCTACTGTTCCTATTGCATCATTTACATTTGGCCTTTATTTGTGATGCTACATTGCTTTATGTATACACTTTATAATTAGAAATACTAATTGCAAGCTTGCCTACTACCTTCAGTTGGCTTTTCCAGAGCATTACTTGCAAAAACCTCACAATTACTCAGTTGTTTTCAACTGCTCAATGCGTGTTTTCACAAATTAAAAAAAAAAACAAAAAACCAACAGGATTGTCTTTTTAACTTGTCCTATTTCTAAGTTTTACATGGTTCCCAGCTGGTGCATAGAAATTAACCACATCTAAACTTGCATCTTCTTAGAAGCTGTTTAAGGACTCTTCTCAAAAATCCTCTTTTTCTGACTGAAAATAAAATATTACTTACCACATAGAGATACTGAGAGATTCCCACACTAGCTGTTATATTAAATTTTATTTTTTTTTGACATGTAAAACTCTAACCTAGGCACATTGTCATATTTTTGATTCATTTCAAACTGATAAAAGTCCATATAAGTTAATGGCTCTGCGAGTGGGAGCTAGCTAGTCATTTCCATGCACTTGCTGCACACTTTGACACAATGCTCCCATTTTATCATTTGTTATTTCAGCTTTGCTGATGATTCAGTGGTGTTATTCCACTGCAAAACTGGAGTAACACAGCAGTGAATCAGGCTCATTGGCTCTGCATCTCAGTATCTAAAATGAAGATCCACCTACAGGTAAAATACTATCACACTGCAAGTATCTCACGGACTGAAATCTGCCCTGGCTTGCCAGATCTTCATCGGAAAAGGATTGCACAGGCTCAAAATTAAAGTGCATGGTGACTGCATTTTAGTCAATGGAAATACTCATGTCAACGAGATGAGCTGGTTTTGGCTTTTCTCATTATAAATTGCTCAAATCAAAAATAGCAGGGCAGAGGGTTAGTTTTTTTGTTGTTGTTGCTGCTGTTTTCATTATTTGGCTGCCGTGGATGTAGAAAGCAGCACCTCTGTCACTTGCCCAGGGGGGCTGCAAAGCTCCTGCAGGGGCCAGTGTGCAGGGGTCCCTGGCTGGGAGTGAGCTCATGCACCGAGGCTGGAGGCAGCTCCAAGGAGACACCTGCAAGTGTGTGCTCCTGCAGCACTGGGAGTTACCTCAGACACTGCTGCTGTTTCACTGGCAGCCATGAGCTCAGCCCCACAGTGTGACACTGCAGCACACACGATGGCAATGATACAAAGTGTATGCCAGTGTAAGCACCTGATTGGGTTTTCCTCCTTCAGTGCTATCATGTCATGATTTATTAAATAGTGTCTATTCAAACTACCAAATAACTTCCCCTTTTCCTTATTATTCCCTTAAGAACATTCAAGTCATTCTTGTTTTGTTCCCTTCCCAAATTCAGTCTTTAAGTGCATCTCATAGAGAAGTACATTCTTCCAGTGCCTGCAGAGGTAGCCCTCTGCCTCGGTTACAAATGCTGTGCCTTTACCTCTCATGTACCCTGGGCTTAAACTGACTGATAAAATAAAGCTTCCCAGTTACATGATAGCCCAGTCAAATGTCTGTTGATTGACAAACCACAATCACAGAGGTCCTGAGGAATTAACTGAATGTATAGTTTTACTTGGCAGGAAAGGATGAGAGAGGGACTCCACTTACGTGTAGCAATTGCATGAGGAGCACAACTGCAAAAGCTCTTCTGCTTGTGCCACTTGATACAAATGTCACCTTGGGTAGCACCTCTGCTGCTTGGCAGCACTGAGTGAGCCCTCAGGCATGGGGCTTTGCCTGGCATGGTCACACCTCCACCCTGGAACTGCAGAACTTGCCCAGGCACTGGGGTCTGGGAGTGCCAGGCATGAGTGCCGTCACACAGGCTGTGGTCTTAAGAGTGGCATCAACACTGAGACACTGCTGCTGGTTTCACTGGGTTAGCACAAGCTTTTTCACCCCATCAAAGGCTTTGTCCTCGTGTCTTCAACCTGAAACCCACCCAGAGTTCATAGGTGGAGGTTGGTACTGCCTGCTGGTGTTCAGCTGCACCGTGCTGATGGCATCAGGCTACGGTGGCAACTGGGTGACACCATGAAGAGTGCCAGTTTGCTGGGGACCCCAGCAGTGGGGAAAAGGGTGCTGTGACCTGCTGCTTCCCTGCCAAAATCAGTCTCCATGGCAAGGTTTGGCTACAGCAGACAGGAGAGAAGAACCATGTCTAATTGCTTTCAGGAGCAGAGGATGTCTTCATTCTGCAGTGACACCCCGCCTTGACCAGCCCTGAGCAGTTGTAACTGGCCAAAAGACACCAGATGAGCCCAGCAAAAGTGAATGGTCATAAGATAAAAGATGAAATGAGCCAAAAAGGCAGATCTTACAATAACACTAATGTAAACACTGGTCTGTTAACAAGTCAGTCAGCTTTTATCTTATAGCAGAGAGATTGTTTTTGAGAACCTTGCAGAGTCAAATGAATTCATGAACCTCCATACCAAGGTGCAATCATTAGTCAGTAAATGAATTACATATAATTATCTGCTTTGTATTTAATTCACTTGGCTTCCAGTTTCTTACTCTTCATGCAGAGAAATTCTCTCTCCCCTCACACAAACACACTCCATGGGCAGGAGGTTTTGGAGGGCTGCCATCATCCTGACTCACCAATCAGACTCCATGATTTGAATGATATTTATCTAAGCTGCAAACAAAGAAGATGGCTATGTGTCCAATGAGAGAATAATTATTGTTATGTTTATAGAGCAACAAAGCTGGGAGTTAGGACCCTGGGGGAAAGGCGGCAGGAGGGGTGAGCTGGGCAGAGGCAGGAGTCTGTAGGCAGTGGTTCAGGACAGGCTTGTGCCAGGGCCCTTGCAGGGTTCCCTGCCTCTGAGTCACCTCTGCCAGGAATGGCCCAGCAGCCAAGGGCACTGGCCAGGTGCTGCCTGACCCAGCAGAGATGCTTGCTGGGAGCTGCTGGACCACCTCCCCAGGGACTCCTGATGTGATACCAGGAAAACACGGGCCCTGCAAGGGATTTGGCAGTGGCTGAAGGGAGTTGGGGTTGGCACAGAGCACCCAGACAGCTCTACTGCTGTGAGCTGAGGGTGGGGGTGTGCCAGGCTGCAAGTGATCCAGCCCTGGCTGCACAGGGCAGCAGCACTGACAGAGCAGCCTCCTGCTTGCAGCAGATCCTATGTGTTCTTTTCTCATGCAGAAGTCAGCTCTGCACCTACATCCACAATTACTTTGATTTACCTACCAAGGAAAAAATCCATAGCAGAAAAAGCTTGTTTTGCAAGTAACAGCTGTTGCTTAAAAATAAAAAGTGTCCTTTCAAATGACATGTGGGTTCTCCCTGCTCCACAGTGCAAGGTTGGGCAAGGGAGCCCTGCTCCACCACTTGGGAGAGCTTTGGACACTGTGACTGTGGCAGTGTCATGTGTGACCCAGGCTTGATGCTGCCACATTAGTGTCCTGTGTACTCAGAGAGGACAGGGACAGTGAAGGGTCTACCTGTCCTTTAGGACTTCTCCATGAGAGCTAATAAGTTTGGTAAAACCAACAACTTGAAACCTATATTTCTAAAATGCTTCTAACCCCTCAAAAGCCTCTTCTTGACTGGGATTTCAAGTGTCCCACGAATTTAAAGGGCACCCCATGTCATGCTACAAGGAGAGCCCCAGACCTCTGAAGTGTGGCTGTTTCCAAACCACACCTGCACAAAACTCTTGTTTTTCATTGTGCCCATGGAGGCCCATTTGAATTCTGATGAATCTGTGCAGAGGAATAATGATTGGTAGCTTTTCATCAACTTGGTACCAACAAGCAACAGCCTCAGCCATCATAGCTGTGGCTCTGGAGACCTTGCAGGACATCAGACTCTGGCAATGCTTTGGTTTAAGGACACTATCAGTGGTAATGGCAAGCAGCACTTCTGTCAAGAAAGCTGGAAAAAGTGTCATTTATACTTCCAATAACTCAGCTTGAGGAGGGTAAAGTTTGAGGCACTTTGCAATTATCTCAAATTATCTTTAGGTTAACAATATACAGCCAGGGAGACAGCAGGGCAAACAGCTAGGTGAAGGCATTATCTGGAAATAAAAATGAATTCAGAATGAATCCTACACAGGGAACAAGGCATCCCATTCTTGTTCTTCCAAGATCACTGTGAAACAGTTCCAAATTTTGTCCTTATTGTTGGAAGGGAGGCAAAACCAATAATCTGGATAATTATTAATGCTTAAAAAAATACCACTGAAAATGCAAGATAAATAACTTGATGTCCCTTCCAGCCAACCCAGTTTTAGAAGCAAGTTTTATCTCAGTAGATGCTTTCTCTGATGATTATGTCTGTGTTAATAGCCTAGGAAGAAAAAATTAAAAGGCTTTGACAAAGGAAGACTTGCCAATGCAATGACAGACAACAATACTTTGGATCACAAAGCATTTCTTAGAGGATGGGTATTGAAGTGCTAAATTTTTTAAATTGTAGAAAATCTTCCCTACTTAATTCCCTTTTCAGAGCAACTTAAATTTTCTGGAGAAGATTGAAAACACCTATATGCCAACATTAACATCCCAAAGGCAGAAAAAGGCTTTATAGAAGAGCAATCAGAACTATTTCTGAGACAATAAGGTCCACAAGAAGGAAAATGTGATTTTATGGCCTTAGTAAAAACTGGGAGCCTTGGATCAAGGCTTCTTTAGTTTCTCAAAACTGTCAGCTAATCTTAAGAAAGCCAAGCCACCCCTCAGTGCTTCAGCCTGCGTTTCTGGAGCAGCAATGGGACACTGTTTGCCTCCCTGGCACCCTTTGAGAAGCAAAGTAACCTTGCACCAGGTACCTGAACTCACAGTAGCACTTAGCCCATATTTAGCACTGAAAATTGCTGCTTCTGTTGCAGGTTATTTTAAAATGGAGACAGATCTTTGTGGCCCCGTATATGTTTGTTTATTTAAAAATAAGTTTGTCTGTCTATCAGTTGAACTAATAAAAACATTACTGCTCTTCAATTAATTACTATGAGGCATTTTAAGACCCTTGAATGGAGGAAGCATACAAAGCCATATTACCAAGCAGGTAGTGAAATAACTAAGCACAAGATTTCATAAATATTATTGTGCATGCAGCAGTTTCCACATCTTCCTCTCTCCCTCCCTGGTACACATTATTACTACAGGCAGAAAATCTGGAAAGTAGCCAAACTTACCCTGTTTACAGTCCCTGAGCAGTAATGCCATGAACTGGGGGCTCAATATGGATACCACAAATTATTTGCTCCGAGCTGACAAAGAACAGTCAAAAGAGCAGGGCTGTAAATCACTGCTTCATTATAAATCACTGCATTTGTTACTTTGTCACACCCATTCCAGCACACCTGGGACTTGATGTGGCTTTAATTTTGCATTTTTCTGATGTCACACCATGGATGGCAGCTGACTTTGCACACCTGAGCATGGTTGTATTGTCACATGTACCCCCAGAGACAGAGCAGTTCTGCTCATCACTGCCAGGCCCAAATAAATGTTGTTCTCCATTGCCTGGTGCTCCTGTGAGCACGGGACCAGCTGGGGCACGGTGCTGTGGAACATGGCTGTGGAGCACATCCAAACAGCACAGAGTGCCAGCAAAGCAAGTTCAGGGCTGCCTGCACCATCTGGAGACACACATTTATTCAGCATAGCACAAGAACTCAGAATCAGGTCTATTTCCAGGGTGAACGCTGTTTATTTCGGTGCAAGATCAGTATGGGAAAATATATTTCCAATTTCTAGAGAGGAATTTTCCCAGTTTACAATCTGTTCCATGTTTACAGAGTGTTTTAATTTTTGTAAGTAACAAAAGAGCACAGGTTCAGTAGTAGAAATAAGAATAAATCATACAGTTGCTGGATGTCTTGAGTTATACTGGTGATGCCAACATAGTATTTTGCAGAATGATTAATAGATTGTGCTTATGGAAATTTTACTTATTTTTGCTGAAGGTATATAAGTAACCTTGAGTGTCCCAGGTTACCAGACCTGGGACAACTGCATTGCTGAGCCATGCTCATGTGTGCTTTGCAAGGCTTAGGAGGTGACAGGGAGAACAAATGGAAAGAACCACATCCTCCTCCAGACCACAAATCATGCTGGTTTGTACCTGAAAGACCATAAATTTATCTGTTTGTAGAGCACTGGCAGCTTGCCTGGGAACTTCCATTACAAGATGTAGTTCTGCAATGCACCTCACAGTGTCAATGGTGGTATCTTTAGCCTGCAAAGGAAAGCTCTAAGGTCATGTCTGTGATTAAATAAAAAAATTCTGGTTAATTTGATTGCATTAATCTGTGTGTCATGTTCCTGTGAGGCTGTTGGTGTGCTTCCTCCAGTAATATTGCAGTCCATTCCCAGCTTTTATATTATTCCATTTAGTTCTGTTGCACAACCCTTGCTCCAGGATGAACCTATGAATTCATATTTTGGTGATGTGAAGCAATCTAGCTCTGACCTTGCCATGGTTCCTTACACTGACATAAAACGTCCTCTGAAGCCAGGGAGAATTTGGCTCTAAGAGCTGATGGCAGGACAGGTCATGTCCTTTATCCCAGGCAGGCAAGATCTGACTGTGTGCTCATGGCTCCCAAGCCTTTCCAGCACCTTCCTGGCTGGTAGGGAGGAGACATCACCTGGGCTCCAATGTGCAGATTTGTGCTGGGATCACACACTGTAAAGTCATGAAAGTGAGTTCACCCAGCACAATTAATGGGCACATCTGTGAAATACAACCTTTTCTGAGGAGCCCATTTCTGGCCCTGCCTCCTGCTGCCCCATGCCAAAGCTATGAACTAATCCCATTTACAATTGTTTTGCTCAACATATGGGTCCCAGATAGGGAGAAATAGCAAAAAAAGGCAAATTTAACTCAATATGGGCAAGTCCCCACTGCACTGGGTGTGGGTACTGGTGAGCTTGGCTCTACAACAGAGGAAGGACAAAAAGCCAAAGAGAGGAGAAAAGCTGGGCTGGGAGTGGCAGAGGAAGATTCTGTGTGTGCCTGGGAAGGAAACAATGGGACACGGAGAAGGAATGAAAAGAGCCACATCCTTGTCTGCATCACAGCCCTGCAGTTTGAGTCCCTCACACTGCACCAACCCCCAGTGCCCTGTTCTCACACTGCTCCCCTGTGACTGCTGTGGTGAAGCTCCATCCCATCAGATGTGTCTCACACAGGGACCATGAGGGCAGCAGTGCTCTTAGCATGTCAGATCACATCAAAATGACATTTGGATGTGTTCCCCACCTACTTAGGCCTATTGCAAGTCCTTAGAATTAAGCTCCAGTCCCACAACCTCTGCTGAACATAGGCCAAAAGATGCTCCTCCCTTCCCTCACAGCCAAACTAACCCTGCTCCAGGCAGATAAGCTCTCTTTGGAGGAAGCCTTCCCACCACTGTTTCATGGAGAAGAGCTACCCAAGGGAAGGATGAAGGCAAGATGGAATTTCCTTGCACACTCTTGTACCTATGTCCTCTCACATCTGCTTCCACTAGGTTTCTCAAGCTCAGTGTCTTGTTTGTGAACTGCTGTATGTATTCTTAATGGCAATATTGATTCTTTTCCATTACTGCTATATTCCATAACATATTATTAATATTAACCCTTGTACACTCATTGTATGTTCAAAGCATTTGCAACTACTTACTGTTTATTTGTCCTAAAAGCAGTGTGAGGGAAGTGGGGATGTCAGCATGAGAACCCCACTCAGCAAATGCACCAGTCACTGCAGAGAGGGTAAGAGTTACCAGCAGCATCCTTGGCAGCTGGGTGTCTTTTGGTCTAAACAACCCAGAAATTTACAATTTACAGTTCCCTTCAGACACAAAACATGTCTGCCAGTGCCCATTCAGTGAGTCATCTTAAGAACTCTCAGCCGTATACAATGAACAAAAATGGTTTAAAAGAGGTGTGTTTATAAACACACACACACACATATGTGCATGTATATATGAATAGATGGTTATATATGCATATATACCCACCTAATGTATAAGGTAAAACTTCCAATATACCATAACAAATTATATATTATATTGTAGATATTATATATGTCATATATGGTTTATATGATGTATACATATCCCAACGAGATATAATCAGGTTTCATTTTGCTTCAGTAAGCCTTGGGCTATGGTCAAGGTAATCTATCAGAATATTTGGGGTTCCCGTTTGGAGGGTGAACTATAAATGTGCAACTTCCCTGTCTCCAAAAGGCAGAGGAACTTTATCCCTTCCTCATAGCACCTGTGAGAGTGTTGGGTTGGCATTCATCCAGAGAAGCCTGAACAACCAGAACATCACCATCCTCTCAGCTCTCTAGGTCCTGTTTCTCTGAGGTCACACCACAATAAATAGCACTGCTGCCTGGAGAGCTTCTGCTGCTGAGAGTGTGAAGGGACAGCTTACACACTTGGAAGTGTGCAGTGTCCTCCAGCAGTTATTTGTTCACTGCAGAGAGAAAGTGAGTCATGAGAAACCTTAAGGTGGAGCACTCAAAACAAGGAGTGTATAAATGATTAGCTAGCAAGGGAAGGTCAGCACTAGTCCTTCAAGTCTGAGCATGTTCCATTAACGATGGCACATAAATAATCCCAGCTGAGTGCCTGTGGTTGCAGGAGAGCAGCTATCACCCTTCTAGCCTGGCATGTCTCTGACTCATAGAACATCATCAATGAGGCTGATCTCAGTTTTCTCAAAAAAAGGTAGTTAAGGTTATAGAAGTGGTAAAAAATGGAATTTGATCAACAGATCCAGTTTCAGGATGCACACTTTTTACAAACAAACCAAAAATCCTTCACTACAGGGAGAGCCAAATGCAAGGATGGAAGATGGACCTGAATTCTATTTACACTTGTGCAGCAATGCAATTAATCATCTTGTCAGATAAGATCCAATTGCAGAATCTTTATTAGCACACTGATGAAAATGAAAGAGCACACACTGCCTGTTTTCTTCAGATCACAGATTGAATTTAAAGCATTTGGTGATAGGGAAAAATCAGTTGGCCTCGTCAGTGAGCAAGAATGACTAGTGATTCACTTGGAGGTATCTGACAAGAACACTGAGATCTTTTTTCCTAGAATAAACTACTGATTTTATAGAAAATATTCTGTGAATAATACACCTGAGTACACTAAGTATGTTATCCTTAAATGCAGCACTGATACTTGTGGCATTGCATGATGAAGCACCTAACTACTGACCAAAGGCAATTTTCAGCAATATCAACTGTATCAACTATCCAGGACACTGCTGTAGTTTATTATCCACCTTATTATGCAGTTTATTATCTGTGGCTGCTCTTAAACATCTCTGACACCACATCTCTTGTACAGCTACCAAGTAGCTGAGTACCTTTTTTACTTAGTACCTTTTAGCACTAAGCTCTTCTTCAGATAATCTGCAGTAAATTTTTTGTCATGACTTGAAGTTGAACAGGTAAGCTGTATCACAGAGATGAGACAAATCCTTAATGGTGCAGAGAACCAAAAGCTACTGTGGAATGGGAAAATAAGAATTTATATATGTTTAGTCTAAAGGTCTTATGCTAAAATGTACTGAAGTAATTTCACAGACATCTGCATAAGAAAGAATAGATTGCACAGCATTGGGTGAAATAGTAATTTTTTCAGTGTATTTCTATTTGGAAATTCAATAACACAATCCTACCACAGCCCAGAAATTAGAAGGAATACCAGGAAAAGTGAAATACATAAATAATAGCAACATAATCATCAGTCTGCCTATTCTCAGTGAGATTCTCACGTGTATTTTTGTTCCACTTGCAGTCAGTCTGGGGCACTTTGATCCCTTGTCCAAGCAGGTATCTGGCTGAAAGGAGCCAAGAGCTCACAGAGATGCAAAGCCAAGGCCAAATGTTGTCAGTGAGCAGTGGGGGATGAGAATGGATGAGGAGCCCTGGAGTGCAGGATGCTCTGGAGCAGGGAGAGCAGGGGCAGGCAGAGCATGCAAGTGCCTGTGGGTCTGTGGCTCCTGTCCCAGCTGGAGCAGGGCAGGTGACAAGTGGGTGATACCACTACAAAACCTGAATGTTGACCCATCCCTGCCTCTCCTTGCTGCCAGGTGGGTGGCAGGAATGGTGACTCTACATTTGGGTAAAAGTCTGATGTGTGCCCATGGCCATGGCACGCTGGCCAGCCTCAGTGCCTCTGACTCAGCAGCACTCCCTCTGCAGCCACCACTTTCTGTCTGGGGTAGTTCTCAGCTCCTCAGGTGCTGGCAGAGTGGGCCTTGCTGGTGATTTAATGAACTGTAGAATTAAAATGCAATTTTTCATTTTAATGAGGTTTAACTCTGTGCAGAAATGTACAAAATTCAATTAAATAATTTTGCATTGGTCCCTGTCTAAACACATCCATAGCTATACGTCTTGTCTTAATGTAATATATTTGTGGATGTGGTCCATGCATAATTTTGATGTGAGAATCTTTACATATTTCTTAAACAAACATTATCTATAGAGTAGAAAATCCTTAATATGAACCATTCTTACCCCTCAGCATAGCTGAGATACAGGGAAGACATATTCTCTTCTATACAGCAATTATATTTTTCAGGATCCCCAAAATCTGATATTGAACTGGCCAAGCAAAGAGACAAGTCTCTTGCTTTGGTAACTCCATGCCAACTTCTCACCTGTCAGACAACTTTGATTAATACTTGGCCATGTCTGGTTTGCAGATTGATTTATCTTTCTGCTTTCAAAATAAAGTAAAATATCAGAACAGGTACTTGAAAAATAACAGAAAAGATGTCTGAAAAATGCCAGTTGTTGTATAAACAACAGGTGAAATTGGGAGACAGAATTTGCTTTGTTTGCATATGTGGGGAGTGGCAGAAGGAAGCAGGGCCACTGAGGAGCCATGACACCATTTTCAAGTTATAAGATCCTCTTCTAAGCCATTTCAACAGATGTTATATTCTGAGTTTGCATCATTCTTGTCTCCATTCTGCAATCACCTGGATACTCACTTGTGCAGCAGTAGCTGGGGCAAGGAGACAAAACATAAAGGCCTTGTTTAGATAGCTGAACTTCTGAAAAGGTTAAAATCTAAAATTAATTTTAAGTTCTGCCTGTGGACCAGGCCCATATAGATATATTGTGCCTGGAACAGTATTTTTCGTGTGCATTTCTGCAGGCAAAGTGAGTGCTGAGATCCTGGGTGTGCAGTTTACTCATGCAGAAATAATGAAAGCAGTCTCTTGCCTGTTTTCTCCTTCAATGGGTACCACAGAGGGCTGTGTTCCCAAAGCAAGTGTCAGTGAAATACTGTCTGCATCCTTTGTGCAAAACTAAAGAACAAGTCAGAACAGAATAAAAGTTACAAACTAATCAGAGGTGTGGAAGCTGCTTCGGATCTGCATACATTTAAATGAATAAATAACCAACTGAACTACTTAAGCAGTGCTATCATTCTTTGTCAGTGTGACCCTCATGCTTATGCTAAGTGTGTGAATGCTTTTATGCCAAGCAGGCCAGCATGTTAGAGAGGAGACTGGTGACTCACAGTTCCCTGTAATGAACTATACTGAAGAAGAAATTTTAAACTTGTAAACTCTGCCTTCATCACACAGGCACATTGCTGTGACACAGCTGACTGGCAACACAAACAACTCCTCAGATAAATGTGTAACAAAGGCCTTATACTTATTCTTTTTAGAAGACAGGAGGAATAACCCCCCCAAAGTTCACCAAGCTATTTCTTTCTGTCCCCTTTGTTATTTCCCAGTATCTATGGACCTGAGTCAAAATGGCTGCTGTCCACCCAAGCCTTCCCACTGATTTCTCTGGGGCTTGGATGGGCCTTTCTTGTTATCAGGATTTGGTGCTGCCCACAGTCTGCCATCTCATCACCCAGGTTCCCAGGGACTGAGAACAGAAGACCCCAAACAACTTGAGGAAAGAATTCAGATTAAAATTGCCTGGGGCAGGTCTCAGTATGTGTTTTGAGATAACTGCTAGTTAAGACATGGCTTCAAAATCCAAACAAAGGGGAGATGTCTTGGCACAATATCCCAGTATATGTTTGAAGAACATCATACACCATGAAACTGAAGGCTTTGGGCAGTGCTGGTGATTTAATAATACTAAAATACAAAATGGCACTGTGATTGAATTTGAAATCTGACCATTTTCTTGTTCTCTCAATTTTGCCAGTATACATCACTGCTTCATTTTTTTCTGGGAAAATAGGAAACACAGACAAACCTTGAAGGTGTAACTTTCTGCCTGGACCTGCAGTGCTTCAGGCAGCTGTCTGGGCCTAGGCACAAATCCTGTGTCACACAGAATGGCACAGAGGGCATCCCAGCCCTTCCCAGACTTGATAGCAAAGCCTTGTCAAACCCTGCCATGCATTTGGGTCCTGGCCCAGAACACATCCTCTAAACATGACTCCTTGCAGACCAGCAGCCTTCTATTCCCCCATCACCTGTGTCCCCTCCTGTTTTGTACAAAATCTGTCAAACACAAAGGAAAAAAATGTCAATGCCTGTTCCAGTCATCTGGTAAGACCTTGTGTATGAGATGGAACAGCACGTGGAATCCAGAACAACATCAGAACACAGCTCTACTTGAACCCAGTGTGTTTGACTAAAGAAGTAAAATCAGGAAAAAAATAGAGGAATAAGGTTTGGTTTAATAACCACAATAAACAGCTACTAACCAGGTAGTAATCCAGAAGTTTCTATAAGCCCATGAACTTTGCCAGGCCCCTGGGGATATCCAAAGCCCTCTTCTCAGGTGGGAGAGCAGGGGAACCAGGGGTATTCCTCAACTCATCCCTTTACTCACACCTAGGAAATCCCTGTTGTTGACAGCAAACCACAGCAAGCAGGAGCCAGCCCTCTTTCACAATGTGCAAACCCACACTCAGGGAGGGAGCTGCACCCAGCACAGTGCACCCCCAAACTTCTGGATTTTAGGAGGATCAACCACCTTCTTGGTGGATATGCTCTGCCTTTGGGAGCTCTCTGCTGTTCCTCAAGGGCTGTGACTGCTCCAGGGAAGGAGGAATTTTTTTTTAAATCATGCTTTTAGGCTTGTGCTTTATTATGGGTGGCAATTTTTATCATACTTTTGAAAGGAGGGGTTCAGCAGACCTTCGAGGATTTGAGTGTTTGCGTTTTTGCTTGGTTTTTTTCTGTTTAGATGAGACAGACTACAACATGGATTTGAAAAATAAAGTTTGTTAATACCCTAGCTTTAAAAGAGAAGGTCTGGCATACACATCTTCTTTCAGGGTTTTGATTTTTCAGGTGTGAACCCCGTGCAGCAGAGGAGCCAGATCATTTGGCAGTAATGCCAAGTGTGGCATGGTAACACTTCTGTTCACACAAATCCTTGCACACACACAATTTTGCTGAAGTACAGGTAAATATTTAATAAAATTATAGCTGGAGAAACTAAGATTCCAGAAATTTGAAAGGTGGCTCCATGAGTAAAAAACTGGTATGAACATCCTATTGCCATAGGCAGAGCTGTACCTCTGTGGGTCAGGGGAATGAACCCTGAGGGCTCAGCTCCTTGTAACAGCAGCATGAGCACACAGAGCATTGAGCCTTCTGCCAATCAACCCCAAAATACACCTAACCACTGATCCCTCACCCCTGCATGCTGGTGACTCACCTGCTGTGTTTCTTACCCTCATCAGATTCCTGTTTTGGCAGTTTTCTGGTTTGTTTAGTAAACTCTGATGTGCTAAATAATTTTTTTCCTCTCCACTCTCAGTGTCATTCTGTACTACAATGCTTCAGTGCCACTTAATACTGATGAGGAACAGTGCATTGACTGCAATGTATGTTGCTCATGTTCTTCTTCACTGTTACAATGACTCATTATTCACAGTGTGTTTATGTAATATCATAAATACCAATCTCTGGTATTTATGCAGCATAGTATTTACTTGGGCAAGTTGCCACATGCATTAAAGAAGTAAACAAAGAGCCATTCTTCAGAGGGTTAAAAAAATCTTAAAATTAATCCAATTTTCTTTCATAAGGCACTCCTTGTTATTTTACCTAAAGTGGCTCTTTAAGATATACAGTATGATAAAACACAATTCCTGGGAGACGTAGTTATGGTTCCTAAGAGACTGGTGAATAAACAATCAGGAATAGAGTGTTTGTTTTCCCTAGGTTTTTCTTAACTATTAATGGAAGGCATAAAAAAAACTGTGGAGGAATGTGTTGGGGTTGATAAATGGTAAAAAACCTGAGGAGCACACCTCATTGAACACCCAAGATTCCTGCCTAAAAGCAGTACTATTTTATTTGATTGCAAATAATCCTATTTTGCTAATGCGTTTGCAGTGAGGGTAAATACCACAGTGGATTCTTTGTTTTTTATATTTACTGTACTGTGTACATCAATGGCACAATGTGTGTTCCAAAGAGCTTGCCTTGTCTCACATTACCTTTAGGCATTAACACAAACAGCTTCCTTTGACTGAAGGTGACAAAATCTTCTGTGTTGTACGAAATGTTCTGTCTGACACAAATTCCTAAGACATGGCAGAGGGCTCCCATCCAGTGCAGTGCTGAGCCATTGCAAGAACTTTCCTAGGAAATCAGGGACACTGCAGTCAACCTTACACATGTGACCACTGAAAAGCTGGAAGGTGGCTGAAGCTACACCTGAATCAGCAGCTGAGGAAACCCCATTTGCCACCTGTGTATATCAGAATGCAACTGAACCAGATGCAGTGTTCAATAATACTGGTCCCCATAGAGTTACTCAAGTCATTCATCACCTAGAACCAGAGGCCACTGGTCACCTCTCTTTATCAGTAAATCAGACCAATGAAACCAAGCTATTAATTCAAATTGATGGTGTGAATCTTCAACTTGTCCTCATCAGTAATATGGAAGTAAATGATGAACTTTGGAGGACCCTCACAGAAGCACAGCTTCACATCACAGATCCTGGGCTTGCACCAGCATCTGCCACTGCAGATTTTTAATCTCATGAATATAATGATCATGTATTATTAGCATAGCAGAAGCAGACATAGACCTCACATTCCTCCTGTGGCAAGTGGATGTCAGAGTAATAGATCACATTGCTGTAGTTAATACTCATGTATGATCTACTCATTTCCTTTTAAAAAAAGGTAACAAAAGTATTGATAAAGTCAATTTTGTGCCAGATCTGAAGTAAGTGCCATTTCAGGCTGAAAACCACACAGCTCATGAGTTATTGTCTAAATAATGGGCATCCCTTGCCTCTTTCTATCCTGCACATACAGATTTGCAAAAATGGCTACAAGAAAAATATATGCACAGATGAATCTGGTCAAGCTAGTACATGTTCCTATCTTAAGAATTTATTAAAGAAGTGAATAAACATGCTTGATGTGGTAATTAACCCCATGGAAATAACAAATCTTGCCTTTATAGGGTTTTGTTTGTGCTGCTGTCATTAAGGACCATTCAGTGTTTCCAAACTGGAAGCAGGCCTAAGGTTAAACCTCAGCAAATGATGGGGAAGATGCACAGAATGGGGATAAGGGGAGCCTGGCAGAGGAACCCCATCAGCAAGCCAGCCCACTTGTCACTTCCTTGAGAGTCCAGAGAAGGGAAAGAGAGCAGCAATAAAACACATTGAATCCTGCAACCTTTGGGCAGTCTCACTTTGGTAATCACAAAAATAAAAAAAAAATTACTTCCAAGCTCTTCGGTCCCAGGCTCATTTCCCTTGCCCAGGCAAACAAGGCTTTGCCCAGCCCTCTGCTGTCCTGGCATGCATGTGCAGGGCACAGGGCACAGCCATGCCCTGCCCTGCAGGCTCACAGGGGCATGGATTGCTCCTGCAGCTGGGTTCCCTGCTCCTCAGCCTCTGGATGCTCCCTTCCAAGGTTACTGAAATCTACAGGAATCATTTCACAGATTTCAATGGGCATTGGGTCAATTTAATGTTTCCAAACCAGACACTGGAATGGACATAGAGTGGCAGTTTGGCCCTCAGGCTGGACTTCTCCTTTGGCTTTAGGGTCCATCCTGCCCTGTTCTTTCTAGCAGCTAACACCATTAGTAATGAAAGTCTATGTCTGAATGCCTTCTCTTCTGTAACAAAGTCCTCAAATTAATTGCCAGCAGTGTGATGTCTTTGAAGAAAACCTGCATTACTGCTATAACTCTGGTGGAGTGGATGTTCAGTGACTTACCAGACCTCTTGCTGACATCTGCTATGGCATGCAAACGATAAGCTGTAGCAATAACAAATGAGTTTCTATGTACACTGATCACTCTGGTAAGGAGGTCCATCAGAGATGCCTTTCTGTTCAGGACATTTTGTCCTAGAGAAAGTTTAGTTAGTGAATATCCTGCAGCCACCCAGACAGGAGCATGCTGGAGAACCAGAGATGGTCAATACTGCTTGTGAGACAAACACACTTCTCCACTTGTGCTACAAACCCATCTTGTCTTCTGGCTGAAGAGAAAATGATCACCCAAGAAAGACAGCACAACACAGCAAAATTGAAAACACATTTAGCAATTTGCATACCTTGCATGCCATAGAACACCCCCAAATCCTGGTGGAAATGTGCATAATGTGCCAGACATCATGAACCCAGGAACTCCCCTCCCCATAATCCCTTGGGACCAAAAAGTTTCTGATTGTTCTCCAGCTTCCCCATAAAAGCTTCATTGTTACTGCAGCCCAGCCTTTACCAGGAGTCATGGCATCGGGCCACAGCCTCCAGGGACACTCTCAAGCTGCACAAAACAAGTTTTTCCAAACAGTTTAAGTATTTCCCAGCCCAGACTCTCACATTCTAGTTGTTTGTGCAGGGACAGTAACCCACCAAGCCCTGCCTAAAATACTGGTTGTTTAAACTCCACAGGGACATTTTTTGTTAACATTCCTTACTGCTGTAACCTCTTGACCATTTAAAGCTACTATTAATGGGCAGATTCCATAGGCCTAATGTCAAGGAGACATGCCTGTTGCAAAAAAAGCAGCAATCAGACAATAGATACGTAATTGCTGCTTCCTCTGGACCATTATTGAGCTCACAATTTCTTAATTTAATTGGACTTTGCAGCAGTCCATGAGATATGTGCAGCATCGACAGAACAGCTCCTAGCAGCAGTAATATTTTGTGATGAAAGCAGTAAAATTTTCTCAGTGGGAGTTGACTGGATTCAGTGGCACTGGAGGAGCTGTATCTCTTGGAGAGGCCTGAGCCACCCCATGAGCAGCAGTACCAGGGTGCCAGATCAGTGCTCAGCTCCCTTGCTTGGTGCCCACAGCATTCCAGCACATGGGCAGCTTCCCATGGCCATATTTTGGACAGCATTTGTCCAAGTTTCTGCGTAGAGATTTTACCCTCTTTTCTAATCAGGCAGCATGATAATGGGAAGAGGCCATTACAAAATTGCTTATAAATTTCTCCCCTGGGAGTTGTGGAGGACCCCAGTGATGGTGTCAAGGACACGGACAGGCTGGGTGCAGGGATTTGATGGCAGCAGGTAGAAGCTGGGAAGGATGAATGTCACTGGGACACTCTGCAGATGCTGTGACAGTCTCTGAAGGTGCCTGTCTTGCACACTGCTCATTTGTAAGGGGACACCACAGCCAAAAACCTCATGATAATGGCTCAGGTTCCCCTCCTCCCACCAGAGAGAGCAACAGTCTCCTCCTCTCCAGGACACTTCTGCAGCCTCAATAGGCTCTACATGAACATCAATCCGTCATGATCCCCCTGCTTGCAGCACGGGGCTGGCAGCCTGAGCCACTCTGGCCTCGGGGATGTGATCAGTGTCTGCACAGACAGCAGCAGCCTGAGCCACTCTGGCCTCGGGGATGTGATCAGTCCTCAGTGTGCCTGCCCACTCATCCTGGCCAGCCCCACGCAGTCCTGAGCTGCACCTTCCATCCCTGCAGGACAGCAGCTCCTCACTGAAACCAGAGCAGACTCCTCAACATCCCACACCTTCCCCTTCATTCTAGTCCTAATCAAGCTAATCGTGGCATTCATTTGCTAAATTAGTACTAATTAGTGAAATGCTAATTAAAAAAAGGAATGACAAACCCACGGATACTGTTCATAATGGACTTCTCTCTCAGCATTTTGGAGGCACTGCCATCTCTGCCCTGTGCTGAGAAGGTCAAAGCCATTGGAAGCCATTCAAAGTCACAAGCACCGGTCACAGGGACACTCCAGCCACAGTGCCTTGGCTTCCCCAAACATCCTGGGGAAAAATAGCACTGGTTTGAGTCACCACTTAGTGCCATGGAGTGTTTGGTGTTTTTCAGTATGGGGCCCTTCAGAAAGTGACTTCTAGATGACTTACTCTGCAAAGATAATAAAACAAACAGAACTGGAGCTAGAGAGGAATTTCTGGAGTGCTCAGCACCAGTCCTGGCTTCTGCCATGAGTCCAGGCAGGCCCTTAATGGGCCATGGCAGGCTGGTGAGTGCCAAGTAGGCATAGCCCTTTTAGAGATGCCTAAATACACACTGTTGTTTAAGGAAATAAAAGGCTTTAAAACGTGCTCATTATTTCAGTCAGGTGTACTTGTGCTTAAATGACTCTAGTCCATCTAACCTTTATCTCCCAGAACCTGGAGGGTTCTGTACCAGCCAGCTGCCCTTCTCACATGCTGCCAAGCTTTTCACTTTGTGTCAGTGCCCTTTCTGACCAGACAGCAGCAGAAAGCAAGCATGCAATTGCAGCCTCATCCAATAGCTTAACTCAGTTTGTTCTAATTTGCTAACACATGCACCGTAATTACAGGGCTTGTGTTTAGGCATATCTCAAGAGTTCCTTGTACATGTAACAGAATAGGATAATTCATCCAGATCCCATCAGGGAAGACCAGTCCTAAAATGTCCAGGGCCAGACACAGAGTCCTGTGTAAAGATGGGAAGAGCCCCAAAGATGGGAATCTGGTGCAGATCAAACCTGGTATCTGGCAAGATTCTGCTTTTGCATCTGGCAAGATTCTGCTTTTGCATCTTGTCCTTGTGCCATTGCAGCCTCACTGGGAACTGCTGTCAAGAAGCAGAGATGCAGGCAAATTCCCTCAGGAGTGTGCCCAGTGCTACTCCAGTTTTCAGTGTGGGCTGTCTTTTCTTCCTTGCCTTTTCTTGGTTAGGGACACCCTGGAAGCTTGAAGATGCCAATCTGGAAAGGACAGGTTCATGCTGCAGAGGGCTCCTGTGCAATCAATCATCCCTAGTCTGCTAGAGGGGTGCACAACACAAAGGGGACCTGGCTATTCACACCAGGCTTCTTGCCAGCATAGCTCTGTTGCTCAGAGGTACACTGCCTTTCTCTTCCTGACCATTGTAGCTATGGCAGCAAAAATTTGAATGAAGCTCAGGTGTTGGATTTGATCCTTTGCCTTGTGCACACCTAATGGCAACATCTTGTGTTGTTCAGTAAGCTCTGTCTTGCATCTCTCATTGCACAGACTGAGCCTTGAAGAAGCCTTTTGGACCTTGTATAAGCCCTTGGCCAGGTAATGTGCAGCCCTGCAGAAGGGGCAGCCTCTCCTGGTTGTGCCCCCAGCAGGGGCTGAGGTTTTGCTCTGCTTCAGGACGTTTGCTGAAGATCTGCACCAAAACACCAAAATCATCCTTGTTCCAGACTCGATGATGCTCACTGCTTCTGAAGCAAGGCTGTTCACATGCTTTGAGATGGCATTAAACCAACAAACAATAGCTGATACAAATGGCTGGGGGGAAAACAAGTTCATGGCATTTTCTCATCTAGAAACCTGTCTCACCTTAATGCCAGTATTCTCTCAATACTCTTGTGAGCCTGTTCCCCAAATGGATCTGCACTTGACAGAACAGCAGGGTGGACCTGTGCCCTGCAGCTCCATGCTAGTGGGCTCTGAAAGTAAGTGAGGTCCTGTGCGAGGCACTGAGGGCTCTGCACCCTGGATGCTTGTATTGAACTGCAGTGGTTCCTCTTTACAATGCAGTGAATTCTTGGCCTTTGAGTGGGGCTGTTGTGTGTGGGCACAACGTGATGGTAACAGCTTTGCAGTGGTGATGGTCTTTTGGGAGATGGCAGGGTGGCAGTGTTACCAGGAAGGTTGGTGCCTCTCTCCTGACGCTTTTATGGAGTTTCTGACAATAGTTTAAGACACTTAATTTATACATTTCTCAAGAGAGATTTTTACTTCCCAGAGGACTGAAGCATTTTGAGCTCATCACACTGAATTATTGGCCCCAGATGAAGATGAAACCATGCAGCTGCCTGGCCCATAATGCTTCCATGAGAGGATGGACATGGCTGTCAAGGGCAGACTCTGTTTAAGCCTATCCTAAGGATCACAGCCCCAGCCTGGAGCTGGAAAGAGCCCTTGAACTGAAGGAATAACAATTTACAATTGCTCTTACTAAAGCTACACTTGGCCTTTTATCTGACCTTCTTTGATCTTCTCCACAACCTCTGGCAGGTCTTCAGTGCATTCAGTTCTTTATATTAAAGCAATTAATCCCACATGCAACCAATTAGGTTAAGACATAGTTTGATGGCCATAATATTGTACAGCCATCCTACCAAGTTTTCAACAAGTAAGGGTGACTCCTACATGACACTTTCTAGTGACTGCAGTTCAGAAATATCCCAAGGAAAAAACATATTCCAGAATTACCCTCCAAGCTTGAATGTCCCACTTGCAGACAACATGCTGGCTTTGTTACATATAATAGGGAGTCAAACACTGCTGCTTTTTGTTGGGCACAGCATGCAGGGCAAGAATCTCACTAGACCTGTGTGAACAGGTTTGTCATCCCATAACCTCTTCACCTGCCACTGTCATTACTAGCAACCCACACTAAATGTTTTGCTTATCAGAAGCAAAGAGGCAGCAGCACATGTGAAGTCTTTTAGCTCCATCCATTTTGCCCAGGTCCCTAAGGAGGGGTGGAAGAGCAGCTGGTACAGGAGAGCATTTGCTCTCACTGCCTTTGCTCTGAATGCAGTGCAACCCTCAGTGCTTGTCTCTCATGCTGCTGTGCTGATGCAGTGCAGTAGGGCCAGCACTCGTGGCATTAGCTAAAGCTCCTCTTTGGGTAGTCTTCAGTCTGTGAGGCATCCTCCATCTGGTCCTGGTGTCAAATAGATCACAGTTTTACATGGATGAAAAATGAGACTCCCCTTTGCTTGGATAACCCTGGGACGGCACAAGTCTTCCAAAATTCAGCAGAGGCATTGAAAGCATGTCACCACTGTCTCTTCTGACCTGTGGGATGCAGGCTGTTGACACTGGTATATGTTGAAGTGTCCTAGAGTCTGTTCACTTGGACTTTGCTCTGTTAGGGACAGAGAGGAGGCACATTTCCTTGTTTGGGTCCTTTCCTTTCAGTGAAAGGAGCCAGCACTAATGCCCAGTGTTGTTTTGTTTGCTGGCTCTCCTACCAGGGAGAGGATTTCTTGTTTTTGGGGGTCTGACAGCAGCAAGAGCAACTGCAAGCTATTTCTCTCACACCTTGAGAACTCTTTCAGAAATAGTGCTCATTCCTTCCTGCTCACACCTTGCCAAGAACAGAGACTCCCATGTGGACCTTGTAGGTCTTGCCATGGCACAAATGTACAACAAGAAGTCCAGAAGCAGCAATGTTACAGACCATGGTTCTGGCACTAGACTATTTGTAGAGTTTTTGTACTACAACAAAAGGTCTGGACAATGTGGCAATAGGAACTCTAATGGACTTCAGATGGAGAATTATCTAATGGAGCAGCTTTCCTCCAAAAATGTCATTCTGTCACAATCAAAATGCTTGTGAAACTATCATTTTGCCTACTATTTTTCTGGGAAAAAAAAACCAAAAACAACCCAATATTTTTTAAAATAAAACATTTAGAGTTCTTTATTTTATATAATATATGCATTTTAAAAAGCTATAATGATCTAAATAAGCCTAAACTATTTATTTTTGTGGAATTTTCCTTTGTGGAGAATTTCAACATTTTGAGGTTTTGTTTTGAATTGGAATGAAAACAAATTTCAAAATCTCAAAATTGTCTGTGAAACACAATTTCCACTCTCTGGCCAGCTCAAGTTTCAGGCTAGAGCATGTATAATAGCTCCCCTGCAGGGAAGCTCTTTAGGAAAAATGACTCTGAATTAATTTACTGGTGCAAATATATAGTTTTAAAGATTTGTCAATTTGTCCAAGCCAACATGTCCCTGCTGAAAGCTCCTCCAAGTCATAAGAAGCCTCCACAAGTTCCTGAAAGACTTATTTCTGAAAGGCATTGCTAACTTTGTAAAATTGATGGTGGTCATTTCCTGGCATTGATATTAACCAGGCAGTAACAGTTGACACTTATTTGCAACAGACCACAGAACTGATACCATAACTATTTTCTTAGTCAACTTTAGTAGGATTCCTTTTAATAGTTTAAACTAGAGATTAAGAACTTTATATTACATTTTCAATGTAAGTCCTGTTTGTTCAGACTAAAATATTCAATAGAACAGAATTTATATACTACAATATTGAGATGAATTTAAGTATTTACAGCCTTAGCAAATAATTTTGCCTCAAAAAGCCCGAAACTACTTGCGTTTTCACGTGTAAGGAACAGAAACCTACCGTAGAACAAATTAATGATTAGGAACATTAATGGAGACTTAGTGTAAGTTTTGTTTTCAAGTGAGTCACTTTGGATTTATGGTGACATAAATGAGATCATAGGCCAATCTGTTCACAGCAGCTTTATACACCATATAGGTATGAAGCAGCCTAATACTGAAGCACATTAAGATAAACAGCTTGTAAATTAATCCCACGTGCTTTAAAATTTGAAAAAACCCAAAACCAAACAAGAACAATCCACCCCTGCATGCCATAGGACTTTTTGCTGCCTTTTTCTGGCTGTGCTTTACTAAAGAGAAGTTGGTGTGCACTGTTCTCCAGAGAGTGTCTGCTCCTCCAGAAAGCAGAGCTTTGTGTCAAGGTGAAAGCTGAACCGAACACACACTCTGCAGCCAAAGTTTGTTTAGAACTCCTGACTGCTGGGTCAGTTATGTGGCAGTTTCACTAAACAAACAAGTAAAACACAGGTCAATGTCCAAACCCTGGAGTGCAGCTTATTTAAACAGCTTCAGTAGTTGGTAGAGGAGCAAAGCTGTAAGTGGAAACCAACTGCTCTGCAGTAACTAGCAGAGAATGAAAGACAGTAGATCAGATCAGCACAGGTATTACTGAGGGGGCTGTTTGAAGATGCCTTTGACCAACTGGCTCAGCTTGATGTAAGAAGTTATTGAAAGCACAGTTGGCACTCGATGAGTTTGTTGCAGAATCAGCAACACAAATCTTTCAATCCACTATCTTGAGTTGCTATATTGTAAGGTGTGTGTTAAATCATCATGAAAGGAATCACTCTCTAAAGGACTGGAGAGGGGAAACCAAACCAAAGCTACATGGTAAATTTATAAGGAATGACCCAGAGGAGAACAGCCAGCTGAATCAGTACTGTATGTGTCTCTTTTCCATTCCTCAGTTCAGCAAGATATTTTCTATGATCCTACTGAGTTAGCTTGCATATGTAAACCATGTCCTTTGCTAGACTGCCCATCCATCTTATACCCCTCAGCATAGTTATACAGTCCCCATATAAATCCCTCCCTCCTGGCCCTGTATTGTCCAAGGAACATGTTAGCCTGCTTCCTACTTGGATGCTGACTTTGCAGGAGCATGCCAAGGCACCTTGTCACACCAGCACCATGCAGCTCAGCTCAACAGCAGCGTTTTCCCTCCTGGAAGGGAAGCTGGTACAGCTGGAAGTGAGAGGAAAGGGTCTAGCAGGGAGGCAGCTCCTTGCTGGGAAGGACCTATTTGTGGCTGTCTTGTGCTGGATAGTATTTCACTTGTTTGATATTAGCAAATTCACCAACTGGAGTCTTGGTCACTTTCCTCAGTGTAAAATTTCAATCTACAAAATATTCTGAGTTGGAAGGGACCCACAAAAATCATCAAGTCCAACTCTTAAGTGAATGGCACTGTCTTGGTTTGGTTCTGCTGTGCCTGTAGAACAGACTGCCTTTAACAAGAGTAAACATAAACTAGGGTTGTCTGGCTTTGAACACTCCAAACTGGAACAAAAACAGAAGACGTTTTCAAAATTAGAGCAACCTTACTTAGGCAGATAAGTAAGGGAAGTGGGCAGAGAATTGGAAGGTCCTAGGAAGATTGCAGTACAGGAATTCTTCAATTCCTAGACAAAACCTGTCTAAATAAGTTTGTGGTCAATACTTGAAGCAGGCAATTGACTCTCCCATCAGCTCTTTCAGTAGAGTGATGGTGGCTGGCACAGGGAGCTCCTTTGTGGTTCTGCTGGCAGTCTGACACGTGAAGGTGTGCTAACGTATTAACTGGGCACCACAGGATGGAAACCACTGCTTCTTTTGATTCTACCTATGAAATGTTTTTTCTACTCAGCATGTAAACATGTGGGCAAACAGAGACAATGGTTTTAAAAACAGTAAGCATGATTAAAATGCTTAAAGGAGAAAAAAAATAACTGTTCAACTGAGCAGAAGTGAGAGGGAGGCAACTGTCCAACTTGGAGAAACAAGGGATTTGTCTGGAGAGTCACAGAAATATTTGTGTGGAAGCCATGGGAGAAAATGAAGAAATGACAGTTTATAATAAATATCAAGACAATCTTGTATCATTAAGATTTCCAGGCTAGGAAATATTTTCTTTGGGAAAGCTCTGGCATCCAAGTCTAACACAGATTTTCTAATAGCTAAAGAAGAAATACATGTGTGGAGTAATTGAAATAGCATTCGATTCCCATGCAGAGCAGTAAGCATTACACAGGACTAAAAACCTGTGAGAGAAATCTAAATCAAAGTTAGTTCAGCTACCTATGGTCTCTAATCTGTAACTGTGTCAGCAGGAAATAATGGGAAAAATTAAATGGCTATATATAAAACCAATAATGAAGTAAAAATCTCACAAAATCTATGACATAAAATCAGTATGTCACTCACCTTTTTGTTGCCCAGCTCCTTTTACACCGTAGAAAAAGCTGGTTTGCAGTGCCATAGCATAAGAAAAGCTTACTGCAGGCTTTCTTGCAACTTTTTAAGCAGATAAACACAATCACAAATTCTACTTTACAATTCTATTTTATTGGTAGTAGAAGCATCTGTAGCTGTAATGGTCGTTGTGTTGCAGTAGCCTCGAAATCCATGAACTGTATCCCCCAGCCTGATGCAAAGTGCACTCTACAAGCATATAACAACAGATTGAAGAGTTTAAAATCTTGACATTGCTTGTATGTAAAATTTTGATTTAAAATCTGCTTGTTGGAGCAAAGATTTATTTGTGTGTTTTTCTTTATACTGTGAGGAATGTGACTACTCACAATGTGGAAAGCAAAGCACATGCAGGATGAAAATCAGAAACAAGTAAGCAAGAGAGGGGAGATGGAGAAAATTAGCACCCCTGAAGGCTTTATTTGCCTTCATGCCCATGAAATGTGAAGCTTTATTTTCTGCTGAGCCCTTCCACACTCAGAAAACACGGGTGAAGACCCAGAGCATACTTAGACCACCTTAAAGCTTTGGATACTTAAAAATGGCACCATGGTTTGGCTTCTCATTTGGCATCTGGTTTCTGAGTCTTGTAATGCATTAGGATCACGTTTTCAGGCATTCCCCTGCAACTGGAAGAATCAGAAATTTATTGTTCAAAAAAAGAAAAGTGAGAAAGTCATGTGATTGTGTGCTTCCAGAAGCTGAGGCTTGAAGAAAAAGCGCACCCTAGACTCACAATAAAATCATGAGAATTGAAAACATTAGACTTAAGAAGTTCATCCAAACTTTCTGCTGTGCATATGTAAAACCAGGGTGTTGTCAGGACTAGTTAGCTAATGTCATAAAGCACTCATAAGAACAACATTAGTTATTATTTAGGAGGAAACCAAAGTGTAAAGTGTTCTACATATAAATCTGCCCTTTAGAAGAGCAACATTAAAAATGCAAGATTGGGCTCTGGATTACTGAACGGTAATAAAGAGGTTTTAAACACAGCCATAACTCATTCTGCATGAAAATGACTCAGCAGTGTCTTGACCAAGTTGGAAACAGGACCTCTGGAAGTGATTAGGAGTGGACTGTCTCCTAACATGCACTGTCTCCTAACATGCCTTCCTCCACTAATCTGCTGGGCATGGCAGATGTGCAGAGCAGCCCAGTGAGAGGAGCAAACCCCGGGCTGAGCAGGGAGACCATGGCTCTGCATCTCCACAACCTTTGTCTCAGGAGCTGAGTGAAGAGTGGCTCTTCTGGAATGACAGGTAATGTCTTGCAAAGAAGCAGATTGTGCTGGGAAATACATTGTATGGCCATTCTTGTGTCTCTGTTGCAGTGATTTTGGTGGTTTTGGACTATCTGCAGCTTGGCTATACAGACTGAACACCCCCACTAGCAGTCACAGCCCATCTGGTGCACTCCTGAAGTGCTTTTGGGCAGAGCAATCCAGTTTGGACTGCTAAGACCATGCTGCCATGGAAGCAGATTTGAGTGAGTGGGGACAACAGCAAGATTTTCTTCAAAAGCTCCTCCTCAGTGGAACCAACCCACTGCCACCCACAGCTCAGCGTGGCTGGTGGAAGGAACATCATCTCTGAGAGGAGAATTGGGCCTTCTGAAAAAAATATTTTGTGCCAAGTGTTTTTCTTCTTTGTCCACTTGTGGGTTCATAAAAATATTGCCAACCCCCCTGCTGGTGTTTGCTTGGTGACAGCAAATGCAAGCCTGCTGACAAAAGGTTTGCTTTTCCTTTGCACCTTTTGCAGACTCTTCATAAGACTTTCCTAGCTCAGACACCCCCAGCTAAGAATAACTAGTTTCAGTCTTTTGGACCAGATCTGTGAGCAGCAGAGCTCTGTTCAGTTTGATGGCAGTAAAATAATTCACACATGTTGAAACACTCATTTCCTGGCTTTAGCTGCCTTAAGAGCTGGACCCATCTTAAATGCTACAGAACTGCTTGGAACTCGCTGGTCTGCTCTCCTTTCAGATGCAACGTGAAGGGAGTGCTGTTACTTTGTTAGGAGAGAGTTTAAAACAAACAAGCCACCACCAACTGCAGCTCATGTATATGGGTATGATTTTAAATTGCAAACAGGAGGCTACTTGGCTTTGCATAGTAAGCATTGTCTGGCAGTAAATTGTCTCCTCTGATCTCTCTGAGCCTTGGATTGCTGCTGTGAGATTGTGTCACAACTAGTCATTAATTATTTCATCAAAAGCTTATTTTTCTAATTTCCTCATCATTATTTCCACCTAGTTTCTTTTAAATTGAATCCATTTATTGGCAAGGCTTGTTTCTCCCCTAAGTGGGGCCTGGGCTCTGCAGAGAACAACATTGACCTTAGGAAAAATGTATTGTTAACATATGTAGTTCACGTGCATACTTATGCATACGCTGAGCAAGAAATTACTGTACGTGTGTATAAACATTGCTCTGGAACTCTGACCCTCCTCTCATTCACTCTAGAAGGAAATTCCCTTTCTCACTACCTACAAATTCCTCCCCTCTTCCTACCTGATAAATATGATAAACAATAAAGTATTGTGGGAAAAAATATTGTGCAAAAAAAAGACATTGCCATTCTCACCATGGGGATGAACAAACGAGGAAAAGCAAAACGGAAAAAGGAAAAAGGAAAAAGGTGACTGCAGGTCTCAGGAGATTCATGTCCTTGGGAGATATTTTTTAAAAGTGCCACAGTGTTCTTGGAAAATGGAGACCCTCCCTGGTAACGCCAGCCCTGATAGGCAAGACAGGTTAGCACTACTCATTGGGATAATTACACAAGAGAGTTGGGATTACTGAGCCAGAGAAGTGGGGGAGGAGCAAGGCAGCCAAAACACCCAGTAGAGAGGCTCAGAAAGTTCTCCTGTCACCAGCGCTGAGATGCAAGTGAAGAGAGGAATGGGAAGAACTGCCAACACCTTCATGCCCTCAGAGAACAAAAGCAGCCTCACAAGCACATGGAGGGAACAGCCTGAAGAACAGAGGCTACCGGGCTGCAATGGGACAGAGGTGAGGGGAATGCCCCAGACAGGCTCTCCAGGCAGTCCCAGCAATACAACACCCTGGATGCTAAACCAAAACATGTTCTGTTAGACAAAGCTGCTGCTGCCTCCCTTCCATGGCCTGAAGCTGGAGCAGCCTGGCTGCAGGAGACAGCAATTTGCTGTACCTACATAAGAGTCATCTTGGGGAAGAGCCTGGTTGTTTTTGGGCAATACAGAGTCTTTTCTTGACGATCTGTTCAGCACGCTGTGTGCAAAGCAATGTGGAATGTCAGCAAGATCCTTTTGTGTCTGACTCAGCAATGGCACCATGATAAGCATGGTTTGTCCTGCAGCTTGTGCTAAAGAACGCAAGACTCACCACAAGGACTCCAAATCTTTCACAATACGAGAACACAAGAACAGAAGAGCAGCCACACTGAGCCAGGCCAAAGGTCCATCCAGCTCCTGTCTCCAACAGTGGGCAAAAGCAAAATGCCTGGGGAAAAGTATGAACACAGGGTAAGCACATAAAACATTTCCCCTGAGTGCTCTCCCAGCCACCATCTCCAGATTAGAAAATTTTGGAGCCAAGGATGTTTTCATGTACTTAGAGCTCTGGGTTGCATCCCTCAAGTCCTTGTGCTTTCTCTCATCCTTATGCTTTCCCAAGACTTACTCTTTCTGATCTCTTATTTATTTGCCCTTCAGATGCTCTTCATTGTCTGCATGCTGGATGTATGCCCCTCTATATTATTCATCTGTGTTTTCACTGAGTTTTAGTCATACATGCTCTTCCTTTCTTCTCCATCCTTCAAGCTTCACCACTACTCATGAAGAAGATGCCTAAAGCCCAAAGTCACCCACTGGGACTGTCCATCACTTGAAAGTTGCTACAAACCCTCAAAATGTTTTGGTTCCATGGTACACATATTGTCCCACATTTCCTCACCTACACAGTTTCTTTCTGACCCTTCACTTTTGCAGTTCTTTGTCTAGGACTGTCTAAGGTGCCCCTTTTTGAGGTTTACCCCCTTGTGGTCCCCCTCAAATCTCAGTGGATTATCAGTTTCTCCTCTGAAATGTTTGGCTTATTTGCAGCAGAACTGTTGATTAGAAGTGGACCAATTTTTTGGTGCTGTCGCCTTGTGTAATCAAGGTTGACCACAGAGTGTGTGAGGCTCCTGGACTAGGTGGATGAAACATACATCAGATTTCTGCAGTGTGAAAAAGACAAAAGCCTTAGGTCTTTCCAGAAATCCCTGTGCAATCTTTACGGCTCCTGAGAAAGACCCATTAAACTGTCTGCAAGCCCTTTTTGACAAAGACCCCATTATTTGGGGACATTACATGTAGTGGCTCAGCTTTGGTAATACAGAGCTGACTGTGAGGAGACAAGTCCCTGGTATCTGCACCATGTGGCTCATTCCCAGAAGCAGCAAGTCATTTTCAGTGCTACTACAGGCGGGGGAGGAGTTTGTGTAAGAGATCACAGCTGTCCCTTTTGGAAAGGTGGTGTCCATACTTCACCCTGGACTTGCTCAGTGGTGAATCACCTCTCCAAGAAAGATGCTCCCAGGAGTGCAGTGGGTTCAAAGAACTGCTCTTGCACCCATGGTGATGAGTCAAGCCTCTGCCCTCTATGCTGCCTTGGATTGTCATCAATGTTGACATGCAGAGCCCACTGTTCCTCTGTGTGGGGTAAAAAACCCCAGGAGCTTCCTCAGTAGGGCTACAAGCTTTGAAATTACTCTTTCTTTTTTCTGGGGAAGATGAACTAATCTGGTGAATCAAAGAAAGGCTGATCACCACTCCTTTCTTGTGGAAGGGAAGTAGGTCAGGGACGGTCATACGATTTTTCTCACTCTTTCCTCATCAGTAACCAGAGTGAAGGATTGAGGCTCATGGGCTCTTGGCAATTTTTCTCCTCATCCACATGCTTCACAGATATTCATTATATAGAGTTAATTTCTTGCCTGGCCTCTAATCTTGAAGGTTGAATTCCATTGTTTATAGAAACAGTACACTCTGGGCAGAGTTCTCCCAATTTTCCCAACTCCCAGAGTTCTCACAATTCCCTGTGCTGCCATCAAGGTGCAGCGACCATGTCTAATATCTGCAGGGAGCATGTCTGAATGCCCAACAGCCAGAAAGTGTGCATCATTTCAGGCAGTGTTCTTGTGAGCTCCTGAGTGGTGCCCTGACAGGAGATATCTTAATTTAGAAAAGCAAATGTGAGCAAATCTTGCTGCGCACACAAAGAACAGAGAGGATGAACAAAAATGTGTAGCTTAACTCTTGGATGTTCATCGGCACGACCTGGCACAGGAGCCATTGCAGGACTTCTGGAGTGTCAAACTTGTGCCAAGTCAGCTGTTGTTCACCTCTGCAAATGGCATTGGCAGAATCTGTGCATATTTTAACCCTGCAGCACACCATGACATCTCAAGCCGTCTGAGCAGATGACCAGCTGCAAACTGGTCCAAAACTGGAATTAGCTTCTGCCCTAGAAGGAGCACACAAAACACAGAGGAAAGCTATTATCAACATAAAAAGAGTCTTATTTTGGCTTTGCCTGTTGTTACTTATTTGTGTCTGGTGTGAAGCTGTTGTCCTGCAACTAATAGCAGGCACATGCATGCATGACACTAACAAAGCAGAAGGAGATGTTGTCATTCTCCACTGGAATTAAAAATCTTGCCAGGAAGATGAAAGAAGATTTTTAAATATGGTGTCGCTACATTCCCGTAACTCTACAGAGCAGGAAAATGGTTAAAGAATTATTACTTAACATCTTTATCAGTGTATAAGCAAAATAAAATTATTTTATAGCTAAGGTTTTCAGTGTAAAAATGCTGTAAAAAAAGACACTTAAACCCCATTTAAAGTAAATATATAAATTAGCCTTTGTTTGGAAATGTTTTCTTCAGTTCAGGGAAAAGAAGTTATTACAGCATTACCTCCACCCACAATTTTATTTTACCTATTCTTTTAACTGTATTTAAAATATTAAATATTTTTAATACTTGCTATATAGAGACTGAGTTCTGAGGGGCAGGACTTTTTTCCCCAACATCTAACACAACAAGGTTATGCTCTGGCTAATAGCCAGGACATCCGTTCCCAAATGAATGTTAATGCTACACCTCAGCATGCACCCTCTGATAGCCAGGACTGTAATTCACAGCACACATCTCACTGAGAGATATTTCTGCACAGCACTCCAAAGACCTAACAAGATTTGAGCAGATGACAGAACAGCCTGGTAAGGTGGCAGTGATAGCAAATATGGGCATTTTTGCAGGAAACCTAGAGATTTATACAATTTATTCCAAAACAGAAATACATTATGGAAACACTACACATCTGCATAATTGCAGGCTACATAATGCTGTCTAATTTGTACAGCCCACTGTGCTGGAATATGTGCACTGATCCCCTAAGGTCCACTGAGCTCCATTTAAAACAGATTAGCACTAATCATAATGTTTTCTCACACTTCCTATGCAAGAATAAACAGCAGAAAGAATGAATTGCTCTGCCCCTCATGCACATGCAGAGACTAAAGAGCTCATTGTGTCCTGCTCACAGCACACCTGAGACTCAGCACGATGCAGGTTATCTCCTTATGGAGGTAACATCACTATATACAGCCCATGGATTTAATTTTCAACAATCTATCTGGTTTAATTGTAATTAGCCCTTTAAGAGCTTTATTCTAAAACATAGACCCCCCTAGACCAGACTAGCTGTCATTACAGGGCAATGCCAGCAGCCTGTCTCAGAAGCCCCTTTGGTCACAGACACTTTTGCTCATCCTCCTGCTGCTCCATCAAATGTTACTTTGGACACTTCTGAGTTCCAGCTGCCACCACAGGACACACATAACAGCTGTGGCACATGTTGGTTCCAAATGTCAAGCACAGCAGGTGTATCAGCTGCAGGAGCTCATGGGTGCCTCATATCCACAGCACAAACCACCCCTGAAGCTGAGCTGAAGCAATCTCTGCAGCTTCTCTCAGTGCTGGCACCACTAAACTCAGCTCTGAGCTATTCATGTTAAAGAGCAACTGGGTCTCCTTCCCTCTTGCCTGTGTGTCTCATGGACTCTAGCAGCAGCTGTACATGGGGTAATGGGGAGTGCAAAGGAGATTTCAATTAGTAGTTAGAGCTTGGCTAGGAAAGGCACACAGAAAGCAGAAAGCTAAAGGGACATCATGGTGCCAGTGCTGTTTCTGAGATAACTCATTTGAAAGCAAAAGGGGAATAACATATTTAAACTGAGGCAGAATTACACAATGAGAAGGGGCTGGGATACTACCCAGTTGACAGAGTCAGCATTAGAAGAGAGCCTTAGTCATGCATCAAGAGAGGAACTGGATATGTTTTTGGAAGTGAAGCAAACTGATGCAAAAAGTCACTGGCCAAGATTAAATTAGTTGGAAAAGAAACTAATTTATATGTCCTGGGCTGATAAGGGCAGGTCTTGCTGCACTTTCAAGGTGGATTTCCCCCATTTCTTAGTGTTTCTATATTGCTTGCATACTTGGTTCATATTGATGAGATTAAATGTAATTACTTTGGAAATGTGAAGACATGATTGCTTTGAAACTAAATCAATGGGACAAATCCAGACTGCCTTCCCCAAAGCCAGTAGAGAAAGGCTGAACTTAAACCGGTTTGGCAAAATTCAGTATTCAGCTTTTGATAACACATAGCATAACATAACATAACATAACATGATATAACATAGCATAACATAACATAAACATAACATAACATTAACATAACATAACCAGAGCTTGAGAATATATCGCTTACATCATAGAAGGGATATTTTTTCTTTCTCTAGTACAAAGTCAAAGTACATATGGGCTGGAACACAAGTTGTAATTTTACAGCTCCCATTGGTTCAGCTTCTCTGAAAAGTCAGTGCTGTGCATTATGCACAATCTCAGTGGGAAAATAAGGATGAAGCATCCTGGAGAGGAGAACAGCTCTTCCCTGGCTCACATTAAACATATCTATTCAAGCACATGTATCACATCCACCATCAGCTACTAAGTGGAAATTGAAATCCTTTAACTGAGGGGAGGGAGGAGGTGTGTGAGGGGGTGTCTTCCCTCTTGACTTGGGAATGAGAATGAAAAGTTACATCAGGTTTTCTCAGAAGCTAATCTGTGGCTTTCAGGCCAACATGGGTTGTTGCCAATGACTATTTGATTTCTACATCAGCAGGTCACAGAGATCACAGGTAGGGGCAGAGGGAGTGCATTTATCAGCCCAATGAGACAAGGCTGAGCTCTTTGTCCACTGTCTCCTTCTCCTGTGGTTGGTGTCTCACTGTCCTGAGACTGGGGGTGTGGAGTGGAAGTCACCCTTTGAAAAACATAACCCAGCTGTACTCAAAGGCAGCTGCTGGCCACCCCTGGCAGGCAGCTGAGCTGCTTCCTGGACAGTCAGGGGATTCTGTAAAGCCAGGAGATAAAATGACTGTGTAACATGAATGGTGTTTACTACTAAAGGCTAGACAGATGAGACAGTGGTTGTGACAACAGTACCACATTGACTGGACTGGCTCTTGGAGTCAAAAAACAGGAGAGAGGAGGACAGGATCAATCTCATGTCAGCCCAGGATCCTGGCTATGCCACAAACACACTGGGGCTGGACATCAGCTACAGAGCCAGCTAGTCCTGGAGCAATCTGAGGGGATTTTGGCCCCTCAGACTTGCACAGCATAACCTTTCCCAGCCTCTCCCCAGAGCCTGAGAGAGTTTGGCCTGATTTACTCTGACGTCCTTGATTTTGGATCAAGCCCAGAATGTAGGTGGGTTTCAACAGAAGATGGTTGGCACCAAAGCTACTCAAAGAACCCTAAAAACAAGCTGATGAAGGAACATTTATGACACAGTCCCCATTTTATAAATGAAGCAAGAGACAGGAGGAGATAACAGATTAGAGGACATAAACCCTCTACCTTCCTCTACCAGTCCATGATACTGATCATGCCCAACTGGCTTTTGCCCAAGGACCTGAAACACTGTAGGGCTGAGGCCTAAGGTAAAACATCATGAACTGAATACAGATCTCCTGGTTGTGGCTATGATTCTTGAATGATAAACATAACTTCCCTCACAATGAAACACTGAGTAGATAATAATAGTCTTAGATAAAATTTTACAATAAACCACTTAATGTAGAAATGTAGACATCTGGATTGTGACTGTAATGAAGAAAGCAAGAACTTGCAGTGTCTTGACCCAATGGTCATGGTTGAAGAAACCTCAGAAGCAAGACTTGCTACTGCCAGCCCAGGTTTAGCCTCTGATGCTAACAGTACTGAATTATAACTTCATTAGCAGAATTGCATGATTGTGGCATAAAAATAAGTTTTAAAAGCAGTTAGAAATGACTAATGCATACTAGCAGCAAACTAATGAATTTGTCTGATCTTCCTAATCCTGACACGTGTGGATGCTTCAGTTGTGTGAGTTGTACATTGGCTGCACACCCAGCTGGGAGGTCTATAGCATTTGACTGAAGAAAATCTGCATTTCCTGACTTGTTTTTACTTTTCATACATCTTGGAATAATGTACAATAAGGTACATTTCCCTCTCAATCTTTAAACAGAACCAACCAGAAAAAGACAAAAAGCAGCTTATAGCCAGGACTTTTTTCAAAACATCTGTTCTTCAGCTCAGTCAGGCTCTGTGCCCTGTGAAACCAGATTTTAATGAAGAAGGAAAGGAAGAGGAAGCAAAATAACCTGTGGCTTTGCTTCTGAAGAACTGGATGGTTGCATTAGGTTTGCTTTATCCTGGCTGTGAGCACAGGTGTTAACAACAGAGAAAGTGTTGCTTTGCTGAACAGCAGTCTTTAGTAATAGGAGAAGGAATGCATGGTGTGATAGGAAGGAGCCTGTTGCAAGTCAAGTAAATTCATGGAGTATAAAATTCCTTTCAGTTGCTACATTTTGAATTTATATGCTACATAGCATAAGTGTGTTACTGGTTATCACTGCTTCTACAAGTACAGGTGAGTCAAGCTGAACCAAAATGAATTTGAAAATGTCAAGGATTAGCACATTTAATATATTAACTGCCAAACATTTCAGAAATTACTCTTTCACTAAATCTTAGCACTAGAACTTCTTACATAACCTAAAGACCAGATCTCTTTTTGTTTTTAAAATGTGTTCATTGTTGTCTGCTTGGCTACCAGCTGCTGCTATCTGCCTGCTGTGGTTGGTAACTGTAAATGTGGGGGCCATTTTGAAACCAAAAGATTAAAGACAAGAAGAGGAAGTCCAACAACTTGAAGATGCTATCATCAATCCACAGCTGGCCAGGAACAGGAAGCAAGCGAGGATGGCATACATAATATACAACTTCTATGGCAGCAGAACAAACAAAAATTAAAGGCTGTAGAAATGGTAGAGATTATTTCTCTATGGGTATTGTCACTGCTTTGGGCTGGTCATTTGTGAATGAAGCTCTCTCATGGTGCAGATGAGGGACAGTTTGTCCTACAGCACAAATGCTTTTCCAGCTGGTTGAGAAAGGGAGCAGGGCAAAGCACGGAATGAAAAATAATGATCTGCCAGGGAGCTTGAGAATCAGACTTCCTTCTCATGAGTGTTAGAATTTTGTATTGACCACAGTGCAAGGGCATTCAGGATCTGAATGGTTTAATCACCAGTTTAATTGCAGATGAAATAAGACAAGAAACAAGACACGGCTTCACATGCACAGCTTACAGGGAAACATAATTTTATCATCAACTCAGGAGCCTGTGTGCAGTGGAAAAGTTGCCATTAGGAGAAAGGCCATTTGAGGCCAAACATGAAAGAGCCAGATGTGGTAAGGCTCAGCAGTCACTGAGAACAGGCTGGAAAGGCAGGCGTGCTGGATGTGCTGAACCACAAGAGCAGAAGTTCCAGCAGAGCTGTTCTGCTCCTCGCAGCACTCAGCCCAAGGTGAGGCCTCTGCTCGGGACCTGCAGGAGCACATTTTCTGGTGTGCTGTATCCACTTGGGGTGGCTTTGTGTATCCAGATGTGTGTGCTTTGGCTGTGCCTTCCCTTGCACCTGGACCGTGGCACAGTGGCTGTCAGCAGCATGCCACACCATCCCTGCTGCAGTGAGATCGAGGAAGGGGATCCACAAAGAGTCTACAATATTTTTCAATTCCTTATGATCCCTGAAGGCCAGCGTAAACGAGAAGAACTCTCATGCCTGGAAGGAGCAAAGCATTAAGGCTAGTGCCAGGCACAGGACAGGGAAATGAAAGCATTAGACACTGACTTGAAGCCAGAGGAGCTCAGCCAGCTCCAAGGATCTGACACACAGCTCATTAAACACTTCACAGTGCAGTCCGAATCAGTTTTTAAGTTTTGTTAATGCCATGAAGTAAATTGTACCTGTAATGCATTTGCATCCATAGCTTGCATCAGGTTGGATTAAGGTATAAAAAGCTTCTTAAGCACAAAAGTGCCCATTGTAAAAGCAGTGTCATTAATGACACTGTGCTCATTTAGAGCAGAGCTCGGGCACAGCCTACCTAGCGTCACTGTAGAGAAATCAAAGTGGGCACATTCAGCCTAAGCACTAATACTCAATATCTGCACCAGTGATGTAATTACAATAATCCCTTAATTACTGGCACCAGGAGAATTTGAGGAAAACCTGCCTGGCAAACAAGCTCACTCTATAAAAACAGAAGTTCACAGACCTGAGAAATGCAGGAAATATTCAAGTGGATGGTTATATCAGTACAAATAAAAGATAGTCAAAGAGGGAGACACATGAGAATCCACATTTTACACACAGCTTTCTGGTCTTTGCTGTTTGTTTCCCTTGGTCTTTTCCAGCAGAAACACAGGATCCATTTAACAGAATGCACTGAGGTCCCTCCATGTCCCAGATCCTCATCCTTTGCACTTCACCCACTGCAAGAGCAAGAACATGGAAAAGTACAGGCAGGATGCACCAAAACATGCTAGCTGGATCACAGTGCTGTAACCACTACTGGTCTCTGCACAGCAAACAGTGAGCAGCAGTCCCTGAGCTGTCCTGAATGGCTCTAGGTGCTAACAGGAAACACAGAAAGACTAGATAAAAACTGAAAGGAAATGAGCAGCACCAGATGCAATGAATTTTACCAAGGAGTAGCCTGTGCCTGAGCAGCTTGCCCTGAGTGAGGGTCTGTGTCTGGCTCTGCTGCCTCAAAAGCAAAGAATGTGGACTGTTAGTCACCACTTGTTTCCTGTTCTCTCCCACCTCTGCAATGGAGCAACTTGTGCTGGCAGTGCCAGCTACCCTTGCTGGGGCATCCAGCGTGGCACCCCTGCTCTGGGCTGCAAGGGAGAAGAGAGCAAGTGGCACCAGCATGCTCCATGAGACTCCCATCACCCTGCTTGGCCTGGGGAAGTCAAGGGTACCCCAGGGGTCACATACAGCAAGTGGTGACACTGGCCTGGAAGCACAAGTCACAGCCCAGGCAAACTCCAAGGCTTGGTCAGAGGAGAGGAAGGGTCTCAGATACATTCCCCAGGACAGAAACCTCCTTGGAAAGATTTAAAAAATGGGATTATTCAACAATTAGGCATCTCAGGACAAGGGAGTGGCCTGCTTGCATTGAATTTTCCCTCTTTGGTTAATAAAACAGGTAGCCACAGATTCTAGCTCCAAGAGGACTTGGTTCTGTGTTCTCAGCATCAGAGCTGCAGAGGTGATGATGGGAAACATATCATGCTGAACTGCTACTGCTACTTCCAGTAGACTGGAAGGTCTACTTAGGCTCTGCAAACAGTGCATTCAGAACTGCTTACTAATAGCAAATCACAAATATAGCATAGCACACACTGTACTCAAACTACAAACCACTGTAAACTTACTAATGCAGATTTGTTAAAATAGAATAAAATGGGCCAAGCAAAGCACTGAACAAATTCTGCCATAACAATCTTCCCTTGTCAGGATGATGTTTGTTCTTCAGTCTCAGTGTTTGGCTGTAGCATATGCAACTGGTTGATATCAACTCATACAAAAATTCACAGGCAGTTTTGCCATTTTTTTAATTGGCAGAAGCATAGGCATATCTGCATTGGGGTCCAGGCACGAGTTTAATTGATTAGCTGATAATTACACTACACTATGCACTATGTGCAACAATACCAGTGCATAAAGCTTTAGGGAAATACAAGTTTTACGAAGCAAATAAGTACATACCCTCACTGTCATGGGGTACCATCTGTACAGATTTCCAGCTTCCAATGACCAGACTAGTTGGAGTATCCAGGGAGCCTGTTTCTCACAGAGGAGGTATTGAGGGAGCCAAAAATAAGCACAAACCTAGTGGAAACATCTAGTATTAATTCAACCAAAACCCAAATCCAGCATCCTTTATGACTTACACTTTGAAAGCAGTTGCATGCAACACTTTGCTGAAAATTGTCTTGTTCTGTGATTGTAAAAAAGCAAACAAACACTTGAAGAATTGTTCTTATATTCACTCCTCCAACACCAGATATCAGGCCAAGTTTACAAGCTTCACTGACTTCAGTAAAGATACCCCCAGAATAAATCTGGCTTGCTGAACTTTGCGCCTCTTTAAATTTGGAGTAAATGTTATTATTTGTGAAGACGATGGACTGAGCCAGACAGGGCAGGCACGTGCTGTGCAAGCTTCCCCACAAAAGTTCTGCTGATACAACACAATCCTGACCTGGCCAGGATTACTGGTTTTACAGTCTGCCTTTCTTAAAGAGAAACTGTTACCAATGCGACATTAGGGACAATTGCTCTGTGACAATGAGCACACCTTCCCTAGGAATTATACCAAACAAACTTCACAGGTGACCCAAAACAGCCTTGAATTCTGCTATGGGTCTAAAAGAAAATAAAACCTAATGAAATCATCAGGGTAAAAAGCCTCCCCATCATTTACACCAGAAGCCTGATATTCAGATTTCACCAAAGACCTCTCCAAACCTAGATAAATCTACCAAAAATAGAGCACACCACACCTGGCTGGCAGTTTCCTAGAATGCTCTAAGAAGCTGGTAAAGGAGATATGATAAAATGCAATATTTTTATGAAGTCCCATTAAAGGTGTGCACATCATGAAGGATGTGTGTACCTTGCAGCACAGAAAGACACCAGCAAAGTTATTGGAGCAGTTTCTGCCACTTTTTATATTCTTACTGTAATCTTGTTCTCTGACTTGCCCTCAGGCTTAATAATGAAGTGATTCTATATAATGGGTGGACTAGAGAGTTGTATATATGTGCTCTACTTAATTGCCATTGTGTGCTGTGGTTGATCATGCAATAACAATGAATCCATCATAATTAAATCTGGGAATTATTAAATTGATTCTATTTATACATACTGTCATCTTCCATAGGAGCTGCAAAAATCTGTTGTCTTTAATGAAATTGCACTAAAATCTTGGAGCCCATTTTAAGCCATATAAGGCAGAGTTTTACCTGTGGTAGTTATTCCTAGGGAAAACTGGGTAATTGTTTTGTGTATAAATAAAGGCTCAAATTCACATTTATAATAATTAGGTTTGTTTGGCTTTAATGTCAAAAATTAAGGACTTAACTTGTTTACTGCCTAACTATAGATCAGTTTTTGTGGAGATATTTATAATGAAATTCAGCAGCAAGGGAGCAATATAAAAACCAAGAAACTGGAACCCATCTCAGGAATAGAAGTTCAGTATTGTCCTAATAATTATGCTGGCAGCCACATTTGCATGAAACCATTTTTTTTCTGTAGTACTCAATTAGGTTATTCAGCCGCCTTGATGTGTTTAGAAACAAAACCACTGGCATCCAAATAAGGCTAATAACAAAAATGCAATATGATGTTTCCCATTTCCAGCAAAGAGTAAGAGAACAGATGTTCCTTATGCTGCCATGTTTCACCAGCACAGGGCGGAGCTGAGAACGTTTGCAATTCATAGTGACAGTGCCATTAAACTAATGGAGCACAGAATGTGCCTGGCGGAAGCATGCAGCTCTGAACAATCTGTTTGGGCACCCAGGAAAGGATGGGGATAACCAGAACTGACCTTTCAGGTTAAAGAAGAAAAGCAAACACTCTAGAACCTGTCTTCCCACGCTGCACAGAGCCACCAGCTGTTGGATGGGGCTGCTGATGGTGTTCCTGTCTGTGCTGTCACCCTTGTCTCGTGTGCCGAGTGCTGTGCACAGCGCTGCACAGGCAGGCTCTGCTTCGGCAGCTGTCAGGAGAGAGATGGCAGTGAGGGGACACCCCGCAGTGTCCCGCAGCCACCCCAGGCCATGGGGTGACCTCTGTTTCTCACAGGTAGCACATGTGCTGTCCCAGCCAGGACGTGACACAGGATGGACAGACACAAGGTGGCAGTGCTCCCGGGAAATCGCCGCACATTCTCCTCCGGGATCTTCCAGAGCCGGGGAGCTGCTGGTGCTCGGTACCTCGGCATGGCCGGGCCCCTCTGACCGTGTGTCCCCTGGCAAGGCTGGTGGCTGTCACAGCAAAACCCCAGATCTTCCTTGGGGTGTGATGTTCTCTGGGCCGGTGGCTGCAGCGGGCTGTGGAGTCCCTGCCAGCGGGGCAGGGGCTGGGGGGCTGCTGCGGGATGGGGAAGCAGCCTTTGCTTCTCTGAACTCCTTATTCCTCTCCAGAGGCCTCCTGGTGGTGAATATTTGCCCCGTCTGTGACACTCAAGGACACAAACAAAAGCTGCAGAGGAGAGCAGCCCTGGTTTGGACCTTGCACACACGGCTCCCGGCCCCAGAGCAGCACAGCCCGCGCCCTGAGGCTGCCGTGGGCTCTGCTGGCAGGACAGCCCGGCTCCCTGTGGCACTGGGGTGACAACTAGTGGGACAGACAACTGTGAGCCCCAGGACTGCCTGTGTTCCCTAGGAAACACCTAAGTCCTTTTGGAGCCATCCTTCATCCCCCCTTGGGCAGCACACCCAGTGACAGCTGAGCAGGGGGAGCCTTTCCCACTGGAAGTCCCCCAAACAAGTTGAACAAATCATTGTGCAAACACATTCCCCCTGGGAGGTCTCCTCTCCTGAACTCGAGTCATCCTAATATCCCAAGGACATAAACCCACGAGCAAAATACTGCATGACATGTTAGCACATTCTGGGGGGCAGGGACAGGAACCACAGACTGTATCCACTGTCTTCAAAGTCTCTGCCAGTGCCCAGTGAAAAAGTTCATGCTTGGCCACGGGGGCAGGCTGGGGCACTCCATGGGAAGGCTGCTGGAAAACAACATCAAGCAAAGGGCAGGTCTCCAGTGATGCAGATGAGATCAGGGCCACCAGCAGAAAGGAGACACACTAAATCCAGTGGCCACCAAACTAAAGCCAAATGGACCCAATATTGATTTTGCTTTCTGTGCAAATTCCTGGGGAAGGCTGTGAGTGGCCATGCTGCCCCAGCAGGCAGGTTGTGTTCCCGACTGACCGCTGACTCAGAGGGGTGCTGAGCTCCTCCTCAACTGCAGCAGGACCTCAGCACTTTCCAGCATCAGCCCCTTGGGCAGCGCTGGAGTATTTTCACTGACCTTCCTCCAAATGTGTCTTGCCTTGCCTCACAATGCCAAAGTAAATAAATAAATAGACTAACAAGCAGAAATGCCGGACATTATTCTGGGCTGATTGGTTGTGAAACTTTACTCAAAACCCCAAAACCACAAAAACTGCCAGTTTTCCAAGCCCTGTGTTTTTCATAGCTCTCATAGCATTCTGAATAGTTTGCATTTCCAACATAGAATAAATATACATTTAAGCTAGTTGGATTATTGACACAGAATTAAAAAAAAAAAAAAATAAAAAAAAAGGCACTTAACTCCTTGTTCTGTTTCTTTTTCCCATGAGGTGAAATAAGAATTAACACGACAGCACCATGCCTTGGACATTCACATTTACAGATGTAAATGCTGACAACAGACAGAGTGCCTGCAATGCATTCATGCAAAATCCGTTGAATATGTGTACTTTAAATTAAAAACAAATCAAAACTCACCGCTTATGTCTTTATGTCACTTACCCAGAGAAAGTCTATTGCAATGACCCAAGGCACTTGCACTGTTTTCTTCACTGCATTATAGACCAGGTTCTTTAATGTTAGCACATCACCATAGTCCAGCTGAGCTCACTACAACGTTGGGCTGTAGTTACTCCTGTCGTTACAAATGGAATAGCAGGTAATTTGGCCAGAGCCATGTTTAAGTCAGTATCAGTGATAAGGAGTCTCAGCCATCAACTCCCTGCTCTTGTTCTTCTCCTGAATTGTTTTTAGTGGCCACGGAATTGACTTCTAAGGCCAGAGGTGTGCAGTAACACCTGGATGGGGCACAACTGGAACACGAAGCGCTTGTGCCCATGCCATGGTCCAGCACACAGCTCCTCCGAGCTCATCCACTCAACCCCTGCCCAGCCTCACTCACATCCACAATGCCTGACTGCAAAAATATTTGAGCTGCTGATCCTCTATTGGAAAATAAGGCACAGAAGACAATTTCTCCATTATTCCTTCAGAAAAGCTTTTGTATGTCATATGGTCATAATGCTATAAACTCAACACACTGCCAAACAAAAGGCAACTCAAGGACAGGAGGACAGACATCTGGGAAAGAAAACCAGTCAGTTGTATTTGGAGATCCTGCTCTAATGAGTAACCTTATACAGTTATTCAAATACAAATGTCTGGGTAGCTGAAGTGTCATATATGATTAAATCTCTGCAACAAATTATGTTAATATTGTTACTTCAAGAACAGAAATTAATTGAAAAGTTACAAAATGTAGGCATGGAAATAATGTTGTCTAGAACCTGTATACACAGCTTTCCCTTTCTTGCAATAGCTGGATGAATTACTGAAGTTGCAGGAAAACAAGAACCCATGCCAAGTAAGGTATTAGAGACTTCAAGAGCCTTCACTGAAGTCTCCAGTCTTCAAGAGCCTTCCTTCTTGGTACTCTTCATGCATATGAGTGTGATATGAAGACATTCATAAAAGAACAAGAACAGTATTGTGTATATAATTTTTATTTGAAATGTAACTTTGAGATTATTTAAATTAAATATTTTTGCAGAGGAAAAAAAAAAGATCAGTTTGAGTTTCAGCACTTACCTCTTCCTCAGCATTTGTGCTGTTCTCTGGTTATGGGCAATGTAAATGGATTGCTTTCTTTTTTTCAGCTTCATATCTGTTTCTGACCTGCTTCATTTACTTGCCTAAACAACTCTTAGGAGATGGAGAGTCAACAGCATTTGGGCAGTTGTTTAAAATCAGGAATTTACTTTAGAGCTATCGGGATAAGGAAGTGCTTTCCCAAAATTGCCTCTTGGTCCAAGTTTCATTTCTACTGAAAAAAAAAAAAAGCTTTCTTTAAAGCAGTAATAATTGAACTGTGAAAAGAAAGTAAATGCAAACAACTTCAGTTAAGCTTCAGTTGCTGCTATTTAAACAGAAAAAAAATCCCTTTCAGCTCCAGTTGTACTCTGGGCCTAGGAGTGTCCAAGTGTTCACACAAACACCCATCCTTTCTCTGGGACAAGAAGAGTGGATGCAGAGTCAGACACAACGCTGGTACACCAGCAGTGCTGTGGAGAACAGGAACCAGAGATCCTGGGCAGACTGACTGGAGATAACTGCATTCTGTACAGGTGCCTAACTAGGCAGGACAGCAGCCTGAAATAGTCTCCTAAATCAAGTGAAACAGCAACAGACAGAGGAGCCAGGCTGCTTTGCACTGAAGAGCCAAATGCCTTCAGGACTGCCTGAGTTCAATACAGAGCATGCAACCAAAAGTCTTTTATTTATTTCTTTGTTCTTCTGTGCTGAGGGAGGGATGCCATTTTTCTCTGCATGCTGCTGCAACATAGTCACCTATTAAAGTTATGTTTGTGCTCATTCCTGGAATTTGTAATGGACAGTAATTGTGCCTCTAATAGTAAAATTGCTCTCAGCTAGGCTTTAGCTTTGCTGTGATGCATTTTCTACTGTCACCCAAATCCTGGGATAATAATGAGGTTGAGCTTTTATCACAGACAATAAAAACTGAGTACAAAGTATTGCTGAGAAACAAAGTAGAGCACTTCCCATTTGATGATCAGAATGTAGTACCTACAGGTTGTCCTAGTTACAGGGATAGGAGGCAGAGCTTAGCATTATGTGAGGGAAACCAAAACTGTATTCTAAATTCCCCTACATCATCTTCAATGTTCAAGGCAGCAGGGGGAAGAGGAAGGGTGGGCCAGTCTTCTCTGGCTTGGTGCTGGGGAGAGATATTGGCTGTCTGGATGGCATTGCCAGCACTGCAGGTCCCCAGCTTGTCATTTTCTCCAGCCACATGGAGACCAAGCCTTGAAAAAACAGCTCCTGTGGGGAGGTGGCCATGGAAAATGGAGCACCAGCACAATGCCAGCCCAGCTGAGCCATAGGAAATGGAGCACACCAGGACAATGCCAGCCCAACTGAGCCACGGGAAATGGAGCACCAGGACAATGCCAGCCCAACTGAGCTACAGGAAATGGAGCACACCAGGACAATGCCAGCCCAACTGAGCCATGGGAAATGGAGCACCAGGACAATGCCAGCCCAACTGAGCTACAGGAAATGGAGCACACCAGGACAATGCCAGCCCAACTGAGCCACGGGAAATGGAGCACCAGGACAATGCCAGCCCAACTGAGCTACAGGAAATGGAGCACACCAGGACAATGCCAGCCCAACTGAGCCATAGGAAATGGAGCACCAGGACAATGCCAGCCCAGCTGAGCTATAGGAAATGGAGCACACCAGGACACTGCCAGCCCAACTGAGACATGGGAAATGGAGCACCAGGACACTGCCAGCCCAACTGAGACATGGGAAATGGAGCACCAGGACACTGCCAGCCCAACTGAGCTATAGGAAATGGAGCACCAGGACAATGCCAGCCCAGCTGAGCCACGTGCAGCCAAACCTGCTGGGGCCCAGCGTGTGTTGGTACTGAGAGAGAAGGAAAGAGAAAGAGAAGTGTCACAGAAGCTTGGCAGAAGAGTTTCTGGGCTAAGCTAGCTCCCCAGGTTCTGTTCTGGCCCTGTTTTTCCCTTGTTGCCAGGCTGGGAGGAGCAGGAGGCTGAGCTGCAAGAATCTCTGGCGTGCTGCCTTTGTTCTCCTGGGCTCCACGTGGCAGCCAGCCTGGGGACAGCCACCATTTGGGTTTTGTCCTCGAGGGGACCAGGCAATATCTTGCCTTTGTTGGTTAAACCATTTTCTTTTCGTACAATCATTTATTACGATTGCTGTGTTTCTTGCAAGCCTCTTTAGTAAATTGTGACTCAGCTTCAATCTCCCTTAGTATTTATTTCTCCATTATAGAAAAGAAGACAGCTTGAGTGGCCTTAATTTCCCTATTGAATTTTTAAACTCCAGACAAGGTTCAAGAAAACACAAAGCACTTAGTGACTAATTGACTAATTTCAGCATTAATTAAACTCTGTATGAAGATACATCTATATAGTGGTGGAAAATAAAGTTAGGTCCAGCATCTCTATAATTTAATTGAGAAATTACAGCAGTTCAACAGCTTTGGAAAGCATCACATGCTTTAAAAGAGATCTGCTTTGCACAAATAAGTGTCATAATGCTTAAATAAATTAACAGCTCCAAAACCAGCCCTGAGTAACAGTCTGATAGCCCCCTGTTCACCAAATATGTAGAAGGCATTCAGAGAAATTGTTCCTAAATATGCTTCAGCCCTTTTTTCTAGAGATGAGATTATTTACTTCTGCATCTTTACAGCAACTTTACTGACACTAATCCCCATTTTAGCTGCAAAGCTTTTGGACCCAGATTTGGGGTGGCCACAAAATGGAAGTCAGGCTAAGTCTAGGCTGCAAATTAGAGCTCTCACATTTTTTCTGATATGGGCTAATAGTATTTAATTGATCCCCTTTATGAAATGCAATAGGAGTGTGCCAAGCTAGAAATCAATGGTACTTTTTGAAACCTTCGGATATTTTTGTCAAAGGATGGGTGCAAACATCAATACATGGTACTACAGACCAAAAATAGTAGGACATAATTTCTTGTTGCATGGAAGCAGAATGGGCTGCTCAAAAGGTGAAATGTTGCCTATCTCAGTGGTATACTAACTTTATCAATCATCCTTTCAGAAAAAAATTACAAAAATTAGATTTGACACTGTTCCTGCAGGCACTGGGCTTAGGAATTGCAAGAAGAATCCATACTCACCTAGAGTTCATAGCACTCCTTATATTTTCACTTCAATGTGTCAATGCTCTTCTTTCCCCAGGTCATTTTAAGAATGAATATGCCATGCATAATTCTCTTCTAAGCCTATTTCAATGGGAAACAATGGTGAAATGGCTTTGAAATAATGATGAATTGGGCATGTGGCACACGAATGTGTGCTTTGCCTGCCAGTGCCTTGTGGACACTGTGTATCTCTGAAGCAAATCTTACTCATATTCCATTATTATTCTTTTCAGCAAGGAATATCTCTTCTGCTAAGCATGGTCCTCCTCACCCTGGGACCCTGTTCTGCATTTTATAGCAATTCTGTTTCCCAGCTCTTTTCCCATCCATTTTTACCCCACATTCTAAAATAGGAAAGACCCTGGTATGGGCCTGCTGCTGTTACTTGGTGGCTATGTCAGAGTTTCCTATCATGGCATGTCTCAACAGCAGAAAATGCACATTGCAACAGCATGGAGCTGTGGCTTACGGCCAATCAACTGTTACAATTACGCTATCGCACTGAACTACTTTTGCATTTCTTGTTGAGGAAGCCTTTCAGAGGCCTTAGCTATGTTTCATAATTTTTCTGGTTTTATGTGTCAGATGCATCTTGCTCTCTTCCCTCTTCTGTTGCGCAAGTTCTCCTTGGAATTCTCTGGGAGATGTTGATGTGGACAGCAGAAAAATGGGCCCTTCATTGATGTGTGCTGTTCCTTGAAGGCATGTTAATAGCACACTGCTCAGGACACTGATGGGGCCTGGGTGCCCAATTTCTTTTCAACAGGAAATCAGTTTGAAACCCTGTGAGAATGCCTGCCCAACCTCCCAGATTCCTTTATAGGCAGTGTACAACCAGAACATACAAACCCTCTTGGGTTGTGTCAAGATTAGGATCCTTTCGAAACTTGATGGTTGAATGCAAAGGTCCTGGTTTTGGATTCTCAGGAATAATAAAATAAGATCATCTACGTGCAGTACTAAATAATAAATTTTAAAAGTGTGTGTGAAACTGTTCATAAGCAATTGAATCCTAACAGAATTATCTTCAAATACATTAATACACTTTTCAGCAGAAAGCCGGTAGTAACATAGTTATAAAATGCAAAAAACTGAAATAAAGAATCAGCCTTGCTAAAGTAGGAAGAAATTGAAAATCCATAGGCCATGTCTATTTTTAGTTTCACCCTTTCTATAACCAAGGAGAAATTTGGTAACAGGATCTAAAAGACAATGTCATGGAATGGATAGCACATTCCTATGTTAATACTGACTATGAACATATCTGTCCTTTATAGCTGAAAAAACTGGGAGGCATACGTGGCACTCACTTCTTCCTGAGCTCAGCACAGTACTCATCCTCACCAGCCACGTATCAACCAGGCACTGAGCAGGTATTCAAAAGTCTTCATTTGCAGTGCATGCTGTAGTCCAAAATCATAGTAATCCTGTAATCCATGCAGTGCTCCATGGCTGCCAAAGATTGATTAAAAAACTGGAAGTATTCCTTTTTTCCCCTTCCCAAATGATGACCAAGGCAAAATGTGTTTCTTTGCCAGATGCTTTCAGCTCTCTGTGAATTAGCTTCCCAGACAGGGGTAACCAGACACCAGTTTCTAAACTGGCATTAAAGGTGCTGCCTCTGGTTTTCAGTATTTCAACCTGTCAAATATCTTCCAAATTTAGAGACTACACACTGTGAACCACTGCTGAACAGCAAGGGAAAAGTCTGTTGAGTAACCCTTCAGGTCTTTCTTCATTTGGGTCACTTGTAGCTCTGGCTAGCACAGCTTGACAGACTAAGACAGAATTAGGGCAAGGACTGAACCATGCTTGGGTACTTTCTGCTACAATGCTGGTGAAAAAAGCCTTTGAGCTGTGAAATGATCCCCATTTCCAAAAGGCAAACAAATCCAACATGTCAATGCAAACACTGTTGTCACAGTCATCTTCAAACAGCGCCACACTACTCTGAAATGCAACTCACTACTCAACAGCAGGGAAATTCAGTGCCCTGTAAATGCTTCCTCTCTGCATCATACAACAATTAAATAGCATAAATATGTAGGAGCCACTGAGGTATATAAAAAGAAATGCCCTCAGCAACACTGGGAGTTTCCCGCAAGCCAGGGACAAGGTAGAAAATGAAAGAAGTTCAAGTCTTTTGGAAGAAAGCAGGAGGAGATACAATCTGTTTAAATGTGCAGGCCAAAGCTAAGGTTAGGAAGTGGGCACACACAGTGGGGTTGGGCAGCTGGCTCTGAGCAGGGTCTGATGCTGCTTGGAGCCACTGCTGCTGACACTGTGATGTGCTCCAGTGTGCCCCACGCCAGAGTCCTGCAGACACGTCTGGCTCTGCTGCTCCACTGGGACTTCATCATTCACTCCATCAGGATCTGGAAGGACTCCATCCTACAGCTTTGGACTCCAGTTGCTTATTTGTTATTTATTATTGTTTTTATTATGGTAGCCTTAAACCGCCCAAACATACAAAGGTACCACAGGGTTCAGCCTTGACAAGAAGCAGATGAGGAGGCAGACCCTGCCTACAGTAATAAAATGCAGAAAGCTGATGTAGCAATGCAAAAAGGCTTTTGTGTGGTTTCCTTCTCACTACCCTGTCTCTTGGTTCCTAGGGATGTAGGAGACAGAGTCCTGGTACTACTTTGCAGTATTACTATTAGGAGGACATACTTCCAAGGCAGCAGAAACTGCAAGAAGCTTCTGCCTCCTTTGGCCAGAGCCAGATTCTAATAGTTCTATTGCATTCAGAGGCACCTTGTATTACCAAAAGGTCCTGTGATATTCACAGGGCTGCTGCTCATGCAAATATAAAATGAGAGGTATAAAGATCTGGTGCTAATCATTATTTATCCACAATTGCCTTGTTTGTGCCAGGTTTTAAACTTCACACTTCAGCTGTTTTGTGGGGAGGAAGATTTTACCAGAGCTCTGTTCACAACAATTCAAATTCATGGTTCAATTTATGCTGGGGAATGTGTAAAAAGTTCTTCTCCCATACACAGAAGTGGCTGAAGAGATCTTGCTCAACCATAGCACAGAGTGCTGTACCCCACTGCATAACACAAGCTGAACTCAAGAAGTTTCAGCAAACAAAATTACACAGTTCAGGAAATTAGAAGCCTGCTAAAAGCAAGGATTTTAATGGAAAATATTTTGCAACCCTAACTCTGGCTGTTTCTAGAGAGATAAGCAGAGGATGGCCAAATTGAAATTCAGCTAAAACATCTGGACTAATTCTTCTGCAAAATATCCCATAGAATTTTTATTAAAAACACAGGCAGTGGCCTTGACAGCCCAAAGCAATATAAAAGCAATGTGAGTCTATTGACTCAAGCCACCTACAGAACTAGTAATACCACTTTCCCCAGTGTTTTCATTACACCAAGAAGTTTCCCATTCAAATTCAGATCAGAGCCAACTCTGTTTTGCTGGTTAGCTCTAATGAAATTGTATCAAAGGAGATCTGACTTCATACTGATTTTAATAACCCACTAATTTTTTTCTCTTTTTATTTTTCATGAAGGCAGAAACTGCCCTAAGTAATATACTTTTAAGAACTACCAGTATTAATAGTATAAATACAGAAGTGACATACATTTGCAATTGCAATAGTCTGTGACATTGGCATAAAAAGATGTTTCAAAACTACAGTACTGTCAGTGAGAATGACTGTAGGTAACCTGGGATTAGTTGCTCCCTCTAAAATGGAAAATTGCTGAAATTACTCAAATTACCAAAGCTGTTTGGGAACACTTTATACACATACCACTTGTCCTATGATCTGTTTGGGAATATACTAACTAATGGCAAATTATTTAGGTTAGGTGAGACAGTTATGGACTATCCCTAACTGTCAATTATTATATCAGAGACAGTTTTTCATCTAAATCTGTTTAAAAGACCATTTTTGTTTCCCAAGTTTACAGAATACAGCAGATGTGGATCTGAATTATGTTGTCTTTTTTAATAGATACAGGACACATGGTAGTGTGGTATTAATAAAGGTTTGGGCCAAGATTTTCAAAAATGGGAGACTAATTTTAAGATTCTACCATCCATATTTAGTGTTGGAACACAATAACCTTTTTTCACAGAGCTCCAGCAGCTCCTATTGAAATCAGTGGGTGTCAGAGCTTTTGGAAGTTGAACCACTAATTCAAGAATCCCAAGGGAGAGTTAAGAGCCAAATTTTCATCTCTTCATGTTTGAAAATCTGGGGATAAGATTCTGTGTGTACCAAAATTCCTGCCCACTTCAGTGAAGCCAGGATTTTTCTCTAATCTGGAGCTGATTTATAAGTAACCAGGTTACCCTGAGAAGCACAACCAATAGCAGGTGATAAAGGCCCTTCCAGCACACAAAAGCATAAGGTCATCCCAGAGATGCCCAGAGTTTTATAGAATAACTATTCTGCTATTTTAGAATTTTTTTCTGACATTTTCGACAGGCTGGTTAGAATATTTATTGTTTTTAATTTTGCTATATTCTGAGCATTCTTACACACAAAAGTAAAAGACAATTTTTCCCTGTGGGAGGACATGCTCTGAATCAATACTGTACATATGTGATGCAATGGGAAAATGCAGAGACTTTTCACAGCTTCTCAACTTCCAAGACAGTTATATTGCAGGCATGTTCAGGGATTGGAAATGCAGGTCAAGTGGTCTTGGAGGGTAATTGGTTTTTCTCTAGTTACTATTATTGAATGTCCCTCAAAATAGCTTTCTAGAAAGAATTTCTGCAACTACCACAGGCAGGAAGAGGGACCTCTTGACAGCAGAGAAGTGAGGCAGGGAGTGACATGCAAGATCCAGAGCTGGTCCCTGCCCTTTGCTCATCCCCTCCTCTTCGTGCCTGTGGGGCACCTTGGAGATTCAGGTCTGCTTCCAGAGCTGCTGCTGGCAGCTGAGACTGCACTGTGATATTTATACACCTTCTATCCTTACGGATGTGAAACTCTGGAAGACAGGCAGATTCACTCCCTACCTGTGCCATCAAACCCAGAGTGACGCCCAGCCAGGCCAGCAGCAAGCCCTTTGGCTCCATCTGTGGTGAATCATGCCAGCGTGGAACCTGATTCTTCAGAACAGATAACATTGTAGCTCGAATATTTTATAAACAAGGCTGGGCTTGATCTTCCTCTGGTAAAACCACACAGGGTCCCTCTCAGTTTCAGGAGGTGACAACCAAAATGATACTCTGCCTCCAAACAAAAGCTCACTTTTATCAGTTTCCAGGATTTTCCTAACGCCAGCGTTGTGGTTCTCATTTTTCCCACAAAAACAGTGTTAGTAATGGAGCTGTCTCTTGAAAACTTCTAGGATTTACAGCAACTGGCAGCATGTTCAATATGTAATTGTTTTTTGGAACAATCATAATCTTATTAGTTGCCAGTCTCCCCTACCAAGATAAATTTAAAGGAAATCAATCTGCTGACACTTTCCTGATAGTTCTGGAAATTCTAAACTTTGAATTTAGCAGTTGCACTGAGTGTATACCTTTAGGGTGTGAAACCCTAAGAATTAAAAGTTAACTACTAGGAGTGAACAAGTACTATTCACTGGCAAAAGCCCTGACTTTGTCCAGTCAGGATTACAGGAAGGTATTGAAGCAACTTTGTCATGAAGTTCAAGCAAAGATTTAATGCAATTATCTGGATGGGTAACAAATATCAGAATACAATTAGCAAAGAGAATTATTTTATACTGCTTCAAACAAGAAATATGTTGTATCCCCTGACCTTCTTCCCTGAGTCCTGTGGTGATAGAAGGAGGTTTCAAATCATAAATTATCTGCACTTTGGGACTGGTAAAGATTTTGAATTATCTGACTATGTTTACAAAGTACCCCTGCTTAGTGTTAGCTGGATTTATTTTTTTAGTGGAAATTCAACTGGTCTGGCTGAATATCAAATGTTGAATAACTCTTCCTGTTCTTGAAATTCTAATCTTTGGGAGAATGAAAATCTTGCAATCAAAAATCCAGTTTACTCAATAACACTAGATTAGTAATGATACTGTCAGCATTACTCCTAATGGTGACAAAGTACTATTTTGGCTGCACAGTCATACACATCTAAATGAAGATGTGATATAAGCTCTGCAAACATTTGTTTGCAAAACTCAGCTCACTGAACACAATGTATGAATTGAAAACATAAATGCAAAGGTTAGATGTGACCAGAAAACTTAGAAGTATTTGTGTGGCATGTTCATGTGCCATGCAATATGTGCTCAGCACAGCACGGATGCTCATGTGCTGTCACACCAGCCCTGGTCAGGGGGGTGAACAGGCATGGGGCTCTGCAGAGTTATGTCTCGGAGGGGCAAACCCTACACATCACTCAAGAGATTTACAGGTGAGTAAAAATGAGGGTGAGCCTCTCCCAGGTGTCTAAATCCATGGCACTGAGTGGCTGCATCCAACCAGGTCTGCAGAGATTTGACAGAATACTTTCCTGCGGTTACTGCTTGCTGCTATCTGGTCACATCATAACCTCTTTTCAGCTGTGCAATTCTACAATGAATACACAACATCTGGTTTCTGTTATGTTTGAAGCACGCCTCATCAGTGTTTGAATGAGAGGAGATGCTGGTGAGCAGCTCTGGAAGGCTGACACTGGAAGGACAGCTCTGCCTTCCCACTGATAGCTCTGGCATTCTCGCAGCAGCCAGTGTGGTCACAATGGTATGTGGATGGCATTTGCTGATTGGAATTTATTGATACAACTCATTAAAGAGGAGTCTCTTTGAGAGTGCCCCCTCCTTATGCTGGAATGTTTCACAAGCAGGAAATATCACATCCTCAGCCAGCCTGGATCCCACTACTGCTGGAGAACAGGGGATGGGGCAGAAGGCAGAGCTGATGGCACTTTGCAAAATGGCTGAAACTCAGTGGTAAGGAGGAGAAAACTGTCTTTGTATTATATTCTCTTTTCCCGACATAGTTTGGGTCTTCTTTTTTTCCTTCCCTAGCTAAATAAAAGGTACAGCTCCCTGCATGTACTCTGAGGGGGAGACACTACAAGAGCTGTTGAAACCAAAAGAGAGCTAAAGAAAAACAGGGATAAAATATCCATTAATATATTTGGGTTAGAAATCAAAGGAAAGTTCTGGTCATGAGAGTACGAGAGACAGAACTAGACTCTAATAAGAAAAGAGGAAAGAAAAATTAATCTCATTTATGGGTAGGATTAGAAGAAAGCTGACTGCAGAAGCTGGAAACTAGACTTGAAAACTTTTCCCACCAACATTTTTCTGTCTCCTCCAGGAGATGGAAAACAGAGGCATTTTATGTGGCTCAAAAGGATGGCTCTATTTCTCTGGCTGCCTGATTACAACTGCAGCTCTGAGTCCCAGATCTGTGACTTTAGGGTGACAGTCTGGAGCCTGAACTGGGCATTTATACCCATTCTTCATAGCCTAGGAATAAGAAGCCCTTACTAAGGCATCGGGATGTGGAAATATGGGCCCCTGCATTGGTATGACACAACTCTGTGTGTCCTCTATTGCTCATGGTGCTACTACTACATGTCCCCTTCCCAGAGCTGCTCAGTCCAACTCATAATCTGACTCATGAAAGCACAAGTTCATATGAATTGTAATACTGAAAATTATTTTTATCATCCTTCAGAACAAAATCATTACTTTCCATTTATAGATTTTGTCTTCCTCTCTTCCCTTCGATAAAAAATACATTTTCTACAAAGACAGAAATTATCCCTCAACACTTTAACTGAACAGCAGATTTCTACTCAAAAACCATAGGCAGGCAATTTTTGTAGAACTGCTCTTCACTGACAGAAGAAATCCAATGTGGTTTTCTTACACTGCTAAAGCACATGATACAGTATTTTCTTTTACGATCCTTTCTTTACACAACTCAGCATTACAACCTGGATTTTGAACACTTGAAATCTTAATTGAATTTCCTCAGCAGAGACTAAATCACTGAAACACTGCTCATTGTATAAATAATGCTGGAGAAAACCAATCCTGAACTAAGCACCAGTAACTATTATTAAGATTTAGGTAGATCTTTTACAAAGTGTCACACTTCAGGATTTAGTAGTTAAATATACTGTTTATATCTCAAGACAAATTACAGAGCAGGAATTAATCTCTATCCATATCCTTATCCATTTAAATGAGTGATGACAGGTACTATATAAACATCAACATGTGTGATAAACCGAGTTGATTTTATTTCACTGGGCTGACTGAAGAAGTTTTTGTGCTGAAAGGTATTTTGAGAATCAGGCAAATGCAGTCAATTGCCTGACTGGAATGAGTCTTGCTCACCCTTTGGTGAGTCTGCTCCTGACCAACCACACGTGCTACTGAGCAATGGGCACGAGCAGCTGCTGAGCCAAGGCCCAGGTGTCTGCTGCTCTAGGTTACTCTAAACTGTGGCTTGTTTTCAAAGGAGTTTTTGTTTCAGGAGATTGCTCTGCCATGGCAGCTAAATTCCACTTATGAATGAAAACATTCACTAAGTTCCTCTCGTGTCAGGTATTTTTTCCCTCTGTTACATGTCCCGTGCTAATTATAGAATTATCTAAAGGGTTTTCTAAGTGAAAATGACTGTAAAACAGTTCAGTTTTGCAGTTACATTTCCTCTTTTTATCCTGTGAGGCTAAAGAGATTAACTGATTTCCTTCTAACATGCTAGTTTTTTGATAACTTCACGATGTTTCCTAATCTCTGACTAACTTCCAACTGATGAGTAAGCTGCTGTAAAATAGGTAACAAAATATCATGATGAACAACTTTTCAACAAAAACAGTGAGGGAGAAAGGCAGAGAAACAGAGTACATAGAAACAACTCAGTTTTACTGTGATTCATAGGAATACCACGCTAAGTTATGGACTAATTTTAACTACAGGAATACTTTTTTTTTTCATAATTTTTGATGACTTCTAACATATTTCAAAATCCTAATGTTTCAAAACTTCCATACTAACATTTTGAGAATTAAATGTTCTTGTTTTCATTTGAACACATTTTACCAAGGGGGAAAAAAATGTTTCAAAATACAAAGAGTCAATATCTAAATGACACTCAAGTGCTTTTTTCTTTGATAATTTGTTAACCACTTTTAGTTTGTCCCAGATTTGGGATGCTTGTTTTCAGCATTTTGATATTTTCAGAAAGAGAATATTGATTTCTGGGCAGGAAGTTGGCACCTGAATTTTAGGAACTAATGATGCACACAAGCCAACTATGGGGCGGTCTGCATGCTCATTTCATTACTAAATTCTGTCTTTCAGACTCTTTCCAGTACCAGCATCCAATAAAGAGCATTTTCTTCTCTTTTTCCTCCTCGGAGTTATTGAGTATCCAAGGACAAAAACCAGCCCTGCTACCTTCCCCTGCTGCTGCAGGACCATTGATGGAGGAGCTCTGGGGCAGCTCCCTGTGCTGGGCTGCTCTGCATGTCTGCTGCTCTCTGAGGGAATGTGGCAGAAACTCTTCCAGGTGAGTCAGAGAGCCCCACTGTGCCCACATTGATCACTCCATTGTTCCTCACAGGGGCAGCCAGCCTGATGCCCCAGGAAATGGTAGAGATGTGGTTGAAGTCCTACAAGCTCTTCAGAGCATGAAAAGTAAATCTGACCTGTCCCAAAAGAATTTGAACTAGTGGAAAGAAGCTGCTGCATATGCATGTTTCTGTCCTAAGATTATTTGGGTCCATCCTCTGTTGTGTGATATGTGGAGCAGGGATACAGACCCAGTGCAAGAAAAGTTGAACTCTGAAGAATGCAGTTGAAATGGTATGTGAATTCAAGAAATAATTTCTGGCAATTATGGATAGCAGTGGCCAGTTAAGTGAAAGGGAGGGCAAAAAACATTATCATAAGCCCTGTACTGAGAAGGAACAAATATTCTCAGTAGACTAATAACAACACTGCCTTGCAGTGCAGCATCCTTGTTAATTCTATAAGCCTGTTCCTGGTAAAATGGGACCCAATACCCAAGAGTTACTTGTGCTAATGTTTTGCAGTATTGACTAAACTAGATTTGACAAACATTCATTAATCCCATGACTGCCTTCCATGACAGATCAGAGCACGCCCTCATTTGACTTACATTTGCTGTTGAAGATCACACACTGAGTCAGACAAAAGTGGAATCCAGGAATCCTGCTTCTGTCTCCTGCATTACCCACCCAGAACTCCAGCTGGCAACTGATTTCATCAATCATTTCAGTGTTTAGGGGGTGCCAGTCACCAGACTGCAGGATCCAGGAGAAAGAGTTACCTCAGTGCTTATGTAAATGGGAATAACTGCATTCCCTGGGCATGGCTATGGGTGCACACACATAGACTCTTTCAAGAAACTTCTCATCAGATGACAACCTCAGTCCTAAACAAAGGAGAAAGGCAGCTCTCTGCTGCACTGAGCATGGCTTGTTTCCTTAGAAAACTCTGTAGATGTATTTAATAAATCCATTTAGATGTTTTCAATAAATCTGCATTTTTCCAGACTTGCCAAATACTGCCCAGGTAGGAGCCATCAGAGAAAAACAGCACATGGTGCAATTAAAGACTGTAATTATATTCAGATACACTGGGGATTTAAAGCTGTGCAGGTAATTGTAATTATGGCATTTGCTATCTGCTTTGTGTTTGAACTTGTAACCTAAATAATGACCTCTCACAAGCACAGGTTTTATCAGCTGTCTACCTTCTGTGTTTCCAAAGTCCTAGGGATAAATTCCATCTTTCAAAATTAATACACTGCTTTCTGTCACCTCAAAATAGACAGTGGGTCTGCCAGAGAGGTGTGAAAACCAGATTGTCAGCTGGACCCTGTGGGGTTACTACCAATGTGTCATTTTTTTAGAATTGATTAATCAGAAAAGGAAGGTTAGGGGTAGTTTTCTAACAAATGGTAGTTTTCCTCCTTTCTCATAAGGGTATGCTATAGGAAGCAATAGACCACAGAAAATGCTTACCCCCTTTGATTTTACTGCAGATCTGGCCACAGGAAATGTTGCACATTTGGATCAAGCAGGATAAACAGCAAGGACTTCCTCTTTTGTGAAATCATCTTTAAGCAGCACCTCTCCCCAGGAAAATAGGTTTTCCACTTTACATAATGTTGCAGCAGCAGTGGTTTGTTCCTAAGTTTTTTCTGGGTAGGTTATGAACTTTACAGCTCTGACCACAGATCAGTTATTTATCATAACAGGAAAGATGAGACCAAAGATATTTCCTAACCTTCTCTTTGCAGATCAGAGAGAAGCAAGGCAACAAACATTAATGCTTCATAATCAACTGACAAAGATTATACAGAAATATTAATTCCTCTCTTCTAATCATACTTGGTTGAAATAATCTGCAATTTTAAACAGCAAATCAATACAGTTTTACTCAAATCTCTTCTCCAATGCAATATGATCAATCTTTCAAAAGTAGATATGCTGGTACAAAAGGAACACTTTTGTTTAGAGACAAACTAAGGAAAGTAGCAGAGAAATATCCCATTTTGGGAGAATACTCCTCCATTTGATATCTGTAACAGGTATTCCTATGTATCCTGGCAGTATATAAAAATTTTTTAAATGTCTTTGAAATACTGTTGGAGACAAAAAGCCTTTCCTCATCTAATACATTTGCCCCTCAAGAATTGCCCCTTGGCATCAGTGAGCCTGAAAACACTGAAATCCAGCAGCAGATCTAGCATATTTTGTATGCTGCAGCAGAAAAAGAATAACTGTAGGAAAGTGTGTTCCTACTTTATAGTGCCATATGACAAGTTGCACATAGCTGGGATTGCTCAAGTTACTGTACCACAAACCTGAAGTGCAGAGTATTTCATACAGGACCAGATTGCAGAACTTAACCACAGGCCTGCAATGTGTCCGTGCAGAGCTGCACTTTTGGAGGGGGAGGTGGGACAGGCACCAACCTCTCCAAAGCTAATTCAGAGCAGTCACCAACAAGCATGCTTACAAGTAAAAGCTTTAAGAAATGAGGGATTAGTCACAAGTACCTAAACTCTTGCACCAGCCACCTCGGAGGAGCAGCATTGAGTCCCTCTTCAAACTATTTCATGTTGTCACACACATCTATTGTTCCAGTTCATAATGAAAACCTGGAGTAAGCCCCTTCACACTTGTCAGTGAAAGTGTCTGTTCCTGTTATGTTTGTCCTATGTCTAGGTAGCATTTTGCTACCAGTTCTGGAGTCTTCAGGGTCATGCTCTCAATTTGCTTTTCCAGCTAGCACTGTGTTCAGGTGCCTTCATCCTGTTTTGACAGGTTGCTTCTGGCATGTTCCTCCAGTATGCTGGTCACCACAAAATTAATAGAAAAAGGAAAATAAACTGCAGTCCTTTGCAGCTCAGGAGACTGCCTTGGGAAGACCTTTCCTGCTCATCTTAGGTAACAGGAATGCATTCAGACAAGCATGCAAAGGAGGTGGGTGGATGTCATTGGTCACACTACAGAAGACACATCTCATCAAAAGGCTGAAGGCATGAGGCTCTAGCATTGGCTTCAGTAAACTTTGGATCAGATTCCATATGAATTGGTTTTGTTTTGTTTTGACGTCAGTTGGACACTTCCTAGTTCACATGAGCCTGAACACACAAACAGGACTCAGCATGTTGGAACTGCAAACCATACAAAGAAATCCTGCAAGCCTGAATTTGCTGAGGCTTGCCTCAGAAAGAAACGTGGGTGATCTACAGTTTATGGGGCGTAAACCACAGGCTGCTGGCTGTAAAGAACACACTGCTACTTCTCCATGCCTATGCATCAGACAACACAGAGATATTGAAACACTGTCTTGAATTTAATTCAGAACAATGCCCAACTCAACGGAAGTTTCCAACTGTTTCCTTGCTGGAAACAACATCAAGAGAACATATGCAATTAGCACTTAAAAAAAAATATTGGGTAGCTCCCAGCCACCTCACCAGTGTATCTCAAGTAAGATTAACACTTCCAGATTGAGAAGTATGGTCTTTATGAGACTACTACTGAACTTAGTGCTTTGTTCCTGCAGCCTTAAGGCTAGGGCCATCCTGCTGTGCTTAGAAAATCCTTTGTAATTAAGATAGGTAGATAGATAGATAGATAGACAGAAAAAAAATTTAAACACCTTTGTTACTGAAATTACTGACTTTTCTCTGAATGCAAGCAATGCAAATATACAAAATTTAGTCAGTTTGATTCTTTAACAGAAATTCTAATTTGTCTCGTGTCCTGGACAGGGTTAATTTTTGTGTTAGTTTTTGCAGTAGCTGGGAATGGGCATGTCCAGGACCCAGAGGTTATTCTCCACCACCTCACGTCATTGCCAGGGATGGGAGAGGGAGTCTCCTCCAGGAAGAAGGAGTTCCTTGCAGTCGATGGAGCATGGCAGACAGAGCAGCAGGGTAACACTGATCCCAAGCCAGAGAGAGTGGGTGGGAGGGCTCTGGTCCCAAGGCAGAGGAACAGTGGGGGGGGGAGGTGGCTGAATTAGGGCATGGTGTGTTATTGGAGTTTTCCATAGTGAGCAATAATGTTTCTTTTCTTGTACCCTCTGTCAATAATATTGTTTCTGTTACTGTTTGTTATATCTCATTGCTGTTTCCAGTAAATTGTTCTTATCTCAACCCATCATCTTTACTTCTTGGACCTCAAATTCTCTTCTCCATCCCACCACAAGGGAGAGGGGAAAAGGGGAGGAGCAAGCAAGCAGCAGTGTGGTTTGCAGTCTCAGTGGGAGCACTAAATTGGGGAGTGCCATTCCTAAACAACTACATCTGCTACAGAAAATTTGACTGATGCCCTTTTTGAAACAAGACCCTTCTGTTTAAGCAAAAATGGCATTTATAATAAATACAGTACTGGTGGAAGAAAGAAAAATCTATTGTCTGAGAAGAACAAGCTATTTAAATTCCACAGTGATGGAAAAATTGAAGGGAAGGAGATGGCTGAGGGGCTTTGTGAGTCACACAATGCTTCGAGTGCAGCAATGAGAGCAGAAAATAATAGTGATCTGCTTTAGAGATTGTGGCTGTTTCAAACACCCATCATTTCAAACAATGATGCCAACTCTTCCAGTCTCATTTTAGTACTTTTGCTGTTATGGAAACTTTCTCTGTCCTCATCAGCTCGATTATGTGTCTTTACAGCAGTAATGAATCACAGATGTCACTTCCGGGACTCAGCCTCTTTTGAAGGCATTTGCTTCCTTCATAAGGTCTTTAGTCATGTTTAAAATCTTATTTTCAGAGGTTGAGTGAACAGTATGAAGAGATTTTGAGGATTCATTAAGAAACATATGAAAACAGCAATGACTATTTATGTACTGGTACTTCTACCACTGACATCTTCCTAAATGATGCCTTTAAATTTTTGAGATGCAGTCAGACATATACAAAATGATAATAAATACAAATAAATAAATTCACAATTTTATTTTGTCTGATATCTTGAGTACCTGTTATCTTCTTTGGTGGGACTAAGCTTTTACACCTCCTGATGAAAATCTGCTATAGGTTCTCCTAAGGGCTCAGGGCAAGAAGTGTTTCTTCTGGTGGTTTGAGGCAATCTTAGGCACTTGATCATTTAATCAACTTTGTCAACAAGACTCACAGTTCCAAGGATTAGATCCACCAAAGACCGTTATAATGCTGATTTTTAAGGGCTCAGCCTCCAGGAGTACCTGTAACCCTGAATACAGCTTGCTGTAAAAGACTCCCAGGAAGGACAAGTGTAGAAAAATCAATGATGTAAAATAGGCTTTAGTAAATGCCAAGAAGAGAGATATATCTTTGCCCCTAACTATGTGCATGTTCTCCTCTGGACTGCAGAGGCACAGTGCCCACTACCCACATCCTTGCCTGCAGGCTGGTACCCTGGCAGCACCAGCCCTTTCTCCCAAACCTGGCAGGGCAGCATCTGTTTTTCCCTTCAGGAGCTCAGAGATTACAGAAATTGTCTGAGATGTGGAAGGCTGAGTCTCTTCCTTCCTCTGCCTGAAGGGAGTGGGATGGGATGGGATGGGATGGGATGGCAAAGCAAGGCAAGCAGTATGCACAGCAAAGGGACAGTTCTAAGCAGTTCAAGCACATGTAGTTTGACTATAGCCCACTAATATACAACCCATTTCTGACTGCTAATCAGAGTGAAAATTCTCTTTCAGTCTTTTTATAATTATTAGCCCTACAGGAATTTTTATTTGAAATCACTGGCATGCTCCTGTCATAAGTAGAGATAACTTGGTGTTCAATGGCAGAGTTTGGCTGAAAGTTTTATTACACTCCTGAGCCAAATAATAAACTGTATTTAAAGCCAGATGACTCTCTTGTTGTACATCCATATATGTTTTACAGTAGAGCTGTAAACAATAATGAAAACTTCAACAGAAAATTAGATTTGCAGGTTTCAGCTTTTAGAGGTTGGGCAAATTAATTTGATTATTTAGTGCTCATCAGTCACCGATGCATTTTGCATTAAATACTCCCAGGGATCTATCCAAAGTGAGACACACAATGTGAGATTCAAAGTCCCACTGTCACCCTAACTTTCATTTCATTCAGTTTGAAACCTATTTCTAGCAAATCACCAAACGTTGACTTATGATTTTCATGAGCTCTAATGCCATGAAAATACACTTATTCATTAGCCTAAACACACAGTGCAATGACAGAAAAGGGACAAACAACAACATGAATTTCATCCCAGTAGAACTATATGCTGTGAGCATTTTTCTTGGTGGCATTCACCCACCAGATGAAATTATCCCCATAATTCAGTCTAAAGAACTACTTCCATCTCAGCATTTTGGAGTGTATTTGCTATTTCAATTAATTTCTTATTATTTGGACTCTAATGAGCTGTGGGGTGCAACTCAGTGGTGTCTTCAAGGCAAGCTGACTGTCCAGCTTTGTTACTTCACACAAATGCCTTTTTTTTCTCTTATAGTTATTAGCTTGGATGGGCATGTAAAGGGAAAAAGTAATACATAGGAGGATTGAAAGTAAAAATCAGACATGCTTTTAAAAATCTATCCTCATGCAGCCCAAAGTATCAATGATAGCATGCATATAGCAGTAGTAGACATCCTGTCTTACACTTTTACTTTGTAGTGATCAACACACAAACCCGTATCAAGGTCAATTAAAGCAGCGAAAACTTCAGCTTAAAAGTGGAATTTGTGCTTTAGCTAAGGTGCCATCTGATTAGGCTCTTTAAAAGCTGGCTAGTCCCAGAAGACTGCTTCAAAAGATCCTGCAGGCAGCATTTACACAAAATCCACAATAAAATTACATTTCATTTCCAAATCAGTTTCAAGTCCTACTTCTTTTCCTAAAGTCAGAGCTAGTGCACAGATCAGATTAAGAAACAGTAAAGAGAACAAAGTCATTCAACAAAGGCACTAATAACAACCCACAGCACACAGGAAGAAATGTCATGTAGTGCTTATGCACTTAGAAAATAGTTTTCTAGCTTTAACAGTAAATGACATTAGTTTACCAAGCATGTTCAGACAACAAGAAAACCCCACAAATAGTGTAAAACCCTACTGAACCTAACCAAAGTGACTACAAGTTACCTACTTTCTCATATAACCACTGCCATAAGTCTTTGAGATGCAGCTCCAGAATTAAGTATTTACATTTAAAAATAAAGTCATTTTGTCTGGAAATGGATTGTCCATGTCCTCTGAAAGATTTGTGGCCTTTTGAATGCAACCTTAGGAGACCATTGTTGAAATACCCCATTATCCAGTGGAAGAGAAAACAAGGGCACTGGGAAGAACATGGCAAAGATAGGGGAAAAAAAAACTTGGTAAACTTTGAAACTCTCTACAAGTGTAACTACTTGCTAGAAAAACTATGCAGCAGGACAGATGTTGACTGCACACTTGTTTGGACAAAGCAAAGTTTTTAAAATAAAAGAGCTGGATGCTTGCACCACTTCTCAGGTAGCAATGTGACAGTGCTGATTTGGTGCTCCTCATGCTGCTAATTCAGCCAGTCCTGTAAGCTGCTCCTCTATCAACTGTAGCTTCCATCATCACACTGCATTTTGGTGCAGCAGGCAGAAAGAAGACAGGCCTGTAGCCAGAAGAAGAGATCTGATGGAAGGGTTTAAGTTTTAAAATTAAGCAGTACATGCTGTTGTTAAAGCTGAAATGGAGAACAGGGAAATTTAAGAATGGTGGGAAAAAGGAGAGAAAGAAAATGACTGCCCTTCTGTTGGTGTTCTTGGAAACATTTCACTTGTTCTACATGACTAATGTGCAATCTGAGGCATGGACTAAAGGAAAAATTATTCTCACTCCACCAATGAGATTGCATCATTGCCTTGAAAACAGACCAGAATTCCTTCCTAGGAAACCTGCAGTGGGATTCACTAATTCCCTCCCAAATTCAGATTATGATGAAGTTTTTACATGGGTTAAACTAGCAAGAACATAATTTCTCAGTTTTGAGAGCACAGGAGAGTTGTGAAGTGGGGATTCGTATGGAAAATTCAGCTGTGGTGGAACATGTGATGTTGTGCATATCCACTATCCCTGCAGAGACTGAAAACAAATGAAGATTGGCATGCAGTGAAGACAAACTAGAGCAAATTCACACCTTGTGTCATCCTGAGAACTTCAGCATCACACAGAGCTGTGTGTGGATACAGCTGTGAGGAAAGTTTGGCTTCCACAAAATAATGCCTGTATGAAAGAAGTGACACCCACATCCTTGCAGCTGTGGCAGGTGGCACTTCCAGACTCACTCTACTTCTTCCCCTCCTGGGCCAGAGGCAGTCCCTGTGCCCTGGCCTTGGGCCAGCTGTCCATGCACTTTGCCACAGCCCTTCACAGGCCCTGGGAGCCACAAGGATCTGCAGAACGAGGTGCAATAAATACCCTGGTACTGATAGGCTGAAAAATCATCCATGTTTTTGTAGTGCTGTGGGTACACAGAGCATTGAAGACAGGAGTGAGACACTTGTCTACTGCTCCACAGTGTCATATACAGGGATTTATTTCCTCCTCTTTAGCTGACTTGGGCCAGGGTCAGCCAAAGTGCAGCCTGCAGCAGCTTCTTTCTTTGATTATTGATAAGGATTAGGATTTATACTTTATGTACATCTCTGGAGGTGTGCAAGATATTTAACACAAATATACAAGGTTATGAAGAGTTTATACAGCCCATAAAAGTTGCAGCATAGCTAGTGAAGATACACATGATTAAAGGCTTATTGATGTAAGCTCCATGTGTATCTTACCAGGAGGACAAAATGTAGGGTACTTTCTGAGGCCTTTTTCTGAAGGCAAAGTGTCATTTTTATGAGTAACAGTTCAGCTGTTTGTCATAGCAATCTTCTCTTTCAGAGTCTAGTTCATAGGAGTATCCAAGTTTGGTGGGATGCTTGGTTTCAAAAATAGCTTGTGAAAGGTTTACTTCTGATCAACCACTCCGGAAATTAACATTGTTGGGTTAAGGGCAGAAGATGGCCCTTTGCTCTTGCTTCAGAACAAAGACTGCTCATCCAGCTCTGCCTACAGGACTTAGTAACTATCTGCAAGCATGTGGGACTACTTTCACAAGCTTTCTCATCCTTTTATTCTCCCAGGAGTAGTCCCAAATATTGGGCAAAGGAAACAACAGGATTTGCCCCAAAAGACAGAGAAATAGTGCCCCTGTACTTAAAACAGAAAAAAAACCCCAAAAAACCAACAAAACAAAACCACAAAAACCAAAAAAACAAACAAAAAAGGAAAAAAAAAGTTGTAGTATTCTTTCTTCTGTTGTTACCTCTCTGCTGCTGGCACCTCATTTAGGGTTAGAGCTACATCCCAGTGCCTTTCTGTGGCTCACAGCAGGTATCCATAGTCATTGCCACTTCTCACTCTTTTTCTTTCCTTTCCTGTCAGTGATTAAAGGCTAGAACCAGAGGCAGCCTCACACCATTCATCCTTACATCGTTCTTCATGCACCTTAACATGGAAAAACCTTCTGTGAATTTTAAAAAATATTTTTGCTAAGCTGGTGTTCTAGCATTTACTTGTCGATCTTATTGCCTGTGTCTTACCATGACACAGCATCTGAAACAAAACCTGCATAAAAGAATCATTCTCTTCATGTTAAACAATGTGAATGAAAATGGCAATGTTTTGCCTACTTCTTAAGCAAGCCGATTATGGTATTCTCTGAATAGGTGTGCATTGAAATGGATGAGATCAGCAAGTTACACGGATATTCAAACACCTGCTCTGACAGATGTCCTGAGGAGGGGCATCTGAGGGACCACAGTTCTGGTTTTGGCTGCACTACAGGTGCTGCATGGCAGGTAACTGAGACTCACATTTCTGATTCTCCCTCAGCTTTGGGAGAATAGATAGAGAGAGAGAATAGAAAAGATAGAGAGCCCTGTTTTCAGAGTTGGTAGGCAATGCCAGCAGGGAACAAAGCTCTGGGAAACAAGCTTAACACATCCTATCTGTCCTCACAGACAGTAGGAAGAAATTGTCACTTTATAAAGCTCTACCCTGAACTGTCCCCAGTATGTATGAGTATATATTCCAGTATGTGTAAAGGAGGATAATAAATTTAAGCCTCTAATATGTGTTTGAAAGGGTACTTTATGAGATTTGGGGATGATCGTGGTGGTTAGGTTGGGTTGGTTGTTTGTTTTTTTTTCCCTTTCTTTCTCTCATGGAATTTTATCCCATTTGTTGCTAAAAGACAATAAGGACCAGTACTTAAGAGAGACAAAAGATGCAGCCAAGGAGGAGGGAAGGAGTGTGGCCGGCCGCATTCTCCTAGCTGAGGGGTCTTCTCTTGGAAAGGCAGAGATACCTCGAGATTGTGGCCGGAGGGTGAGGGTCGGGCTGGGCTCCTTTCCTCTCTCTCACTCTCGGGATGGCAGGAGGAAGGTGGAGCTGCTGCTGCTGCTGCAGGAGGGTTTGCTGCCATCCTGCAGTCCCGCCCGCTGCTGCTTCCCCCTGCTCCTAGGAGCGGCCTTTGGGCTGGGACCGTGCTCAGGTGCCTCGGGCCCAACCCGGGACCCCGAGCCTGTCCGAGGGAGCCGGGCTGCCATGCCCATCCCCGCTGGCTTTTTTCTTCTGCCACTGCTCTGAGTTTTTTCACTACTCTGTAACCCAGCGCCCCTTCCCACCGGGTCACCCTGCGGCTCCTGCTGCGGAGCTCTCTGTTCCATCTTGTTTCCCATCCCGGGGTCTGCCCCTCTCTGCTGCCCCGACCGTCCTGCTCCAGCCCGTTTCGCCATCCAGAGGGCACAGCGAAGCTCCTGCCTTCCTTGGCACACACCTCTCTTTCAAACCAGGACAGATGAGTACGATGTCAAAGCAAAATTCATGCTGCAGATAAGAAACACGTGTAAGGATCAATAATGATCACTTGTGCTGATCAGTGGAGCGTGGCTCGAGGTGGCTGCAAGGCTTGAATGATGGACGCTGATGCAATCCCTCATCGAGGCAATCCTCAGGACTCTGGAGAGATGGGCAAAAGCCAGAGGTAAACAGTAAGCAGAAAAATCGACACAGGAATATTGAGAAGTAACTTAGCATATCTGAAGCCCACTGAACAAGCAATGCTTACCATCACTGACCTCTAACATTGCTGAAGAAAATTGCTATGAACCACTTAGCCAAGCAATCCCAGATTAGACGATATAGCACAGCAATATTTTAAGCCAACGTGAAGCAATAGCTAACCAAGAGGATAGTTATATCTGAAGAATATATACGGCAAGATGGGACTTATGGACTCACTGCAAAATACACAGTGCTGTCCGTGATGCTTCAGGAAAACTCTTCCTGACTCCTGCAGATTTTAAGTCTGCCATATCTACTGTAAAGGATGCAAAACCACATACCTTGAGTAGAAGTGAATCTGTGAAACAGTCTTTCAGATAGGGAAAAACCGGCACTGATTAATAAGCTGGCATAAACAAGCGAACTTTTTATTCCATTAACTTTACAGGTTGGCTTAAAGCCCCCAAAATTTTGCAAATAATGATTGCTCCTAAGGGACTATGTCTGGTTAGTTTATTTGTTTGCATGTACATTTGGTAACTAAGGTCAAAAGTTTTATAGCAGCAACTGTCTCTGAACTATTACTTGGCTTTGATTTTTTAGCTATGGCACTGAGACTTTTATGCAATATTGTTAATAATAGAAATGCACTTTGTTTTAGTTTTGACTAATTATAGATTTGCTTCATGCAGTATTTCATGTACATGGGTAAAAGGTAATAGTTACAGTCTTATAATATCTCAAGATTAAATTGTGTCTTTAATTACAAAGATATCACTGGTGATGCAGAGGAATCAGTGATATCAGAATTCATTACAATTATGGTTTAGCCATGAGATTAGGCAAAATACTTAATGTCAAATCACAGTGACTCAAACATGCTCTAGAAATGACTGCCTGGGCCTAAGTTAAATAAGTACCACAGTAGCACAGTGCAATTCACACAAATATAGCTGTTCCCAAGCTGCAAAATTCAAATCACTAAATTTGATCAGCAAGCACTGGGCAACCCAGCATCGACCCCTGTACTTATAAATTCAACATCACTCTTATTCCACCCAGTTTCAAGACCCTTACAGGGCATTTGACACGACTTGCACAAAATAATCCTCTTCATGTAAATTTTAAGGAAACATCCAATAATGAAATTTCAGCCTCCTTTGATTTTCTAAAGCCAGTGCTCATAAGTCGATACAATTACTTGATATTATCATTTGCTTTAGTTATAGTATGCATACACAGGGCAAACAGTGTCTATGGAATCTAGGATCAGAGCTGATGCCATTTATATAAGTGACCCATTCTTTACAAATACTAAATGGATGCAGCAAAAGTGACAATTTGATCTTTTGCAGTAAATGTTCACAAATAACTAAGAAATAAGATCTGCAGAAAGTGAAAGTTTCATGAACAGAAATATAGCTAAACTCACTGTGCAAAAGATTTGCAGCTAGTATTGCAGACTTACTGATGTGTAGTTTTATTTAAAATATCCACTCATAAGCTGAAAGAAAAATACTCTCTACTACTGAAGAAAACTGACATTTTCACCTTTCATACAAAGTGTAGAAAGAAGCAACACCATAAGCATCTACAACAGAGGACCTCTCTGGGCATGATGCCATCACCATCACCATGGCTTTATATTATCCTTGAACATTTGCAAGAATTATGATGTTCAGGTTCCATCTTGAACTCCCATTCATCAGAGTGTATAAATTTATCCTTTTTCATTTTTTTTCAAACTGCATTTTGGCAGAGGAGTACTGGTGGGTGGGGAGCTTTTAGAAAGATTAATTTTTTAAAAATTTGGTCTTTTCAAACTGTTCTAAATACAGCAGTGGGGAAGATGCCCTGAGGAGCAATGCTGTTGCATGTCTCTCAGGGGAGGGGCATTGACAATTAGATATTGTCGGTTTCTTATTCAGTGCAAGAGGAAAACAAGTATTCGTGTTTCAGGCTAATTCATGGAAGGCTTCTGGCCCAGCAACAATGATGAGTTCAGGGTGATGCTGTGGGGCCAGGAGGCCGGGAAGCTGTCCATCAAGGCTTCCCAAGGGTGGTCTGGAGCTCTCTTGCAACACACAGGGCTTTTGTATGTGGCCTGAGCAGGATCTGGGGGTTGTGGCTGTCCTCCACAGAACCAGCTGATTTTCAGGCTGTAGTAACTGTGGGGTCTCCTCCAGCATCTCTGGGATGGGGTGAATGTCTGGACACTCGGGATTTGTCAGCCATTAGAAGCCTGACCCAGCCTGCCCGTCCACAGGCATTTTGGCAAGTGTAAGAGCTGTGTATTTCAGGCTATTTCTCCAAGCCTTCCTGTGACTCCACATGGCAGCAAGAGCCCTCTGCAAGAGCTGGCCCGAGAGTGCAGTATTTCCAAGCTTAAGATGAACTTCAAGCAGAAGCAGTACACTGCCCAACTCATGGTGTTAGAGTCGAACACAGGGGAGATAACAAATTCCCACTCCAGCCTGGGGCAGAGTGATGGACAGACTGACTCGAGGAGATGCCCTCCAGCAGGAATACCAGCAGTTCTATTTGAAAGAGGAAAGGAGTGATAATGAAGATTAGGGTTGAGGCAGCCTAAACACCAATTTACAATGCTAATCCCCTGTTAGAATTTTTCTGAAAACCTACCTGTCCTCACACAGCAGCACATTACCTGCCTTCTTCACCACAGAATCCCAAAAAGCCCAAACACAGTCTGCCAGAAGGAGAGTGCTCTAGAAACAATGACCTTCCCTTCACTTTTGGATGTCACCTCATTTACAAAACATGTTTCTTCTTTTTTCTCCTTTTATGCCTTCCTGCACCAAAAGCTCCCAGAAGAAGTCAATAGATATGACAAAAGGAGTGGAAGTGTTTGCCAGGGGACCGACACAGGACAGGAGCTGCTCTTGTGAAAAGCCCAACACACTTATTTACATGCTGGGAGACCTCAGTGTTGCCTGGACATTGCAGGGTGGCACAATGGCCTTAATTACTTTCACCTGATGGAAATGTTCAAGGCCAAATGGAAAGAATGGCCTTTGGATCAGACCTTTATCTCTAAGTTTCGACACCTGATTGCTTGAAAAACCCCAGTGCTCCCTCAGCCCAAGCCTAGAAAGATGTTAGAGATCGAGGGTTAATAACAAAACAGGGGCTTGAAATTCAGGACAGAAATTTTGAAAAACTTTATTTCCAATTATTTTAAAGAATAATGCATAAATGGATATTTCTGTAAATTTGTGCTGATTTGGACCAGGTTATGGGAACTCCTAATACATGCTATATTCTGCAAGATACCTTAATCCATCCATCTAAAAAAAAGATTCAAAAAGATGCAGAAATTGAAATGTTGGAAGATGATCCTTTCAGCTCTGAGAAAAAGTGACCATCTTCCCACCTGCCAGCATGTTACTGGATACAGCAGATTTGCTCATTTGCATTTGTAAGACCAATTTATTTGGGTACCCTTTCATAGCACATTATTATCATCTATGCAGCAACTATGATACAGTTGATACAATCACCTAACAAGAATATGTAAAAGACTTGGATATGACATGAAACAGTATCTATATTTCCTCCTGTACTTCTTAGAAACTAATGCAATTGCACAGCTATTTTGATGAGGCACTATTGATAACTCCTTTATATAAAGAGAAGTTGTGGCAGGCTCTTATCACCTCCATCAGAAGAGGGTTCCTGGAAACAGGACAGTCCATAGCTAGAGATAACACATCATGGAGTCTTCTGCACCTGCTGGGCTGCACCATCTGCCCTCTTGGTGATAGGAGATAGTAATTTCTGTCCCTGTACAGATGAACACAGAGCAGCAGTGGTAGCTGTGGTGGTTTCCATCTGTTCAAAGAGCATGAAACCCTTTAAGGTCTAACTTTGGAGCAACATGCTTTTCAGTCAAATCATATAAACCCTGCAAAGAGAAGGTAACCTGTTTGTCTCTGGAAGTGTATTTCTAACATGCAAAACAAACAGTACCTACAGCTTATAGCTGTTGTTCTGAGGACAAATATTTTAGCTTGGGACCAGGAGATAATTAGTGACAATCACTCCTACTTCAAATTACAGACAAGCTTTTACTGTATTATGTTCTTACTGGGAACCAGCACTAGGCATGCTTTATTTACAATACCCAAAGAGGAGCTGTAGTAATCCTGAGAGAAATGTATCTTTTATTCTCATCTCTCCTTCCCTATTTCTAGTACACAGATGGCATAAGTCTTTCTCAGCAGCCACTTTGCCACCACATTTTAGCTGAAGAAATCAGTTCTTTTAGTATATCACTGTCCAGAATGGCAACTGCCACATAAAAAGTGGCATAATAGAGATGAAGACATGGCTCACCATCACTTGGCTGTGACCACCCTACTTTACTTGAACTACAATGAACTCAGTACCTCCTGCCTTGAGGAACTTGCTGATCAAGCCCAGTGATATGAGGCTTACTGTAAGATCAGCTTCCAACCAAAAGTTAAGTGGTAAACAGGAGACATGAACCAAGTAGACATCATTTTGTGCTGTAGTATTTGTATTGCTGCGTCCTAGTCACTGTCAGAACCTAACTTAGTGCTCAGAACAGGGCTGATTTAAAAATGAATTTTAGGAATGTAGGAAAATTGTGCCATGATTTCTTTAAATCTGGGCAAAAATAAATCAATCCCAGAATTACACATCTGTTCAGCTTCAAGGGCTGCCACCCTGCTGTTTTAAATTACGTGGAAAGTTAGGGTACTCCTTCTATTCCAACATTTATTTTCTGCATCCTTGCTTTATTTTTAACAGCTTACAACAGAAAAAACATGTTATCTCATGACTGTCTAAAGCAAATAGTACATTGTGGTTTTGGGCTTGGACACTTGAACATGTAACTTCCCAGCAGCAAGTACTGTTCTCTCTGTAGGGCACTTCTGGTAAATCATCTCTCTAGTGAGAAGTAAGGAAAACTGTCACCTAGTGAGCAAAAGAGCTACTTCTTAGAGCCCTCCCAGCTGAGAAAACACAGAAAAACTACTTCAGATTGCAATTATTGTACAAGATGTAATGCTGCAAAGAAAGAGGCAGGCCTTGCTGATTAACACCAACGCTGGACCTTGGATAACTGCAATGAGGTCTGACCTGCTAGAGGTTACTGTGCCTCCCCAGCCGAGTCATCCCACTTTTCTGCACTTTGATTTCCCAGCCTGTGAAAATGACTGTGCTGTGGTTTATTTCTAAGCACTTCAGCAACTGACATACTGTACCTTGAATTCCTTAAATGGTAACATCACTTTCACTACTATGAAAAGTTGATAAAACAACATTTCAAAATCCCTCTCTATGTATTGTACTTACTGTTCACAAGTCTGACTGTGGTTTAATTTTGGCATCTGAAATTTGGTCGTTTGACTTCAGTCAGAAATTGCTAATGAATATAGATCTTCTGTAGATTTGGGTGGGTTGCATAATCAATGAAAACCATCAGTGTAGCTTTAAACACTGGTCTATAACTTATTTGTCCAGGTACTGTTTATAGCAGCTACTCCTTTGAGAATATTATTAAGAGCCTGTAAAACTTAACAAGTGCCTTTTTCAGGTGCAGCATTCATTCAGACCTCTTAAGAGAAAATTCTGAGTCGGGATTGATGAAGAATATGCATGTAAAAATGTCAAAAACAAAATAAAACACTTTCAAGAAAAACTGTACTTTACATCCTTGTGAAAGACAACATATAGCCACACTCAGGCCTTGGGTTATTTGTTCATTATTGCCAGTTTAGTCAGAAGCTGGCAGATCCAGTTTTGTTACCAAAAATTACCAAACCTGGCAAATTATTTTGGTGACAAAACTATCCTCTGCAAGATTTGTCCTGCCAGTAGCTTGGGTTCTCTTAGCAATATTAGATGTAAATTACATTAAAGTTAGAAACTCATCAAATAAACCTGGTTTCTCTCTTCCCAGTTTTGCTGTTTCCTCAGTGTGCTGCTGCACCCAGCCAGTCAGTGAGCTGCAAAACTGCAACAAACAGGCTCCAGAGCAGCTGAGGCCACCAGTCACAGACCAGAGGAGAGATGGCAGGTGGGGGAGGAAGAGATTATTACAACACATACAGAGAGGAAAATGGCCAGGGCTCAATTTAGCTCACTCTAGTGAAGTTAGCCCAGAAATACCCAGCACTGAGACCCATCACAAAACTACCATGCCTGTGCTTTAACAAGAAAAAGTCAATGGAGTGTTCAATAGTCACAATACTGAGACAGCCTTCATAGGCATGTACACTCTCTGTGCATGGGAAGAATGATGCATATAATTCTGAGAGCTGATAAAGGTATTATAAAACCACTTTGCCATGATAATAAGGGATCTTTATACTGCTGAAGTAAAACATTGATTATTCATGTGGTCTCCTAAAGAAAGGCCAAAGGTTTTATTGGTGTGGTTTGGATCCTAAATTTTTAGCTTAAAAAATCTGGTCCTCTAGTAAACGAACCAGAGGACTAATGCTCTCAGCAATACAGTAATGCTACGAGGAGAAGCAGGAGAACAACCTCATATTGTGCAACTGAATGATGCTGGGAAGTCCAATGTACTGCAAAGATGCTATGTACTTTCCCTCAAAGGACCCATTATGCTAGTTCAGCTGAATTCACTGGAACTCAAGTCAAACATCACTCATTTTTCATCACACCTATCCTCTTCTCCCACTTGGAACCTTTCACCTATATTCTGAAGTCAGGTTGCTCTTCAATATCAGAAGTTTAGGATAAACACCTGTTATGTGGATCTCACTAAAACAGGACATAATCTGTCCTGTGGAAAAACATTCCACATATGTGGGCCTATTACTTTAGCTCTAAAATCACATAAGTGAGGAGGCTTCAATCACTGAAAATATCTTTCCTAAGCATTATTTCCAACTACTCTGTAATTGAGCAGTTTTCTTGCTGCACAGGCTCTGGTGCCAGCTTATCTTTCAGCACTATTTCCTGCTCTACCCTTCATCACTGCATCTAGAGTCATGATTTTCCCCTACTAAAATTGATGTAATCCTACCAATGTCTAAGATGCTGGTTTCAAATATAATATCAGATCTATAGCAACAAATTTGCAGTAAAATGTGAAAATTAAGGAACTGCAAAGAATTCCTTGAAAGTGTTATGTGAAAAAGTGGATCCTGCTCTTAATTATTTCCATTATTTGCATACTTCTGTTACTGAAATCAGAACAAAGTATTCCAGTGGAATCTGGTCAGCTAAAGGACTCATGATTTCTGAAGTGATCGTGGATTGCCTCTAAGCTACATGCACTCACAGGAGCTCTTGTGTCCAAGGGAGGACAAGAAAAAAGGAGAACTGAAAATGGCTGACTGTAAAGATGGCTGTGCACTGCACTTCCTTATTCTTACCAAAATAAAATAGAAAACACCATTAGCCATTTTCAAATTTAAATGGTGCAACCCCTGGGACTGAGAGCACCAGCAGGCATGCATACAAGTGCATGCACTTCATTCATGCCATCTTGCACACTAAGCAGACATCACACCCAAGTGCAGAAGGACTGCTGCATTCATTGCAGCCTTCACCCTGCAAGCACAGCCTCCCCCAGCAGGCACAGACAAGTGGGTGTTCTGTACACAGCCAGTCTGAGGCTTCCCATCATCCTGTTTACATTCAATTACTATCTCTGCCATATTTCCCCTTCCAAGCCTGGTTAAAATTAAATCTAATAGCAAAACATACCTACATAGTGAAAAATCCAACATTTTCTGGTGATTTGGCATGGCTCCAGTGTGGGTGCTCAGCTTTTAACACCTGACCTAAGCCTGCTTTTTGGGCACAAGTGAGCTTGCCCCTTGCAAGGTATGCAGGGAGAGCAAACAGAAGAGGAGTCATGCCAGTCCTTCTCCACTTCCAAGGACCCAGGAGCTCACTGGATTTTAGCAATGGCTTACTCAGAGTCACCTTACAGATCTAAAATTCTAAATCCAAAAATAAAAGAACATAAGAACAGCACTGATTAAGCAATACATAAATGAAACTGTTTTTAAAGACAGACTAGTGACTGAGAGAAAAAGTGAACTTAGAAGTGATATAAAGTTTTCACAGAGGAAATCCTACAGAAATTGCAGTGGAGGGGGAATGCACTGGTACCCCCTGCCTTCAAGAGGCAGAATAACATTTGTTTCAGGGGAGTAGGAATTTGAAGGGTGACGTGCACTGCTCCTAGCTTTGACAAGCAGATCATGGTGGTGGATCCCTAAAGCAAAAACTATAGATGGCTGAATTCTGTGCAAACCTTGAATCTTTGTGCATTTTTTCCTGCAGGGTGAAATCTACTGACTTCATTGCAACTGCTACACAATGAATGACAATAGATCTAAACACAGAGAAGAAAAATACTGTGTTCAGAATTTTAGTACCTGCATTTTCAATACAGATCTATGTTTTCATTCTTTTGAATGCCAATGAATATAATAAGGAGGAGCTTGAAAGAGCATGAGTTTCCTTTTACATTCCACATAGCTGAAGTTTCCTTCTTGCAGAATTTGAGCAATTAATATCACCAGCCAAAGCCTCTGTGGGAGGGGAGGGTCAACCTGAAATATCTAATTTCCTGAAAAACAATGTTTTCCCTTTGTAAAATTCTGGAAGAAAAGTTCTGAGAAAAAAAATCTAGGCCATGCCACAAGTCCTGCAGAGGAAGAATGGCCCAGAGACAAGTTTGCCTTCTTCCCAAGACATACCCCTGAGTAGGACTTCTTACACATGCACCCCAGAGAACTGAGCTATCAGAGAGTACCACCATGAACAGAGTTAGCAACACAGGTGTTACTTTTACTACATCTCTCAGTCCTGTCCTGCAGCTGGAGGTTTTTTCATGACATTTTACATTTACAGGAGAGAGCAACAGGCAACTAAAAGTAACAAATGCACTGAGGCACAGAATAGAAGAAAATATGAAACAGTAATAATAGAGGTTTCAAGCCATTGGAAAATCAGAATTGAATTATTTGTGTCTTCTTGAGAAGGAAAAAGGTACTTAAAATTCACCTGTTAAGGACACCTAAGGCCACATGGACTTTCTCTTCCTGACCTTACTTAACCTCAACTTTTTCATTATCTTGCTCAACTCTGAAATCATCTATTGTAATAAGGGGCAAAACAAGCTCCTCTTCAGAGCTAAAGTCATGCAGAGGAAAATTATATTCCTTTGGAAAAACACTAGCAGATTGTTATCTTGACACTAATTATGAACAGCACGATGAACACTAAGGATAGGACTGAACTGTTTCCTCAACAACCTCACTGTAAGCCACACAGTCATAGTCTACTCAGTCCTTCATCTAAAGGAGTCTTTAAAAAGGGGCAAATAAACATGGCTAGAGCAAGGTCAGGGCTGAAGCACAGAACCATGTTATAGTTGGAAACAAAAAGCATCAACCACTCAAAAAGACACACTGGTCTTATTAAAATGAGTTCAAAGCTGATTCAGTGAGTGCATTTAAAGTTACTCAAAATCACCCAACATAATTTACTGTGGCAACCAACTAGATCCAGGTTCACTGGTATGGGTTTTATGTGAAGGGTATCTAGGCTGGGAAAGAGAAAAGAGAAGGGTATTAGATCCATGCAGCAAATAGGACTTTTGAGTTTCAGTTGAATGAGGATGTCGTGCACTCAGAGAGAATTATTTCCCTTCTCAGCCTGCATCCTCTGACTCGTCTACTACAACATCTCTGTGCACAACTAGGGTGGGCAAAGGGGAACTCTGATTTGGGTCACAAGATCTTGTCCCATCCAGCCAGGTGCAGATACAAAATACTCCTTTGGAGGAGGTGGGGAAAGGAAATCTACACAGTACTCTGCATTAGCCTCAGATTATAACCTTTCATTCAACTTTCTTAAGCTGTCTGGAAAGAGGTTGAGGGCTGCACTGCATTTGGACAGTGCCAAAAGCAGCAGATGGTGACTGGCAGAGTATGTGAGGGTGATGGGGGCTGCTGGCAGGGGACCTGGAAATGCTGACACAAGTTTCAGGACATGGAAAGGGGTATCCTACCTGTGCTTGCCCATGTCCTGAAAGTGCAGGATGTGGGAGATGGGCTCTGCATGGTGGGTACTGTGTGTCCTGAGCCCTCAGTGCAGGGTATAAGGGCATGAACTATTCAGCTGCTGAGTGGTCAGAGCAGCATCAGACCAGAGGGCAAGAAGACATCACAACTAAGAGATGTGAAATTGGACCTGTAACCAAGAGGGTGGTGTACTCTTGGGTGTTGGAAGGAAAGCAGACTGAATTTGGTTTGCCACCAGCCTCTGGTTCTGTGGTTTAATCTGCAGCTTAAAGACAGATCAGTGTCTCCCCCTGACATAGTTGGATAACCTAGGCTCAAGCTGAACAGTGCTGCACAATGCTCAGCAGCCATATGCTTAAGGCAGCTGTGTGTGTGAGGAAACAGTGAGATCTCAACTTTTTCTGTTTGTCCTCTCTTTCTCCTTTGCCCCCAGGAACTGAGCCACTTTTGGCACATTAGATTTCTTAAGCTAGCAGCCAGCCGTGTTGTCCCCAGTCTTGTCTGCTGCCACGGGGAATTTGCTTCTAAAAGCAGTCCAAAGCCCTCTGGGGGTTGCTCAGAGCATGCAGAGCCTCTGCAGCATCATCAAACCATGGGTGGGTTGAGCTCCTGCTCTGCTCCCCTCACACCACTGTCAGATCCAGCTATCCCCAATAGCAAAGCAGCAATGCTATGCACAACTAAACCTGCTCGTAAGAAGAGATTCAAACTATCCCTCCCCACAGTACAGAAACAAAGGAGTAGCAAGCCCTGCTTTGTCAAGAAATGAGCTGAAGTCAATGTAAACATCATAAAAGCAGTCAGAGCTGGCTTGTACAGCCCTTCTCTAGGAGCTCTGGCCTCCTCTAAAGGGCATCTGTAAAAGGCAACTAGCAGAGCTGAGTGAATCACCTCTCTCTGGCTCCCATTGCAAGGGAACCTAGCCCTTTTATTCCACACCTCCTCGCAAATCTCCTCCTAAGGATTTAGCTCTTTCCCAACCATTGGAAAATCCAGTTCCAGATGCCTGACCTACATGCACAGGCCCAGTCAATAGGGAGTGGAGGGGGACATCACATTTATTTCTCAATTGATTGAAAGACCAAATGAAACTTGAATCAGACAAATCCCTTTGTTTCCTCACACTCCACTCCCTTTGCTTTGGGGAGCTCCAACATGTTGGGAGGGGAGATGACGTTTGGCAACAGCAAAGAGGAATGTGCAGGAGAAGAAATAGGGAAGTCCACCCCCCAAAAATTGCTGTAAAATCTGACACTCAAAGATAGGCTGGTAAAACTGGGAGGAAGTGTAAAATCGTCGTGCCAGGAAGGCTCAATTTGCTAGTGAAGGAGCAGAAGAGCTGGTTAGTGCTGGCAGATGTCTCCTGCTGTGTTATCTCTTCCTGTTGAGCTGCTCAATGGGAGGATGGTTTAGTCAGCCCATGGCCTCTCCACTCCCATATGCTGCCCCCTTGCAAGAGCTCACTCATTTTCAGCCTGGATGTTTTACCCTGCTCAGAGCTGGTGCAAGCGGTTCCTGCAGCCCCTGCAAGGCCACAGCAAGGGAACAGAGGGGTAGCTGTGTTCTGACAGGCCACAATGGCCACTGGGCACAATTAGAGCAGCCCCCAAGACATTGTCATCTCTCCTCTAATACTGCTCTAATCAGTGCTGGGGCCAGCTTGTAACCTGTCCTCAGATCAGGGAGCTACAATTAATTGGCTGCAGCTCCCTGTAGGATCCAGGCACAACTCAGATCCCAGCCTTTGCAGTTTAACTTGAGGCTAACACTTATCTAACGTTGCTGTAATTAGTTTTTTGCTGGTGCAAATCAGGACTGGTAAATCAGGTGCATGTTAAATAGAAAATATATGAGGACAGAAGTATGTGAATTTCTCTGTTTTGACTATTGTTCAGGCAAATTTTGGTTGCCTGTTTATTTTTCTGTGGTATAAAGGCTCTGCCTTAGTGAGGAGCCTATAGAACTGGAGCCATACATAAATCAAACCCATGCAATGCAGCAAAAGTATAGTATGCATTTCTTCCATAAAGGTAACAGTAAATAATCTACTAAGTTAATGGTTCACTGATGCAACTCAGCTTAAGAGGTGGAAAAAACCAGGGAGGTTTTATCTATGACCCTTGGCTTAGGTCTGAGATAACAGCTTTAACTGAAGAGCAAAGGTTAACTGTAACAGAAAATGTCTGCATTAGTACAGCTTACAAGTCACATTCTGATGGGTTTTTTTGGTCAAAATGAAGACAATTTGTTTAGTTATGGCAACACAGCCATAAAAGAGTTGATTGCAGAGAACTATTTCTCAGTATTTCTCCAGAGTATCACGGAGGAAGAAGGCAGGAGCAGGTAGAAAGAGAAGCTTTGGGAAAGGAGGGAAACTTCACATTTGCTTGAAAACTAGGAAGAGAAGCAATAGTCAGAAGAATTCTCACTGATGGGAGTAGCATCCCTTTAGACAGAGCTAAACATGGTAAAATTCATGTTTTAAAAGGTGTGCCAAGGCACAGCTTCCACTATGGGCTTGGTATCATCCTACCAGGCAGAACATAAGCAAAGAAGCAAGATGCAAAAAAAAAAAAAAAAAAAAAGGCAAATATTAGAAACTCTTCAAACAAATGTTGCAAATGTTGCTCTAAGGTAGCACAAAAATGTAAAGGAGAGCAGAACTGGCCTCAGCCCAGTGGTGGCCAGCCTTCCGAAATGCAGCTGGGGGAAAATACAGATATTTCCCAGTGAAACAAAAGTCTGGAGGGAGCTGCCATGTCTTTGTTTGACTGACAACTTCTGATGCCTTGGTGCATGCTGAGGGGATGGAAGCTGCCTCCTGGCAGCTACAAACTGCAAGTCCCTGCTCTTGCCTGGTATTAGAATGTGCCAGTGATGAACCAGTCAGCTCGCACAGAAATAGCGTGAAAATAAACTGACAGTGAGGGCAGCATGAGAAACCAACAGGCACCAAAAAAAAAAAAAAAGAAGAGAAATAAATTTAAAGCAGTCAGTCTCCACTGAGAGGAATTTTCATGTGGTTTTTCTGGCATTGTCTTTTGGAAAACACTGGGGGTTTACTACCCTTTCAGCTTCTGGAGTTCTCAGAAAACCTCTAAACCAGGTCTTTATTTATAATAGGAATTTTGAAACTATTTTTTGCATTCTTTCAGACTCATTCAATTCTTGACCCCAATTATATTGAATAATGTGGTTACGACTAACATAAATATAGTTCCATTATAAATCAGGACATGTTTGCCCAGAGACAGCCCTTTTTCTTGCCCTTGTTCATGTTCTTGAGCTGTCCAAATACATCCCCACGCTCCCTGGAACCTGCAGCATAGTCTGTCTGCCACAGCTGCTGAGGGCAGAGGTAATGGGCTGCAGGCATCTCTCCCTCTGTGCCCAGCCAGCAAGTCAATGTGTGCTCCAGTTTACACTGGGATGCTTAAAAGGGTGAAAGAAGATCATATTCCTGTGAGGGGTATTCAATCTCCCTATCAGGGATGAGGGTTATCTGTGTCAGTTTGATAAAGATTCAGCAGCTGGCTGGCTGAAACCTTGAGGCACAATTCAGTCTTGGCTTAACTGGAGCAAACATCTTAGTTCATCTCTGTGCAGAGATTTCAGGTATGCAACTATAGCTGAGTATTCAAGGCTTTCCACAGAGGGAAAATTATTAAAAAGACAGAAATTGTCATCAGATATCAGTGATACCACATTTGATTAGCATAGGAAATAAAATCTTTACAATATTATCTGCTGGTGAATGCTGATCTTAACTGTCATGCTGCTCTGGTACATTAGGTGTCAACACCAGGACAGCTAGAGGAATTAGGAGCTCAACAAAGCACTTTCATAATTCTGTCCTCCCCACCAAACAAAAGACTTGTCAGAAAGATTTTGCAATGAATTATACAAATAGCAAGGGCAGCAAACTGATGGAGAAAAATAGGACTCAGCCACCTTTACAGAACTAATTTCTTACCACGTTCCTTGCAATTATTTTTTCATCTTCACCTCCTACTACCAGTTTATGAGAAAAAACCAAACCCTTCAGTTGTCCCAGAACAAGAGGATCAGGTCAGACTACACTGGAAAACAAAAGAACCAAACTGCCCCCAAGAAAACCCATTCTTAGGGGTTTCCCAGCCCAGTTCCATTTTACTGGATGTCACTGAAGATAAGCATTGGTAAGTGTAATGGAACACCAGGATCCAACATCCACCTGCACCTAACATGCCAGTTCAGGATCCACTCTTTCAAAAGTGTATTCATGTTTAAACTCCTGCTCAAGTCAGCAACACTGTCCTGAGAAGCTTTGACATCTTGTATAAGAGTTTTAAAAACACAAATGAATTTTGAAACCACCAAGTGTCTAAACTGTCATTAGCACACATCAATCAGGTCAAAAAGAAGAGACCTTAGCTTTCTGCCTACCATGAGATCTAGAACCCAAATTTCACTATTTGTACCAATTTCTCAGATGTTTTTGCCCCTATCTACGATATATAATAGCACAGTAAGTTGCTGGTGAATCTATTCAATTAGAAGTCACATCAGGACTGAATTTAATGTTTTTATTGTGTTAATTTTAATACAATCAGGAAATTCTTTGTTTGATTCAACAAAACTTACTCTAGCAATATGTTTGACAGAATTCACTGCCTGGAGACAAAAAAGACCCTAATCATCAAAGTCCCAGCTGCTTTGGTCTGAATTCCCCATGCTAGTGTGCCTGATCTGGCCACAGGTAAGCCCTAGATCTATGCAGCAGACTCGCAGGAACTGCCTCCATCTTCCTTACACTACTCAATCAAATAAGGAACCTCAGTGCTTCCTGCAGAGCAGTCTCCTCACAGAGCATGGTAGTCTTCTTATAAGACCACTGCCCTCAATGGTCCCCCATTCCCCCCATTCAATAACAGCTCAGAGACAAAAATTTACCCAGAATGACAGTGTGGAAAGGAAACAAGTTTCATTCCCTTCTGTAATTCAGGGACATACCTACTACCTCAATGATACTGGAGGAAGGGTTTTCTCAGCTTTTTTGGGAGCCACTGTTCAACTTTGCATTGAATCATTAAAGAGTGACTGAGCCAGAAAGAAGGGATGGTACAGGGAAAGAGACTATTTCTCAGACTAAAGCTAAAAATGCTAAAAAGGTGAGGTGACCTACAGAATATATTGACTCCAGTCTCAGCTGCATCCACAACTTCAGGGCTTTAGCTAAGTTTCAATAATTATGAAGTGCACTACCAAAAAATGCCCACTTACCCTGATCTATGACTGTGTGGTAATTTGGCTCCTTTCGCCATATTCCCTGTTCATTGATGTTGAATGTAGAGATTATTTAATCCACTGAAGATTCTGATTCATTAACACAGAAGAGGAGTTATTCCATGAATAGTACCACTGAGACCAACTGAACTTTCAGTTATACTGCCAGACACTATACTTTTTCTCATCAAAAGGTTAACTGGGAGTAAAATACTAGATGATTATTTTTATCTACTTAGGGTTTATTTCAAAATACGTCCATGCTTTCAGAACATTGAGTTTAGAAAGTTCACCCATTGGCGTGCAGTACATTAGCATGAAGTGAAAGTTTGCAGCTCCACATGATCCCGGAAACTCTGCAATACATGCTGGAGTGCTGTATCATGGTTTTGCAATGTGATTCACATTCTAAAAAACAACTGACAGAAACTAAGAAGTTCTCCTACAATATGCCAAATAATTAGGATAATTTATATGAAGTTTGCAGACAGCTGCTTCCCAGCCTTTGGTTATTATCCTGGGCTTTAGCACCAGGGCAAAGAGGGTAGAGCCAGAAAGCCATCTTTGGACACTTTGTGGTAAGTCACTCTGGTGGAGATCTTATCATTAGTGTGAAATCCACCTCTTGGTATCTTGGGAAGCCTGCATGCATTCACAGTGCAAGGATCTAGTTTCACACATTGTACTGAAGGGTTACCTGCACTAACACTGAGCCAACACTGACCCTGAGATCAGTTCTGTTGGTTAGGGCAGGGTGTTAATAATGCCGAGATTTGTGGGTTTGATCCCTGTATGGTTCATTTGCTCAATGATCCTTGCAGGTCCCTTTCAACTCAGAAAGTTCTGTAACTCAGTGAAAAAAGCCAAAACATCATGGAGCTTCAAGGGGCACTAAGTGATGGTTGCTGCTGCAAGGAGTAGGTTACCTTGTGCAAGTCCTAATCCCCGTGTGACTGACTGCACCGGGAGCTAGATCTGGGAACCCATTCACACAAAAATCAACCCAATATATCAGCAACCCTGTGCTCTCCACACTGCTCCATCAGCACAGGGGCTGAACACAGCTGGGGCAGTACAGCCAGTTAGACACCTTTCTCAGGAGGAACACACACCTGCATTATCACAAGGCAGTCATGATGCTGCAGGCTAAGAAACTCTGCTGTCACGCTAACCTCGTGAAACACCAGTCAGTGGGAACGACAGGACAGGTGCTGAGTGGATATCCATGTGGCACATATCTGATGTGCAAGGGTTCAAATGGAAAATCAGGTTCCTCTTATATGCCATTGTGAAATTCTCTCGAATGTTTCATAAACAAACATTTGCATCTTGGACACCTTTGAACATTTCTTCAGACACTCATGTTGAGCAAAGTTGATACATATGTTTTCTTTGTAAAGTTTCCAAACACAGTTGCCTCAACTCTTACTTCAGTGTCACCGGGAATGTAAGCTAGGTAAAAGACCTCAAGACAGGGCCCTTTGGGTAAAAGAATATTGCAAATTATTCATCCAAAAGATCTAATATAATGTAATGTAATGCAATTTAATGTTTTGCAATGGCAGACGTTTCACATATACCAATGCTCCTATACTGATGGTACAAGCCTGTCACTAATGCACAAACTCACCCAAACAGGAGCTTGCAAAGGGCCTCAGTTCCCCCCAGAACCTGTCATGCAAGCATCACTGGAACAACCAGGCTTTTGGCTGGCAGAGGTGACTTCAGCTCTGTGCAGGACTGTGTTTCAGACAGAGTTTCTGTGGTGCCCTTTGCTAGAAATAGATGGGACCCTGTACAGTTCACATGTCAAGGGCCACAGAATTGCCTCGTTCCCAACTCTTATATTTAGTTCCTCATTTTTTTTACCCACGGATTCTGTGAGGAGGGATCAGAGAAACAGTTGTATGATTCTAGGTCATTGCTATCCATATATATATTGTCATTTAGGTTACCAGAGGAATATGCATTTGGTACTTAGCTCAAGTAAAGGCAAACTGGTGCATAAATCCGTGGTGGAAAATAATGAGGAGGTTGCTCAGGGCTTGGCAGTTGGAACACAAACCTTGGATCAACTGCAGAGCTGCAAATCTTACTTCAGTGGGCTTAAAGAAACTCACTTGGGAAAATTTACCCCCAAGATTCTCTCTTGCAAGAGCAAATTAAACATGCAAGCAAAAACAGTACACTGGACTTTCTTCCTACTTCCCTAGAATAATTCTATTGATACAGCAGCAGATCCTCTTTTCTGGATGCAGCAGAGTGATTCTGCATCTCTCCTTTAAAGCTGGCAGTTGGTTCTGGCCTTACACCCACCTAACAGCAAGATTTGCTCTGTTGCCTTTTTGTTGAAATGTGACTACCCTTCCTCCATACCCTTCCTTCTCCTGTGCTGATGCTGACCACAAGGAAAACCACAATGATAAAGCTATTTTCTCTTATTAGTCCCTTTTTGTAAACAGTACTGAGTGCAGGAGCATAGCTCCTTGGTGTGTGTTAAGAAATGGAAATCTCCACTTTGAGTTGAAGTCTTTTTGAATAAATTTACATTTCTTTAACTTGAAAGGGAAACGTTAGCTAGGTAAAGCTTTATCTAGAAAAATCTTTGCAAAATAAAAGGAAATTTAGGGGAAAAAACAACACAGAATCAGTTCCTAATTGTTTCCATACTTACACTGTTCTTATTTTTTCCTACTTCATTAGAACATTTTTTTTTGTTTTCATTCTCCTTTTATTTACTTAATTGAGTTATTAACACTCAGCTAAAATATTAAAATATATTAAATGTATCTAGAAAGTAGGCCTGATTCATTAGACTGAGTAAATCTAACATATTTTCCAAATTATACTAATATATTCTAATTTTAAACCATTTTAATGTAATTTAAAAATGTTTCATATTTTGACAGAAACAAAGGCAGCTAACAATGACAAAGGAGAAAACTATTTGAGAAATACACTGTAAATGACAACTAAATATCTACGATAATGAAACCAAATGCATTTTAAATAACTCAGCTAAACTGTTTATGTATTTTTAAATAAAAATAATTAACCATCTTACAAAACCAACACCTTAAATACAATATATTTACAGAGGTTCTTGAGTAGAAAAGCTTTCTACTGCCCTGGCATGTGGAAGCAGCATACAAAAAAGAAATTCTTCCCTCTAAAACCACATACTAACAAATGTGTTTTCTTCACACATTGCTCTTCAAAAATTATTAGCTGTCCTAAATAGAGATTAAAAACAAAACAAAACAAAACAAAAACAAAACAAAAACACCCCACAAAAACAAAACAAACAAAAAAAAAAACGCACCAAAAAAAACCGCACCAAAAAAAACAAAACAAAACAAAACAAAAAAAAATAACACAAAACAAAACAAAAAAAACACCAAACCAAACCAAAAAAGAGACAGAGAAAAGCAAGATTACAGCAATCTTTTACCTCTCACTGTCAGAGGCAAACTTTTGAACTGATTCTTACTAAGTGGAAAAACACAGATGTTTTCAGAGATGCCTCTATTTGGTCTTTCCACAGAAAAGTACAGTAACTGGGATGAAACCAAAAAGGTTGAAAAGCAAGATATGTTCAAATAAAAATAAGAAAGTTACTCTGGAAATCTGGAAAGTGCTTAAACATGTCTCAAATGTAGGCAGTGTCCTGGGTAGGCTACATCTCCCATCAGGTACCTGTGTCTCTCCTCTCTGCATGGATGAAAATTTGGTCATGGGAAACCCTTGCTGCAGGATATCAGATGTGAAATAGCCCAGCTGGGGACATTTTCCTCTTGTCACACATGTGCTCACAAGAGCCTCTTCCTCAATTCCTGCTGTTAAAACACTCAGTCTTGACCTGGCATTTTAGAACTCTCTAGGGTTTAGGAGGCACAAGAAATACTTGGTTTTCAGATGGCTATAGAAGATGGCTATAGAAGATGGCTGTGAAAATAGAAAAAGCTTTTTTGAAAGAAGAAAAGGTTTTTCTGGATATTAGTACATCAATGTAACTACAGCCAGAGGAAACCCCTGTGAAAGACAACTGACACATACAAGGCAAATAAACCTTAAGCATCTAAACACCTTTTGGCCCACAGCAGCAGGACTTGTGTGGTATGTGATGTGTCTGTGGGGACTGAAGTAGGACAAGACAGAATCTCACAAGTGCCCACCTTCTGGTGTGCCATCAGCAGCCACAGTACAGGGCAGTGGCCATGCTTACTGCTGTCACCTGGGAGGTCAGGTGCAGCTGGATTTGCAGAGCCACCTGCTGCATCCTGCATATGGGGCTGCTGGGTCAAGGTCACTGCAGCGAGTGAGACACAGGTCTACTGCAGGGTGGACACTCACAGCACCTTGTACACCACATGAGAGGCCTCTCTGGTCTGAATTAAGAATTAACCAGTAGCAGATAGCGCAGAAAACTGAGATGAGAGATATTTCAGTTAAAATCAGCAGCAAAACTGGAAGCAACAAAGAGTGTGATCCCGAGTGATGCTATGCTAGAACACCATCTTGCTAAAAACCCACAGTTATTTTGGGTAGCTGCTCATCAGGATCAATGAGGAGTCTAGTCCTCCAGTCTCCAGTCCTACAAGGAGATCTGCAATGACCTGACTGCCATTGAAGCCAGTAAAAGAAACAATCTCTTTGCAAGACCAGGGCTAGAGAGTTTAAATGTACAAAGCAGTCAGCTCTCCTGTCTCCTTTCCACAAAGAGGTGTGATGAAGAAAATCACTTAGTTGTATCCCCTGGTAAAACCTCACTGGTGGAGGTTTCAACAATCACATTTTCAGGAAAGTCATAACCTCATGCTCACCATAAGTCTCGTCTCTCTATTCATATCTCAGCATCTCACCAGGAAGGTACATTCCTATGCACTCTGCCTCTGATGGAGGGGCTGAGCAGCCACACATGTGCCAGAGGTGCAATGATCACACAGTGCTAAGGAGGTGGAACCACAGTGCAAGGTGTCTCTCACCAGAGACTCCTGAGGTTGGTTGCTGCTCTGTCTGTCCCTCCTTTTCTTTTCTCCAGGCTGTCAGCTCCAGCCACCACGAGGCTCATTGCCAGTGCTCTCAGCAAGGAAGGACAGTGCAGCTCTCCAGCCACACTCACATCCTACAGAAACATTTTGCACAGCCTCTGCCCAGCCCCCAGCACAGTGCAGTTTCAGGTGCTACCTCCAATAATGTCAATGATAAACAGTTTCTGGCACAAGCATAGACTCAATTTTAGCAGCACAAAACCAAACTAGTACCAGGAGATGGTTTTAATTGTTCAAATTTGTGGTAATTCCAACATGTAACTCCCAAATTATTGTGGTATGCACAATAAAAATCGAGGAAAAAACAAATTGAAGGGTTAAAGAGATACAACATTACAACTGACGAGATACTAGTATTGTGTAGTGTGGGTTTTTTACTTCATGATTCTGCCAAAACCAACCTATAACCACAGCATTCAATTTTTCAAGTGTATGTGCCTGAGGCAAGGCAAATTTTTGCACCTACACACATGGGCTTTTTCCAGACATGTATGTGGCTGTTGTGAGTGCTATTATCCTTCATTAAAAGTGATAGATCCTCAAGATAAATAGGCACAAATTACCATTCCCCAGCTGAGTCTGATCTATTACGTAAGTAGTCACTTTGTTTCTATAGCTCAGCTTTATAAACATAAAGTTATATGTTCTTTCCCAATGTCTCTCATCACATTATAATTTCCCTTTACCTGGAATCCCTTATAGTTTTTCAGAAACCAAAACGGTTTCTCTTACTAAATACCAGCCAAGTAACAAAAATACATGCATTAAACTGTGGAGTGTTAGCTCAAGAAAATCTAACTTAGTTCCAAACCAGAAAGTTTTTCTTTAGGAAATACTCCAGATATAGTTACATACTCATGCAAATTTGTTTTTCAGTAAAGGCAAAGTAGAATTTTCCTTCATTGAAAAAAAAATCAGCAGTCACTTGCTGTGAGAAAGCTTGTCTGAAATGATGATAGTTCGGCTGAATATACCAAAATGTGGGGATACATCAGAATGAATCACCATTATTTTTTTTAAAGAACAAACCATGTTGTCAGACATTAAACACTTAATCAGATTTTCACAGACATGATAGTATTTGTTCAATGAGCTCACTTTTACTTTCTGTGTTCAGCTAACCTCCCAGTCAGCTCCTTCCTTTATTTGTTGGCTGGACTGAAAACTTCAGCAAAGCTACTTAAAGGGCCCTTTAAGTGTGTCACAACATGCTGCAGATAGTCTAAATCCCTATGAATGAAACCCGTGCAGTGAAAGATGACAAGCAGGAAGACATAAATAGTATTTTAAGATTATTTGCAGTGTAGAAAAACTGCCCTAGTTCTTTGATATTTATCCACATGTGAAATGCTCTCATGGCAACCTCTGGTCCATGCAGGTTTGGCATTTGGTTGGTGCCCATGTGCAGCAGACATACAGCTAACTGCTGTATGTCCACAGGGCCCAAAGGACACTCAGTTATGGCTCTGCCTCCAAATGTTCATGTCAAAGCCATGGCAAAGCCTGCTTCTCAGATCCCTGGTTGAGTTTGCCATGTAGGGAATTAGGGCTGGCCTGAAAAGAGATATTCCATTTCAAGCAAAATAATTTCAGTGTTTGAAATTTGTCTTCAACACAATACAAAATAAAACTAAAACCTCTCAAATATGCTGGGAGACCAAGCCCTGAATCCTCAACTCAGTAGTCAGCAGGTTCAAGTCCCTACTTTGAACCAGGAAAACACTGACTTGAATCTGGATCTCCCACATCTCAGATGAGTGTCCTAACCACTAAGCTTGGGTGGAGCTCTTCCTCTTGCTTACCCCACCCTGGATCTGATGACACTTTTACAGGAACAGATATATTTGTATGAAGAGGGGAGAAAAAAATAAAAAAAGCCCAAGATTCGGGAACAACTATCATATGGAAAAATCACTTCTGGATATTTAGAATCTGCCAGAATCTGGGTTTATTCACTCATTTTGAAAATGGGTAAAAGCATGATGCTTATCCTCTTTGAAGAACCCCATTAGTAAATACAAAACAAGCCTATTCTGCAGGAGGGGAGAAGTATTCGTCAAGTGAAAGAGGGAAAAATACCCATTGCAAATTTCAAAGTGCTCTGCAGGACTTACTGAGTAGCAGCCAGTGCAGGAGGACAAAGAGATGATGCCAAAGGTTTCAACATAATATAGATCCTCTCAGCACTGTTCCAGTCATGGAAAAGACACTGTAAGACCAAGAAGATAGGTATGGAGGCTGCCTTGAACATCCCTGGGTCACGGAGAGCAGGACAAAGGCTAAACTGTATTTCTTCCTTTCAGGCCAGCCCTCTGAGGGTAGTACCAACCAGGCACTGGAGGATGGGCAGCGAGCTTTTCAGATGAGGATGCCAAGCATTCCAGCTGGAGAATTAACCCAGAACCCTCATGCCCTAGGCAAAAGCTAAATCCCATTATTTTCACAGCAGAGGTTGAGCCTGCTGAGTACAGTCCCACTCCCATTTTTTGTACCATGAAAGCTCAATGAGAAGATTGCTGTGAACACAGCATCAGTTCCAACTAAGCAGCTTGCTTTTCTCTTCAGCAAGCGTGAAACATGACTGAGTTACACCACTACTGGGGGGGAAAAGAATTATTAAACTGTGGGAATTCAGCTAGTTGGGATGGATGGTAGGTCAGCCTTTGTCAACAATGAAAACATCAACTTACGGCCTTGGGAAGTGGGATGTTAAAAAGAGAGACATATGGTTAGGTTAGGGTGAGAGGAACAGGATTATGGGTACAGTTATGTTAATGAAGTAGTTCCTTATATGGTACTGTTATGAGTTACGATTGGTTGGCAGCTTGTTCCATATGGTGATGTTTGTAGTTCTCGTTGTCCATTGGTTCCCCACCCCTCAGGTAAGATTATATAAGGTTCTGTTCACCCCATTGTTGGGGCCTTTCGAGGTTGCCCTACACTGTGATTGTCTTACGTACATTTGTTGTTTTGCTCCTTTTACTAAAGTTCTTTTCCAGGCTTACTCCATCGCGGCTGTCCCAATTATTTCATTTGCCACTCCTGGCTGGTCCCAAGTTACGGAGCTGAACCAGGACACTAAACTGAAAAACTGCCCCAGATTTCAGTAGGAACCATCCCAGCCTTCCCTCAGTGGAGTTCCCACTGAACAAAAACTGCCCCAGATTTCAGTAGGAACCATCCCAGCCTTCCCTCAGTGGAGTTCCCACTGAACAAAAACTGCCCCAGATTTCAGTAGGAACCATCCCAGCCTTCCCTCAGTGGAGTTCCCACTGAACAGCCTTCCTTAGGGCTCAGCGACACAAACTACTCTGTGGCCCTACTCTGCTCATTATTTCCTTTTCCTGATGGGTCTCTTAGCTGTTCCACAGATTTTTTTTTTTCCTCTATTTCTCTCCAGTAAATTTGAGTATTACATTTAAATTTTTTAAGTGCTCCTGAACCCTGAAGCCAAAACTGTTACAGAATTAGTTAATATCACCTCCAAATCTCTACCTGAGTGCTAGTAACTAGCTCAGAACCAATGAAGCTGATATGGGTTTCTTATTTATATCACTACATACTGAGGTCACAAAGGCTCTGCTAGTATACTGGAGTACAGAATGTGTCACATGAAGATCTGGCATCAGATATTTCTAAGTATTTCAAGGTCTCTCTGTGATCCAGTTGGGTTTGTTAATCTCAAACATCAATTCAAATCTTCTCTCAGCTTCTACAGTTCCTCCCAGAGGGCTGTTCAATCTTTACTTTAGATTGTCCTATGTACTTTATAGAAGTTTGGGGAGTCTAGATTAATATTCCAGCTGTTGGAACAAGCAACACGTCTCTTCTTAGGTCTTTAAGTGAAGCATCCATCCATTTCCCAAAAGATGTTTAAGTGCTAACACATCTGCATTTCACAGTGGTCTTGAGAGAATTCAGCACAATACATATTTGACACACATTTGTATATCTAATATTTAGGTAAGACCATTTCCAAAGAGCTGCTTTTTCTTACTGTAGTACTAAATCTTTCCTGTTCAATCACTTCACAGAAGGAAAATATGCTTAATTTTTTAAAAATTGTTCCAAATTATAACACTGGGAATAAACATGACAAGGATTTTACAGCGTGTAGCCTTCAATTTTACCGACCTCTAACCAAAACATTTAAATGTGAGGGTACAACTATATTCACTGTGCCAAAACCTCTCTCAGCTACATTCCCAATACAGAGCATTGTCCTTTACATTTAACACAGGTGATGGAAAAGGATTCTAGCCAGTTCTATTCCCCAACCCACAGAAGATGTCCTGCCACAATAATCTCTTTATCAAACCACCAGATTACTTTCTTGCTTAATATGACAGACACAATAAAATGCTGGGGGCTTTGAGTTTCTTTCCAAAGTTCACAAGGTATGTTGGCTTGTACATACATGCTTTAATGAGAAGAGCTAAAACACTGAAAAAATATGCAACAGCATTGAAAGTGATCCAGGATGAGCAATATGATATTCAGTTTTACTAATTAGTGCAGAACATAGTTACTAAATTACCAATATCATTAACACATTGCATGCAACCTTTCATAATAGACTGTAAACTAACCACATTGTAATTCCTGAGAATAGATAAGCACAGTTGGTAGATAAGGCTCCCAAAGAAAACTCACTCAATCAGAACAGGATACAACTCTTCTATTTTCCCTCCATGTAATTTTTTTAAGCAGATGAACTACTGGACATAAATTCTTAATGTGTTGAGTTCTTTCTTTTTTCCCCCAAAAATTAGAGAATGTCATATGAATCTGTGCAAAGATGAATATATTTATTGGATAAAGCATTAAAATCCATGTCACTTGATAACTTGGTCACCAATCATCTTTGTGTATGCAAAATTCCATGTCACACAGATAATAGAGGAAAAAAATCTGACAGACTCTCAGTTACCTTCTGTATCACATTATTTATTTCAACTACATTTGATAAGAAATGGTATATAACCAAAACAAAGAAAAGGTTATAAATAAGAGAAAGCATTAGATATTTTAAAAATTCAGCAATATCAAAAACTCTTTGGCTAATACCAAAACAAAGGCTCCACCTGGGTTAGCCTCCTCTGTGGTGGCATTGTCAAATTTCACAAAATCACAGAGTGGTTATGGTTGGAAGGGACCCCTGGAGATGGTCTTGTCCAACCCCCAAATTTGACCCAATAATCTCCCATGAGTTTCCGTGCTCCATCACACCCTTTAGAATCAATGGGAGCCCCTCCTCTCCAAAACCATACAAATACACTTTGGATTTCACTGTTACCTGTGTCCTATCTTGCAGCATGTCTGGCTGGGAGGCTTTAGGACTCCTTTCCAGACATCTGGTCCAGCTGCAGGAGAACTTGCCTGTCTTCCAAGAGCCATGGCAAAGGCATTGCAGGACAAGGTACATAAGTTCCAGTATACATTACAGGCAAATCTGGGCTAACACAGGCACACACTCCAGCAAAATTTGGTTTAAACCATTCTGATGCCTAAATCAAGAAACTCTTACAGGGATACCAAAGTTATGAATCCAACTAAGATCCATGTTTGCAGTGCAGCTTTGATGTACTCTGACTAGAAAGTGCTTTGTGGGTAGTACCCCTCCTCCCTGAGTTTGGCACATATGCTCTATCTGGAAGGCCTTTCAAACCAGCATATACAACCTGAGGCAAAGCTGGGAGTCACTCACTTTCCCAGCTGCAATCAGATGCCAGAAAGCACTTGCCTGAAAACATTTTTGGTTTCTTTCTACTGCCTTTCTCTCTCTCATCCCACACCTTTGCTCAGGACAGCACTTCGTGATTTGCCTGCAGCAAGGTAAATTCCTGACCTGTCTAAGACATGGAGACTCTTTAGTATGGTGCCCTTTTCCAAATCCTCTGGCCCATAATTAGCTGGTGTTTAAATACAGTCAGTTGCAGCTGAGGATGTTGTCTGTAAACAATGGGAAGTGAGTGAAAGAGAGAGACAGTCAAGCCAAACAATTTGACACTGTGCCAGCCCAGCAGGCATCTGAAAGGAGTTTTCAATTTCACATCAATTTTTTTCCAAGAAAAAAGAGAACTTGCACTCTATTTAAAAGCTGTTACAATTCTATATGTTGCCTGAAAAGGAGCATAATTCACCTAAACTCTTCACATTTTACAAAATGTGTATTGACATAAATTAGGAGCTTCCATTTCTACCCATCAACTATTTCTTTTGAAGGGCTTTTTTTTATTTTAGCCTACAGAAAGAGACTCAAACCTGCCCTTTAACCTAGTGAAATATGCTTCTAAGTCAGTGTGTAAGTCTCAGCATTTAATATCATGCCACACTCTCCTTGCTTTTTATCCTGGACCACATGCTTTCATCTCTGTAAATGATGCCTGTAAAAGTTAGATTCATTTGCCAAATTTAAAAACTACCCCAGGGTGTTTTTTATTTATACTAATAATTTGCAAATATACATGTTGTTAAAAAACAATCATATTTTATTTCCACCACTACAAGTTTTCAAGCCTGTGCTAAGCTTAGTAAAACTACTGGGTTCCTGAAGATATTTCTGTCAGGCAATTATACATGCACTTTCAAAATTTAGATTTCACAAACATCTGGCAAAACTTCTCTAATTATGCCTTCCCTTTTCATCAATTCTTGCAGTCAAGTTGATTAAATACCCTAAAACACATTCTCATATTTTAAATAAAATAATTATGTCTAAACAAAAAAGCCTCCAAATATTGTCTCTGTAATGCTACTCCAATCCCTTAATGTGTTGTATCTGCAGGAGATGTCTTTACAGATCAACATGCATGAGAATTTTCTGCTGGTTGTCCTTGCTAGCCAGACATTAACTGAACTTAAGAAGCCACTTCACCACAGTTATGAATCTGAGATGCTAAATCTTGGTAATGAGGCAGGTATATAAGCATGGCCTTAGTACTGTGCTACTGTGTTTGTACTCACATCCAGTCAGCTGAGTGCACAAGCAGAGAAGCATGTGAGCTTTTTTCTCTGGTAGACATATCCATTGCATTCTATAAAAACACCACCTGTAACCTGCAGGCAACTGTGCAATGAGATAGAAGCAATACCTGTCAAAACAGACTGAACATTTAGCATCCACAAATACTCCCATTGAAATAAGAAGGGCTATGAGAAGGTAAGATTGGCTTATCTTCAAGAGTACAGTTAATCCAGGTAACACACACCATGTGTAATGCTATTTCACAGCTCCCACATTCACTTGCAGCATTTTCGTACATGGGTTTTATGGACTTTGAAAGAGCTCCAGATACTCCACTTAATTTAGCAGCTTAGAAATTTTATGATCTCAGTGGGCACACACCATATAGAAAGCAGCTGGGATTTTCAACAGGTTCTCTTAATCTTTCATATTCCTTTTCAGCTTTTTTTCCCTGAACCTCCCAAATACTTTTTCACAACTGATTCTCCCCTGTATCAGGCAGCCACATCTCCCACCTTTAAAATAAATACACTTCACATACTCTATAGATTATCATCTTTGCATAGATTATCCCAAGTCTTCTTCTACACCGAAAAAGCAATCTCTCAAGAACCATGAAGGAAGGTAAATTGTTTGGTGTATAACACACTAAATTATGATGCCAGAGAATCTAGAATCTGTATGCTTCATCCTTTGAGGTTTTGGCTACAGAGTAAGTCACCAAAGCAGTCCTACCAACAGACAAATATGGTCTACAAGTATTTGATGACTACAAATGCCATCCTAGATTAAGTCAGATATTTTCCCTAAAAATATAAAGGAAATTGGGAAGAACACATGTGCTTTAAAAAGCATGCTCACATGGGGAAAACTGAGTAGCAGTGTAATACTGCAGGAGGTAGTAATGCTGCCACTGGTTAATGCCAATATAAAGAATGCCATCCTTCTGGTCACCAGATCACAGCAATTAGATGAACTGTGGCTGCTGGTGACCAGAAGAAAAACAAATTGTGCACTAAGCTGCTGTCAGAAGACAGGGTAGGCTCAGATATTCTTCATAAAATGTAACAGGCTGCCCAGTAAGGTTGTGGAATTTCCATCCTTGGAGACATTCAAAAGATGTCTGGACATATACCTGGGAAACCTCTTCTAGGCGACCCTGCTTGAGCAGTGTTTGTACAAGATGACCTTCACAGTTCCCACTGCAACCATTCTGTGATTCTGGAATGACATGGCTCCTTTCCAGAGACACGAAGCTAATATTCACTGCTGCACACTGACACTACTTCAAAGCAAAAACTAACAAATTAGAAGGACAGAGGGGAAATCTGCAGTGCAGATTTTTTCACATTTTAGAAGTGGCACTTAGGAAGTCACCATGCCAGCCCCTCATCAGTTCCCATTAGCCATCAGTCAGTGCTGATCCTTGTCGAGTCAAGTTGCCTATCTGGCATTTTCTAGAGATGCCACTAACATGGGTGACCCTCTGCCAAACAAGACTCAGTGGAGAAGTGGGTCTCTTATGACACACCAACTCATCTTCCTTCTCCCCTGGCAGGACAGCACGAGCAGCAGAACAGATACACAGATTAATCTGTGATCAAAGACCCACCTTGCACCCTCCCTTGTAGGGAACATGAGGCTGGTAGATCCCAGACAGATTATTCTAAACTGCAATATTTGAATCTCACAAGGAAGCCATAGGCAAAGTAAGACTAAGATTTGTTGGGGGGCTGTTTGTTTGTTTGTTCCTGTTTTGGTTTGTTTTTAAAATACAGGTAAAACTGACAGGTTTGAGGAAACCTTTTGGGGAGAAAGAATGGAAAGCCCGACCTTCCTAGACATAGCCTCAGATGTAACTCTCTGGGCAGGTGTTTTGTGCTATTTTCCCCCTCTGTTCTTCTGCTTGTCATACAGCTAAAGACCTGAAGAACATCCTGTGCATTATTCCCCAAGTCATGGATACAACAGCATCAGTATAGCAACCCATCCCAACCCTGCTTCATCCTCCTCCGAGGTCCCATATTTTGCAGGACATCAGTCATGCTGATGCCAGAATACATTCATGCAAATATGAAACCTTGTCCTTTTATTGACTCAAGTTATTTTCTAAAAGTAAAGAATCATTGGCCTGAGACTACACAGAGTTATTTCTATGGATGAGGTCAATAATGTTTTAAGATTGTGTTTCTGTGACTGGAGATTGTCTCTACAGAAATGCTCTCCTAGCTACAAGGTACAATTGCACTGCTGTAGTTAAACCTCTATAGTTACATTGGAATAACTTCTTCCTCCCTATAATCACTCTTATGCCAGAATAAGCATGGATTTTTATGTTTTAACTACTTCCAACTACTGCATGAGATAAATAAACAGACAAGCAAACAAACAAAAAGCCCTTTTTGTATCAGAGTAACAGTGCCCAGACACAAGGCAAAATCCACAATGCTCCCTTAGTTTCTTTTCACAATTAATTCGATCTGAATATGGTTCACTTGCAGACAAGCCCCCTTCTGCTCTTGCATCACACAGCTTTTCCCCAGCTGCTGGAGAAAAATCCACGTGGAAGTCAAGGCCATGCTGTGCACATACCATGGAGCCCTGTGCTTGCTTTGAAGGTCCCCTTGGCAGCCTTCCTCACATCAAAAGATTTTACTCCAGAAGCTGCCCTCTGAGAGAGGAAGCACTTTCTATAAAGAGCAAACACATGCCAGTTCTTCAGCTAGAGCTATTGTGGGACTCTTTACCTGTGCAGACCCAGCCTGGAGGCAATGTCCAAAGCTGCTCACTGACCACAGGGGCAATGCTGCACTGCAGCAGCAGCACAGCAATGTACAGCTTGGAAGAGGTGCTCCGCTTCAGGCCACTGAATTGAGATGCTTTGGCCTCTCATGGTAACAGGTGTGCAATGCAGAGGCAATTGCACAGATACAACAGCTCATGGACTAAATCTCCAGGTGTATTTCCATGCTATTGTCACTGTCCACATCAAGGGAAGCTATAGCTCACTCTCAGTCAAGCACTACAGGGACAGCTCTGACTCAGCTTCACCCAGCTATCTCCAAAGTCATTTTATAAACTCCTTTCCAAAGGCATTCTTCCTGCCACTGCTGTGGAAGATGTTGGGGTCACAGCCACTACAGCAAAGCAGGAGCAGCAGCAATCAAACCTAAGATGGAATGACTGAGCCACAACTTCCCCCCAAACACCACAGTAAAAACAGAATGCCCAAAAGGTGGCTCAGAATGCCTTAGCATAACCTGGGAGGGGTTGGGAAGTGCAGAAGTGGTGTGCTCAACTCCCTGGAGGGAAGGTGAGCCTGGAATCACTCATCAAGATGTTCCAAACCAATTAAGAAGAGACGCTCACAGGCTACACCGTATTTTTGTTTTTAAAAATTTTTCTCAAAGGAAATTGCTGGACCCCAGTATCAATGAACTCCTACCTCTTTCCTGGAATCCTATGCAGAAGATTATACTGAAAACTAACTAACTAACTAACTAACTAACTAATTAAATCCCCCCACAGATCTTCCGTGAACTTTTTCCACTGGCAAGAGCCCATTCCACAGTGCTCATTGACAAAACCTCCAAAATTATCAGATCTGAGTAAAACTCCCCAAGCAAAAACATTTTCCCAGGACAAAACACTGTTTTACTGAAACCAAACCTTTTCTCTAGCAGTATACTTTATTTGTTAACATTTAGCTATGGCAACTCTCACAGCAAATTTTTCCTTGCATTAATTTTAAAATTTCACTCCAAATAAAATTTTCTTATACAGAAATTTCCTGACTTTTTTTTTCTTTTTTTTTCAATGGGAAAAACACCAAGTAACCCTCAACTTTCTAATTGTTCTTAAAAGTATCAGTTACTTGTTAGAACTTGTTATAGGAAAACACAAGGAAAAAGACAACCACTGTGACTGTTTTGGGTTTTTGTTACAGGTTTATATGCTATTAAAATGTTTAGGTCTTATTATGCACTTTAAAAATGCTAGTGCTTAATGTGCTCCGATTAGGGCTTAACAAGACCTTTAAAAATGTTACAATGTTAAACCACCAAATCACATTGTCTCTAAGGAATAAGAGGCTTAAAAAATCTTCTGTTCTTCACAACCTAGCCCTTACATTAATAAAAACAAAATCCAGTCATAATAAGTTTACATCATATATCAGAATGTTTTGACATCCTTAATGACTGGGAGTTAAGAAGTTGGCTTAACTCTGTGTGCTAGTGTGTGCTTGTTTGAGTGTAGGAGTGAAGGTTAGTGGTTTTCTGAAAGCCTTAAATAACAGAGATAATGGAGATGAACATTGTGCATTTTTGCCATAACTGGTGTCTGGAATCCTGTTGCCTGATTTAAAGGGCCAGTTATGAGACTGCAAATAGTTGAGAAAATATCCATTTAGCCTCATAGCTGTGCTGTAGTGGGCAGAATACTGAGGCAGTGATACTCACAAACCTGGGCCAGGCTTTGGTACCTCGCTCAAGCCAGTCACTATGGCATGCAATGGCACTGGTGGTCACACATTTCCAGTATTGCACAGTTCTGACAGTCATGCTCCAACAATAAACTGTGTTTGTTACTATTCATCACTTGGAGAAAAAGCTCCACAGCAAAGGATGTCTATCACAAACATCAAGATAATATGACAACCAATTAATGTTGGCTTCACAAAACAGATGGAAGTGATAAAATATTTGCAAATTGGGACATTCTAACTGGAGGAGGAATTGTTCTGGTTTGTACCACAAAGGACATCTGCACTGGCAGTCAGCAAACATCCCCTATCTATAGTTGTACACAAAAAGTCACAGCAGTAACACGAGAGGCTGCTTGCTTTATTCTGCTCTTCTAATTTAAATATGTGTTACTCTGAAATTTGCATGATCACTCAGGTAAAATTTACTTCAGTATATGTCCAGCTTTCTTAAAAACCATAAATATGGGAGACATCCAATTGCAGTTAAAGAAATCAGCAAGACTTATTTAGCTAATTACAGAGTGTGAACAGTGAATTCTAAAGTAATAACCATGGCAGATAGTTCTCAAGGTTGAAATACACTTGCACACCCTCTTCATTAATTCCAAATAAAATTCAAAAAAATGCTCAAGCTTCATGGTTAATAGCAAAAGTGATCTACTTAGCTCAATAAACTGTTTGCTACAATTACATTCACTAAATTTTAAAAGGCCAATCTTCATGGCTACGCTTTTCAAGACGACTATCACAGAATTACTGAGTATTTTCCAGTGACATGGGATATGTTTTCAAACTGACTACTGTCACAAGTTGGATCATTTCAAGATGATCCAAGTGGATCATTTCAAGTGGAGAGCACTGGTGGCTCTCCTTTTTATTTTTCCACCAGAGATAGCTCAAGTTTACATAATTAATTTAATTTATGCACACGTGTGCCAATATACTACACTGCTGTTTTCAAGTCCCCATTTGAGAAACTTGCTTACTTTTACCTACTTACTTAAGTGTTTACTTATTCCTCATTAACTGGATCAAAATTTGTTGCTAGATAACACGACATGGAGAATTATCTTGTCTTTGGTTTTACTTGTTTACTAACATCAGCCTGTTGTGAAACAAACATGAAAAATGTTCAAAGGCTTAAAAAGTTCTTTCCCTTTCCTTGGAACTGTCATGTTCTGTTCAATTTAAATAGGTGGTAAATTGATTTTTTTTTCTGTATTAATTTCCCCATGTTCCTCTGTATTAAAATAACTAACACAGAAAAATTATTCCATCTGAATGTGCTCTGCACTCAGTTGAGCCTTCAGAGATGCCAGGCTCTGTGCAGAGAGCAAACAGAGTGTTTCAGGGCTGCTCTTCTCAGTTCAACTTTTCTCCAGCCTCAAGCACCCAAAATCACAAAGGCATAAAACTCATCAAGTAATCCAGACACACACCAAAAAAAAGCCCCAGCGCTTTCATTTTCTTTCCATTTTCTTTCTAGTGTCTGAACTTTTCTATTAAATGAATAGTGGATTTTCAAAGTAGTCTGTTTAACAACTACAGCTTAAAACTTGTGTATGAAAGACAGAAAACAGAGGAGGAAAAAGGAGAGCAATAAGAGAGAAAGAGAAGAGAGAGGAAGACAACCAAGGGGTTGCTGACTCCGCAGGTATTCCTTGCTCAGGAGGGAACTGTGGTACCAAGGCCAGAGATAAGTTCCTGGGCCAGCACCTGAACAGCAAGTGCAGCCTCCTGTGCTCCCGTGTTTTGGGGACATGTAGCTGTGGGAGGTGCACAGCACAGGCCATGCCTGGGGCCAATGATTCCCCAGGACAGCCCATAGGCAGATGTTCTGCACAATTGCCTGCACATTTCCCCTCTGTGGACCCATAAAACACCCAGGCCTGTCTCCCTTCTTTCTTTTGTGCTCCTCTCTAACTCATTAACTTGTTTCAACAAATAGGAATTGTTTTTGCCCTGTGTCAGCCCGGTCTGTGTGCTGCAGTTGCAGCTGACCAAGCCAGCAGCTTTGCAGGCAGGAGTTTGTGAAGGGGCGCAGGGCAGGGGCCCAGTGGCATGGACATGTTCCTTTAGCTGGGCTCCATAAGCTGCTTCCCAGCTTCCTTCCCAGCTCCCTTCACTGTGGGGATTGGTGTGACTGCTCCTTGCTTCATGCACAGTTCACTCTGTGCCTGGGACACCAACCAAGGCTGGCAGCAGGCGACAAGCACAGGAGCTTGCAAACACACCTGCTTGCAGTGCTGAGGAGTGCTGCCCTGCTTTCCCACAGTGCCACACAGAGCAACATTTGCTGCAGCGGAGAAACTGTGAAATTAGATCCTCTTAATATTCCTTAATAGGCGAAAGGCAGAAGAGTGGGCGAAGAGAGCAAACAATGTGCAACAGTGTTTAAATCATAGTAAAATACATTAACAATAAATACTCCCCTGTCAAGAATATGTCATGCAATTATATTTACTGCACTGAACAGAGCAAACCAATGTTTTGAGAGGGTGGTTTTGCACTCCCAAGATGACTCTCCTTCAGGGACAGCATATGTGAATAATCATTTAGACATGGGCTATCAGCTGTGAAAAAAACTGCTCCAGCACAGTGTGCCAGATGTGATGGCTAGAAAGTTAGCTCCCTCTCCTGGATTAGACAAGAAAATTAAAGTACATTGTACTGATTTAAACCAGTACTTGGGCATTTCTCAGCATTGTTATTCTTTTTTTTCCCTAGCCCTAGAACCTCAGTCAAGGAAAATCTATGCTTCCTGAAGTACTGGAGTTTGCTGAGAGATATAGCATATCACCTAAGCAACAGTGACAACAATCTCACTGCCAGACTTTCAACAACAAATATATGCAAGAATGCAGAATACACATCTGCACACATCTGGAGAGCCCAAGCAATGTGACTTACTATTATGAAGTGCCACAGTCCATAAAAATGTCATTGCAAACCAGACCTCCCTTCTGGCTTTGACACTGTCCCTCAGCCTTCTGCAAGCAGAAGGACCATTGCTGTGAGTAGCAATTTGGCCAATTCGGACAGAGTGAACTAAGGACAGCAGGACTTACTGCATGAGCTGAGAAGTTGAGAACTAAGGCTGAGGTGAAGACAGAGAGCAGATCATAAAAAGAAATTTTACTGAAGTTTTGAATATTTTTCCAAGCGTCGTGCAAATAGGCTGAAATATTGCAGTTTCCACAGTTTCCAGACCACATGGGAACTCAAAGTCCTTTTACTTAGAGAATTACATCTTCAGTTTTCAGATCACAGAAGTTTGGAAGCTAAGATGCAACTAAGAAAAGAATGAAAACATAGGTCTTCATAGCTTGCTTACCATTTGGGATTTGATAAAATTCGGATAAAATCAATGGCTCCCTTTAAAGGTCAGGTTTACAGTATGAAACCCTACATATGAAACTGCACAAACAAAAGTTTAAATAAAGGATTTTTTTCCTGCCTAACAGTAGACTTTAACTGCTAAATACAGTCCTTTACGATTATATAGGATCTTTCATCCAATAAACTGAAATTTCTTCACACTTTGAACACTACCCTTCGGAGATCATCATGCACTACTTATATATGCAGAAAACCAAAAAAAGTAACATGAAATGCACACATGACAACTGATTTGTCCAAACAGAAAACCATTATGATCAAAACCCAGAACTGTTCAATTGCTCTATCTCTGCTTTTACTACAAGAAGAGTAATTCTAAAAGGGAGACTTTTACAAAAACATTGACAAGAGAGAGACATATCCATGGGCAATCCAACCTCCTGGAAGCTGGAATCACCTCCTGAAAGAAGCTTGCTCTTTCTACTGAGGAGTCAGCTGCCTTCCAGCTCAGGCACTCCAACAGGGTACTTGGAGGCTTTTAAGAGCAATACTGTCAAGAAATTTTAGAGCAAGCATGGGAATTTATGCCATAACAGGAGAGGTTATTCACTACAGTATCTCACTAGCTGGGTAAGAAAAACAATCTTGTTAGCCAAACTCAAAAGATTTGGACTTGGTATTACTGTTACAAGTGCGTGTTCATAGATACAGAGTTATCTCGCCAGGGGTGTTGGTCCTGTGCAAACACTGAGTTTAGGTTACTCTAGTTCTATTGCTTAAACAGGATGAACTCCCTAAAAAATTGCAAACCTCTCTATTGCTGAGTTGGAGCCTCCTGAGCATCTCTCTCACAAAGCTACTATTCAGCTGCAAATTTTGGGGCCAGTTTGAATAAACTCCATTCCTGTGAGGTTTCAATGTTTGTGAGAGTCCCTTACTGACTGACAGCCTTTCCCAACATGGGTGAAGTACAAATAGGTAGTGCCATGAACAATGCCTGCACTGACCTGCTCTACAGACCTGTCTGTTTGGACAACCTTCACAAGAACCAAAATGTAGGCAAGCAGTTTTAATAAGGGTAATTAAAAATCCTGTTATAAACCAGGGCATCTACCCAAAGAACTTCACTAGCAAAATTATATCTTCCAATTTAGTCTAAAAAAAAAGGCTTATTCTACAATAAGCACACAACACACAAAATCATAAAATTTTATTAATTATACATTTCAGCAATTATTTTCAGGATAGCATATTGAAAGACCCTCATAAAACATTCTACCCTAAGACCACGTAAATAAACAGCTAGACTAGAACTAGTTGGCCAATACCAGAATTAGATGAGATTACAAAAACATACTGTCTTTGAAATAACACATCATCACATACAGAACAGCCATTTTACCCAGGAGAAGGTGCAGAATTTTCTGACTTCTGAAAAGATCAATAACTGTTGATTTTCACTCCTGGGGCCTAGATGAAGTTTGTCTGTGGCCAGAGACCAAGTGACTGACAAGAACACTTCCCAACTTTCAACTCAAATTGTACAGGACTTGTGAGCTTGAATAAACACTGGGTGAACTGGGGAGGAAGAGAGACAGTAAGGCCAGTGAGGCTCAGTTCATTTTGAAGGAATTCAGTCAAGAAAGAAAGAAGATTGCCCACATCATGAAGCACAGAGATATTGAAAAACACATACTGGAAACATTCAAAGGGTCCTGCAAATAACCTTTTGCATTTAAAATCTTGATTAACATCCATGACATGTATGTATCTTCCCAGAGAGATATTTATTTCAGGCAAAAGAAGGACTCAAGTTGTCCTGGACTGTTTTCCCAGCTCTCTGCACAGCTGGTATCTGTAAAGGAATCTCAGGAGTAGTAGAGCTTGGAGTACTGAACCTCTCTGAGGACTCAAGCCAATGACATAATTTCTATATCAGGACAAATTGAAGTTGCCAGAAGATATTCTGGCTCCTCTAAAGTCTACAGAAGTCCTGAAAAATGAAATATTCTCAAACCTTCGTTTTGCTAAAGCTGTATCTTAAATTTGGCCCAATTTATGCCACAAGATTGTACAATCTGGCAGCATTTAAACACAAATAGTGTGTGCTGAGTGAACAGCAGTAACCAACAACACAACTGCTCTTTTATTCTGAGTATTTGGTATAATAATATACAAGTTTATATAATACTGCAGGATTATAATATTACACATATTGTAGATTTACTGTAATTCCTATTGATATGAACAAAAGAAAATCTTTTCTGAATGAAATATTGCAAGTTCCTGCAGATTTTATTCTGTGCTGTATAATCTGATTCACGTTTACCCTCAAACGCCTACAAAAAAAAGCAGCAGCTTTACAAACTCAATTTCCAGCAGTGGCTGTTAAACTCTTTTCAGACAGCTTAAAATAAATGCAAAGTGTTTCTTTTATTTGTGCACTCATGAAATGTGTATTTTTATGCTTGGCTTTTGAAATTACGCTAAAATAAATTTTTAAAAAACTTTTAAAAAAACGTTTGCCATAAACTCCCCAGTAGGTTCACTGATAGCACTTTTGTTGCTAGTCCCTATGGAAACCAATACAATGGCTTTCAAATCTGTTCCTTAGAAAGGACTATTTCAGTCCCATCTTCTAGTCTCTGTAGATTTTCATTAATTGCTGAGATGTTCTGATGTTCAGTGATACAATTCAAATAAGTGTCAAAACAGTGCTATTTTAATATAATCATTTTAAATAGTATATACACATTACTAAGAACTTGTCAAAAAGTGTCAAGAAATTATTATATAATTTAAATTTAAATTGAATATTTTACATAAAGTTACAATAGAATTATTTACAATTTAATTTTTTTTTATTATTTACTTAAAGTCAATTAATCATTTTGGTATTATTGACTTTCGTTGCTTAATTTTTAAGCTCTCCTACTCCCTTTTGCTTCCACATCTCTGTGGTATAATGTGAAAAGAAAACAATAAGAGATGAGAAAGCTCATATTTTTAAAGCCTGATTTTTACACGAAGAAATTTTAATTTTTAACCAATTTTAAATAATCAACATATCTTAAAAAAAAATTAGAGGCATATACACACATGCAAACAAAGATCTAAATTGATAGGTCACAGTGTATTTCTTTAAATTAGCATCCATGCAGATTGCTAGCACATGAAATGAGGTGCAAGTCAAGCACACAGCATGTAAGGCTATTTACAAAACTCACAGCTATAGAAATAGTAGAGTAGTAAGCTATAAAACCTGATTCTTTCAGAAAAACATGAACAAATACTTCAGATTTTTTCTAATCTTCTTGATTTTATTTTTTGAATAAAAACAGAACACACATACACCCCACCTCCCAAATTATGTGTTTTAAGAATTTGAGTTCCCAGTAAGGAATGAGAAGTCTAAGAGCTGGGGTTTTTTACAAATTATTACTGCCATGATCCATCTGTGAAAATAGTCCTCACTTTCAGTGAAAAATAAGGAACTATTAAGCTAAAGTTAGAATATTAATGACAGCTGGTAATCACTTTGAAGCTTTACACATTGGGTGTATTTGGATGTGAATGTATTTTTTCTGGTCTTTTTGACTGAAAGCAGATTCCCTCAATGTTGTACTGCACAGTAAAGTATGTTCTGTCACTCCTCTTCCCACATTCCCACGGTACTGAGAGAAAGCCAAATCACGTGGTCTTACTGTGAAAGCACGTAACAGACAGAGAGGACTCGTTTAGGACAGGATTAAGGTCTGTACCCATTCTTATGTCCCAAAATGGTTGTTGAAAAGTCAAAGAACTATCCAGTGATTCAGTAAACTGCACTGTGGTATTGATCCTAAACTCTGCAAGACCTGTGCAAAGTAACAGCCATTATTATGAGTTTATGTTCTGTCACCCAGGGAAGAGGGTGAAATGACTGTGCCAAACACGGGAGCTAATCAAGAGAACGTCTATACTACAAGAGACTGTCTTACTTACTCGGAGGATACTCAAGAGGCACTTTGTCCTGCATGGAGACAATCACCATTGCTGAAGTAACTCAGCTGCTCCTCAGGACTCCTGCCAGTCTTGCTATTCCTGGCAAACAGGACACCCTTTGTGTTCTTGTCCTTTATTGTTCCTCAGTACTGCACCAGAAATACCAGGAGCTGAGCGAGCGCATCAATCAAAGTAAACAGTAGTGCCCTGTAGAGTGAACAGGAGTTTTACTTTTTATTCCAACAAAGGCAAATCACGATGTAGGTGACTGCTTTTCCTTCCAAACACATTGAATCCTTAGCAGTCAATTAATGCTCCTTAAAAGCTTATACATTGTCTCAATTACTTTATAGAAATCAGATCTATTTGATTTTTTTTCCCTTTTATTCAGTATTATGAAATTGGATGGGAAAAATGTCTGAAGTTCCTCTTTTGTGAAGGGTATATCTCATACTGAAACTGCTACATTTATTATATCTTGAACTCTCTTTTTGTGACATATCTCCTTAGGTTAAAAGGGCAACGGTTGGCCAGCAGTTGCTCTTATGAAGGACTCAATTGCTAACTTATGAAGGCCAAAACATCCACCTCTTTGTTCACAGTTGCAGTTTTCAACTTACTTAGCTAACAGGTGACTTCAGTAAAATATTCACATCCTGCACAGGGTGAATTTCTGAACTATGAATGGTATCTATGCTATTGTTGATACACCTTTTCAGAATTTGTGGTGTGCCACTAAATGTGGTATTTCTGCCTGAATATCATTGAATAACACCAGCGTATTTGTATAATGGCAGGAAGGGAAGCTAAAAACTGAAACCTAAGATGAAATTTGAAGAGATAATTACAGTTAAAGAATTCGTGTTTTATTACTAGGCTTACATCTGGGAGTGTCCTGTTGCACTCTCATATTAATACAATCTTGGCAATCTGAGAACAACTGGGCAAAAGAAAAAATCCTATCATTCTGTAGAGATGTGAATCAGCACAATTGTGTTTCTCAACTGGCAAGTGGTTTAAACTTCCTCTTTCATCTCCTATTGTTTTTAGAAAATTGTCTTGTGATTGTTCTTCAGCTACACAAAATAAGCCACTCCCTGGATAGGCCCAGCATATGCTTTGATTTCATTAGCAATTTGAAACAAAAAACAAGGGAACTAGCAGTAGGATTAGATATGTACCAGGAGATATGATACCATCTCCCTGGCACAAAGGGGCTTTTTCCATTTTCAGCAATGCTGAACTTTGATTAAATGCAGTTAGCCAGGACATAATCTCTTGGCTTAAAGAGCAATGCTTGTCCTCCATTCCTCCCTTGGCAGTACATACTTAGTACAAGATGAGACTAAGCCACCCTTTGCTATTTGCCTTGCAAATTCCATTGCAGTGAACTGGAGATCGTATCTGCAGGTTACAAGTCTCTGTGCAGATTCTGGGCCTCAGGTGTGCCTCAGATCTATAGACACTGACATTCAGACATAGAGCAGGAGCTCTAAGTTCGTTATTAATGTAATAAAGAGAGTCTTACAAGGAGCTCTGCTCACCCTGATGCACCTTTGGCCAGAGTGCAACTCCCACTCTGAAGGATCACACATATTGGTTACTGCAGCAAGGCCTATGGTGCATCTACTGAAATGCCCACCACCACCACCCCTGTTTTCTTTCAGTTTTCTTTCACAAAATAGAGAACGGGATAAAAATTATAGAGGAAGAACCATCTTACAGTAACACCTGCTTGAAGTTTTTTGCCAGCGCATTCATCTTCATTTGATGACATGGAATTGGTGCATTTTCAATTTTCTTGAGTAGTAGAATTGAGCTGGATAAACAAAAGAGAGATGAGCATTCAGATCATCTTGCTAGGATTTGTGTCTCTACCATGCCTGACAAGTCAGTCCAAGCAACAAATGCTCCTCCTAATGGTCATCAGATTATACCAGGATACTAGAAACATCCCAAGAGTAAATTCATGAGTGCTAGCTAGATCAAGCTCATAAAATTACAGTTGTCTCATTTGGAGTCACTAAAGTGGTCCAGTTATAGAAGAGAATTCATAGGAAGGAGAGGGATAGAGATTGCAGTGTGCAGCATTAGTTGTGCAGGGGAGATCCCAGAGGGGAGAATGGTGGAAACAGCAAACAGTGAAGGCAGGAGGGGAATCTGTGGGGTAGTACCTATCCTTGTCTGCATTTTCTCTCTTCCCTCAGCAATGGCTTCTGGCCTTTGACAGAAACGGGACACAGGGAAGATGGAGATGAGGAAAGAGACTGAGGCAGAACCTTCAGACACAGCAGCAATCACAAAATATTATGCAAATTACTTCTGTTAGTTTTGTTCCTGTTGAATTAAAAACTGTTAACTGGCTATAAATTTATTAAATATATATACTACTTATAAACTTGGGGGGGGCGGGGGGGGAAGATGAAATTTTAAACCAGAAAAATTTCCCTTGAATTAACTAAGAGAGAAGTGATTTCATGGCTATTAACATCAGAGTAGTCAACTGCATAGAATTCACATTTCATTGTGAAAAAAAGCAGACAAACAATCTCCTTCCATTGTTTGCAGTAATCACAGACTGCTAAATAATTTCATGTCATTATTTTAGTTGTGCAACAAATAAGGGACATACCAAATGAAATCTAAAGCTCCTTATGAGTGTTTGTTTTTTTATTTAAAAATCTGTCCCTTTTTAAAACCCACTTAAGGCAAATCCACAATTTATATATGAGATATGTAAAAGTGGACAGGCATACTTTTGCCAGAAAAAAGTGTATCCCAAATCTACTTCCCATAGAAATTATGCTGATTTACAAATTTGTTCTAAGACTCCAGTCCTCTCAATGCCATATAGAAGTGCAGCTGCATAAAACCTATTAAATCAAATTGTATTCCACTGGCCAATAAAACTAAGACTTTCAAATATGTAAGACTAAGGAGCTCGGGACACTTAACACCAAGGGAATAATTATTCGGTAAAATTCTCACCTCAAGCTTGGTAATATCCTTTAAAATAGATTGGTGGTTAGGGTACCTAGAAAGCAAAGAAAGTGAAACCAATTTTTAATTTGATTTGTTCATTCTTACAGCACATATTATAAAATAATAGAAATATATTACATTACAAAAGAAAAATAATCTCAGCCTACAGGAGCTAATTAATGAAATGAATACAGAAAGTCTAGCAGACTTGAGCTCTGCTTGCTCACCTTCAAAATCTTAAATATATGCTGTTGATGGGAGGGTATCACTACAAGATCAGTTTATATATCAATAGCAACATAATGTTTTTTCTTGCTTCATACAACTTGGTATTGATCCCTTCCTCCTGACACAGATTAAAGGAGAATATTTTCAAATAGATCCTTTGTTTTGTTTTCCAAAACCACATAGTAACTCTGAGCTCAAAATAAATGTTTTACTCTTGATCTCCTAAGCCCAAATTTAGAAGCAACTTTAAAGCAACATTTTAAAGACAATTCAGAAAACTATTGGAAAGTCTCATATCATTTTGATGCCAACTTTGTATTACCAGCTGGTGGTAAATATCTCATCATTCATGAGTGCAGCAGCTGAACACGGTGAGATGCAGAGTGGCTGCTGAGTTGTGTGTTTCTCAGTGTGTGTGTGTGTAGGGAATGAGCAGGCAGAAGAGAGAAGGTACTTCTTAAAGCTTCTTTGGTCCAATGTGTACATCCTTCATTCACTGCAATGTCACAAGATGCCCTGCACACACTGTGTATGTTCAGACAATATTATAAAACACCTGAAGCAGAGATAGGTCTGGGCAATCCAAACACCTAGAGTTGAATGGGATAACCTTGTACCTTTGACACGTTCTTACAAGTATAGTGAAATTGTGTGGCTGCATTCCCCAAGAACCACTCTGGAGAAGACAAGGGAAGGAATTATATGTCAAGCTGCACCTTCCCCATAGATTCCACGTCTAACTAGAAACTAAAGAGCCACTAACTACACAATTACTACACAATCATCACAGAGCCAGGCAGACATCATGTTAGCTAAATGCAAAACAGTGCAGTCTTGACAGGAAAATGCTTTTCCCAGCTGAATTTAACTAAGTGGCCTACACAGCATGTTTCCTATCACTAAAGTCATTCATTTGGTGACCTCTCAGGTATAATGACACAACCACAAAGTGTCTTGGTGACTTGGGCCATGAAATGGGAACTTCAAAGAAAAGAGTAGAGTCACATTGGAAAGAAAAGGTGTAGAGGCAACTCAAAAGAGCACATAAATGGGGAAGAATGTAGCCAGGAAAAGGGAATATACAGAGGAGGAAGAAAGAATTGAGAGACATGATAAAGAAACAAGATGCACAAAGGAGCAAGCTCAGCAGTAGAGTGGAGGAGGGTGGCTGAGAAATGCTGCTTTAGTCATTCTGAAACTGTTAAGTGGTCAACTGGTTTCATGTGGAGAGAATTAGCAGGGACACAGGGGAAGCACATTCACAGAACTGCCTGAGGAAGTGGTAGTGTCAATCCCCTATCACCAAAAATTTGGCTGTCAGCAAACTCACTCTGGTTGTGTGGGACCAGTTGCCTTTTCTGGCTGATGACATCTAAACCAACATTTCTAGAAGTGCCTCGCCCTAGAGCACTTGGGGGTGTAGTGAGCAGGGAGGGATGCAGCAGCCTCTCAGGTAGGGACTGCTATTTCACTGTGTAAGAAATACATTCATTCAGCATGTGTGAAAGATGAGGGAGTAAGGAGTAAATTACTCCATTACCTGGCTGCTGACAAAATAGATGTTGAAGTTGCTGAATAGTAGGTATTTAAGAATTTCTGCAAAGTGACAGAGCAACAGAAGGATAGACTGAGGACAATCAAAGGAGCCCAGATTCCATCCCAGTGAGGCCAACTGCATGCTTTCTTAGAAGATGCTGTTTCCCATTAGGCAGAATGGGAAAGAAACTTCTGTAATCTAGTAATCTCCAATTTACTTAAATATGGGGTCACTGGATAAAAAATGTTTACAGAAAAACCGCTTGAAATGTTTAGAACAAAAGGACAATACCACCTGACAAATGGCAACAATTCATGTTGGTAAAGAAAAACTAATAATTTCCAGGAATTTTTGTTATTATTACCATCATTATAATTTTTACTGTCTAGCTTGGTGAACAAACCAAAAAATTGATTTCTTGTACAGATCCAAAAATGAGACAGGAATAGAAGCAGTAGTCTTTCAGCTGTGAGATACTGGAAGTTCCTGGAGAATTTGGGCATCAGCAAAGAGCCGCCAAAATCAAAAAATGAAAAGGGAAAAAAGGAAAAATTAGATACAAAGAGCTAACCCCACCCTCTTCTTTCTGGCACCACAGGCATATGGAGTCTATGACACGTGATTTCTTCCTCTCTGTTATAGGAGCAGGAGCATTCACTTGATTTCTACCACACCTGCTTCTTATCTACCATCTTCCACCTACATTTAAGATTCAGATTTGCCAGAATTCAGATTTTGTCTTTTGGCAACATCCTCTTGTCCCTCCCTCATTTCACTCTGAGTGTGCTGGGGTTACCAGGGCTTGCTTTGATCCCTAACCAGATCTGAAGATATCTGCACAAAGACTGTTCCAGCTGTGAGCATGCCCTTAGGTTAAGCAGGTTCTTCAGCTCTGCTCAGTTATTCCCTCACTTTCTCTTACAAAATAAAACCAAACTAACTAGGCAAATGCAATCATGATTTCATTCACTCATCTCAGTCTTTATTCATGCATAAGCTCAAAATCAGTCTAAGAAACTGTAATAGTAAAACCATTCAGAGGCATTGCAGTGAAATATCACTCAGAAAATACTTCAGTTCACTTTAGGATCTTCATTACATTTTTCAGTTTCTAATGTGGTCAAGAAAACATCAATATTTCTAAACACAGCTCAGTCCTGAGCTGCACTGACTGACAGGAGTTCTGTTGAGTAACTTTTTCATACACTTTAGTTTACCTGAAATGTACTCAAATGTTCTGTTGAGCAGTGTGAAGGTGAGGTTCTCTATCTAATAATCAAGAACACTTCAACTAAGGGGCAGATGAACATTCTGAGGACCCAGTCCCATTCAGCCTCATGCACGTGAGAAGCACAGGTGGTTCAAGAGGGCCAGCTGTGTGAGAGTGTGGATCTTTACATCTTTAATACTGTGAAGCTTCTGTGTGCAATGTGAAATGTCTTCAGGACTTAAAACCAGCTCTATTTCTGAATACAGCAAATATAGACTACATTATGAATTGTTTTAAATAATCTCTTGCTTCTTTTACACCACCAGCAGAAAAATGGGTATTTTTCTAGTTATTTATCCTTAATATCTTTTAATGTCCCCTCTTGAAACATATCCCAGAGTGGTTTAACAGCACATTGTTGGTGTGATCAGTAACAACCACACAGCTGAGGATTGCTTTGAACCATTTGCAGTACCCTATATTCATGGTGACCACTTAAGAAACATGACATTTGTGCTGAGTTTTCAGGATAGCTTAAATAAGCCAAAAGTCATTACAATTCCTTAAATTTACATTAAAATAAGATTTTGTTAATCATGCATGTTAACAGGATTACCTGTGCTGTGATAATTGCACAGTTTTGCTTATGAATTGCATAAGTAACCTGTAACTTGAAAAGGTAGGTAGGTAGGCAGGCAGATAGATAGATTAGATAGATAGATAGATAGATAGATAGATAGATAGATAGATTAGATAGATAGATAGATAGATAGATAGATGAGTCAGCTGAAAAGAGGGATTCCTGTGGTACACAGCATTATGCACAATCACTGCACACTAACACAATCTTTATTATTATTATTTTGCACTCACATAGTACTTTTCATCCATAAGCACTTTGAAAGCTGTATACAAAGAAATTCAATGAAAGCTCTAGAACCCTGAGGCAAGAGCTCCCTGTCACAGGAATAATTCCACAGATCAGGAGAAAAGCCCTTGGCCACTTGCATTAAGACAAGCCCTGCCACAGAGGGAAAGTACAGCAGGCAATTGAAATTCTTAGAGAAGCAGACAGGAGCTCTACCTTAATACTGAGAAAACTGAAATCTTTGCATTTGTTTACTTGGAAGTATGCAATATTGAGATATCCTACAAATATTTTTCATACAGAATGACAGACACCTCATTTCATGCCCCAATTTGGTTTAAGAACATACAAACTTCATAACTAAATTAGCTGCACACCTTTCCCAGTCTTCACCATGTCACTTCCACACTGCCCCCTTTATGCTAAGAATAGTTTTATTTTCCTGGTCTCTCTTATCTGTGCTGTTCTGTCATCTTTTGTTCATTCAAATCCTTCCTCACAAAGGCTTGAGCAACACTAAAAACAATAGGTAAAATATATGTGGGTCACTATCTACTTATGAATATGTTCTCTCTCACTTCCCCAGATGACAAATTGTAAAACAAGTTTTGTTCCTTTTTTTTTTTTTACTGCAATGGGCCAAAGTAGTTTGTCATCTTCTACTAAATGTATTTTTAGGCTTGTGTAACAGCTAAAATATACTATCTATTTGGTACTCAGAAAACATCAGCTATTAGTCAATTAAATCAAAGTAACTTTAAAGTGCTCATCTTGATAGGAACTCACCCAGTCATTCACAAAACATATTCTTCAGCCTCTCCATTGTAATAACTTCTTTGAAATACCACAATAGATACCATAAGATTAGAACAGTTCTAATTTTAATACAGGGACATATCATAATCAGAAGATAAGTTCTGCTCAAGCATCTGTATGCTGATTTATCAGTTAATCAGAGATGTTATATTCTGCTGGCATTCACCCCCTTTCAGGCAGTCAGCAGAAAACTGCCCAAAACAACTCCCACTTTCAAGTCATAGCCATGACATTGTAGCATAATCAGACAATAGCAAAAAAACCCAAACATAAACATATAAATAATTATTGTCATTACTGTCTCCTCGCTCTTGTTTACATTTTAATGAACTCTCCTAGTAATAACAGTTTCCTCCATTTCCAGAAAGCCAGCACTCCATAAATACTGAGTTGTACTCAATCTGCTGATGTACCAATTTTCTATAAACAGAGAAAATCCAAACTTATCACTAGGCCTAGCTGTTGAAAAAGGTTAGTGTAACTAAATAACAAAACAGGAGTGTTGTTTACTTGTTAATGCTCTACTAATGAAAAAAAGCTGTTATGGCTTTGATTAATATTGACCATACTGGACAATTCTGGCATAACTTTCCTTGAAGAGTGACTATTGATTTCCTTTTCATTCTACACTTGGATACCACATATCTGGAATCCAGCCCAGGTTTCATAACTGCTACTATCTCTACATTAACAGCCTGTGCAAGATTAGAAATAGCTTTTAAAGATATATGCAAGGGTGAGGCAATCCAAGAATTTTCTCCATTTCTACAGGTTGAGCTTTTCCATCTGTGTAACAACTTTTAGGGAATTAAAGGCGTTTGTAGTCATGATCAAATTCATAAATTGCAATTAATGAATTATACCAGTTTAATCTTTTAGCACTGCATAGTTCTCTTCTCTTCTCTTCTCTTCTCTTCTCTTCTCTTCTCTTCTCTTCTCTTCTCTTCTCTTCTCTTCTCTTCTCTTCTCTTCTCTTCTCTTCTCTTCTCTTCTCTTCTCTTCTCTCCATTTATAATATCTGGTGTAGAAGCAGTAATTACCAGATACTATGGGATAATGACTCAAGCAGATGCCAGTAAAAATCTTCGTAGTAATCCCTTCTCTCTCATAGTCTCCCTAATGATACTCCCTATCATTATTCTGTATTCCATGTGCACCTTCCTTACTGATCTATACACACAAGGCACACAGCTTGTCCAAGACTTACAGGTTAGGTAAGTAGCTTTCAACTATGAAGATCAATGTGTTCAAAAAAGGCCACAGGAATTTGCAAACAAGACAAATTACTTTTAAATAAACATCTTTTTAAATTCAATATAGTGTATTTATTGTCTGGCACATGTGAGACAACAAAATGTATTCTGGCCATTCCTAGAAACATGGAGCATAATAAGTGACATGGTATTTATGTCTCAGATGAGTCTTCTTTGAGAACTGGTATATTTTTCCATTTTACTTCCTCAAGGCATAGAATAGCTACTCTAAAAATCCTGTGTCTGGAACTAATAAGAGGCTCAGCCATGTGGTACCAGGTTAATAACCAAAGAACTGCAATAAATTAGGACTTGGTCTGAACTAGGAGTTCATCAATTGCAACAACAAAGATTAGGACCTGGCACGTGGAATTATTATGGAGCAATAACACAATGCCAAAACTAAAGAGACATCTGTACTGCCAAAATGGATCAGGAAAGGTTCTTTCAGCTGTTAGGAAATATTAATGCCATGTAAAAAAGTCCAGTCTAATTTATCAATGGAAGAAAATGAAAATCCTATCTTTTCTGTCAACTGTCAGCAACTGGCACAGTCAAAGGCAATGAGATGGCCACTCTTACAGAAATCTAGTTAATGGACCCCCTTTTAATAAAAATAATACTGTTAAAGTTGCTTTAAGTCTAAATAAATGTAGAAGTAAAATGATCCAACACAGTAATAATAAATTGCTTAAGACAAAAACAATCCTATGTAATTTTTTTACACCCATTGCTGCCACAGTTTGCTAGATACTCAATACCATGAGAAAATTTTTTCTATCTGGGTTTCTCTTGGATGAAAACATGAGAAAATTAAGATGCTATTCAAAGAAAGACTTACTGTTACACAGCATCTTTATTATTTTGCCATTGTCATGAACTCCAGAAGGACAAGATGGCTGACATGTGACAATGACTGTTAGACACAGAAGAGAAAGCCTAGCAAGTGACAGGCTGAAGGGGAATCTGAACAGTGGTCTGCTGTTGTAAAATGAGCAATCATCAGTTTGAGAAGCCAGAAGGAACATTATGCAAAGAAAAGCAAGTTACATCCCTCTCCACCCATCCCTGCCAGGGCTGCTGGTACTCTATGCTACAGCTCTCTGCTCAGGCGTGGAGCAAGGCAGGAATTCAACAACCATAACACTCAGGGAGCTAGAAATTGTGATTTGTGCAGATAAAATGAAAGAACTAAAGCTGTCTCCAAATAACAAAAAATCAAGTACAAGGTAAGGAATTTTTGGGTCCATAAAAGATTCCTGCTGGGAAAAACATCAAGCAAATCTTGCAGCTATTAGTGTACTCTAATGCAGAGTAGGAGTGGAATGGAGTGACCTTCAGGCACTGGGCTCCTTTGGGAAAATTTACAGAACTCTCTGTCTGAAAGGAGGAGAAATAGAAACAAAAGGTCCTTGCCTTTCCTTTGCTTTTTCCCCCATGTAGTAATGATGTTAGTGTGTAAAGGTTTTCAACTCTCATTATTCAAAGTTCAGAAAAAGAGAGAAAGAGAAGCAAAGGCCCACTCTCAGCTTACAGTGTCATTACACTGGACAAAACAAGTAGCAGTATTTCTTTCATAATCCTGAAAACACCAAGACACAGTCTGGATTTGGTTTCTCCCAAAGTTCTTTACAGAAAAGGTATCAGCCTAGGGGGACCACGGACTGGGCTTTTCTTTCCATAATCTAGTTTCCTGAAAAACTAAGAAAACATGCTGAACTGAGTTACTGAGATGTTTTCTAGTGTGCAAATCCAAGGTCACAGGGATAGGCTGTATTTCATTGAAGATGCACCCTGTTAGCAATGAGGTCCAATCTCTATGCACAAAGTAGATTATTATGTTCTTGATGACCAGTTGCATTCACATGAGGATCCACTTGAAAAATTGGAAAATTTGCTTGCTGTATTTGCACTGGATATTAGAGTAAGTACTACAGACAAACAAATAATAGGATGCTAAGACAGCATATGTTTCAGACAGGCAAAATACATGCCATGCATTTTTAACAGTGCTGGTGGTTAAGCAAGTCGTTAGGGATGTGGTATTAAAGTCGTTACATCAAGGTCGGATATCTTAGCACCTAAGTAGAGGATACTGGTCTCCTGCAGATATTGCTTGATGAAAGTCTTGGCCTTTGCCATACAGGTCAAAGCATTCCCTTCCAGCCCAAAGAATGTGCATAATAAGGGCAGTAAGACAGCTCATAAAGGACAGAACAAAGGTGGCCACTGGCAAAAGCAACAATTAATAAATAACCGTTTGCAACACTTTAACATAGCCCTTCACATGTCCAGCGTGATAACTAATTAATCCTAGCAACATTGTACTCTATGTCACCTTTCATCCAGCACCTCAAAGTGCTTTACAAATGTTAATTAATACATAAGCTGTACTTTGAGGAATGATATTATGGCACTGGCCCCAGTCAGTGTTAATTCGTTCTTCAACAGCACAGCTTGTGAAATCTGGTTGACTTTCCCAATGAAACATAAAATGTGCAAATCTTCCTGGCACAAATCTGAAGATGTGTTTCTCCATTCAAATATAAGCTATTCCATTGTATTGCTGACAATATGGCATTCTCCACTCCTTCATGTTTTACTCCAGTATAACCTCACATAACACAGCATGGTTTAAATGTAAGAGGAGATTAACTTTTCACAGGAAAATTGGATAACTGGTATTTTAGTCTGAACATCTGGCACATTTTTAGCTAAATTGTTTCTTTTAAAAGCTGTTGTTTTTTTTTCTCTGTGCATTCACACACTACAAGCATTTGACTAACTTTAGCTCAACAGCTGAGACAAAAGCTAATTTCTTTGCTGCAATGACTAGACTCAGGCTGCCCAAAATGACTAGAGGTCTGCATATTTTAGAGTTATTCTAATTCCTCTATTTAGCACTGTAACTCTACATTACATTTTGCATACATTCAACCATTTTCTGCCCAGTCAATCAATCTCCTGGCTTCAGAGAGTTGTGTGCTTGAATAAGATACGCAGGATTTATCCAACATCCCCTTTTAAAAATCATAATGCCTTGCTCTTTAAATTCTTTGAGTGTGCTCATACTGTGCACACATCCTGACCACAGAGCTGCTGAATCTGGGCCCCAAAACTTTTGGGCCCCTATCATCAGAGTTTGAAAAAGCCAGCTAGTTTCCTTCTGTTACACAGGTTAAGCAGAAAATAATTAATAGCTGGAAAGCTTTTACCACCTGTCACAACTTCTTTTTTCTAGTCTTAAAATCTCATAATAGTGTATCCAGAAAACCTTAAATTTACACTAGAAAGCTCTATTTAGTCTCTAGAATAATAAAGAAAGGATACCTTATGTCATTCAGGTTTTGAATCAAAAACATCTTTGCAAAGATATTTTAAATACACATGCATACATTTAGCTGGGTGGAAGGAAACGCTAAGGAGAAGCAATATCAAACCAATCTAATCATTAACACATTAACATCACAGAAAGGGCTGTCGACTATTCTGCCTTTAAACATTCACCATTTATTTTGGGAACTGCTGTCCATCTTCATGCCCTAGAAAAATACTAGTAGTGCAGGACAGAAAGACAACTAACAATCCTTAACTTGAAATGAAAAGTGTGCACAGCAGAGCCAAGATTTACCTTAAAGGTTGAAGAAGAGAAGGAAGAAAGAAAAGGGGGGAAAAAAAGGGTGTAAGAGAGAAAAGTACAAGAGCTATCACTAAACAGGTGTCTGCACAATAACAACACGAGTAGAACTAATAAACTTAATTTCAGTGAGCCTTGAAGCCAGTTGCAGGCTATTAAGAAAAACAGTGGGTTAGCATTTCTGGGAGTAGGTTTACTAATAGTATTACACAAATAAGAAGTAATTTCTTTACATCTTGAATGGTCTTAATAAGCTAGGGCTTACAGCTTTCTTTTATCAATTAAGTGATTAAGACAATCCCAACAGCAATGTAAACTGACACACTTTGTGTATGACTCTGTGTGTGTGCCTATACATGCGTAGCACATTCTTATGAATTATGCAAAACATCTACCTGTGTTACCCTAATTGGTCTAGAACTATAAAAAGAAGATGATGTAAACTGGAAAAAGATGAAAAACCTTTGCCTTATGACCAGTATCATGTTTCAATACATCTGAGGTGTTCAAAGGGTATACTTACTCCTAAGAAAGAGGAAAGAGTTGAAGAATCAAACTGTTGCTGGGGTCATGAAACAAGTGGTCTTCTGCTGCTCTTTAATCAAGATATATTTCAACTTATTATTTCTCCCATCCAGGGACCTGAGAAGCAACTCCCTAGCTACCACGTGTCTTAAAAGAGAAAGATGGCAGGCCCCAAGGGCACAGAGAACCTTTTGACAGCGTTCTCTTTTGGGAGTTCACACACGATTTTTAATAAAAGTAAGAGCAATCCTTTTAGCTTCGACATAGTAAGGAACTTATGAATGAATGCTACTTCCATCTAAACACATTTAAGTGTGTTGGTACAGTATTTCTTTGAATTCTTAAGGGCACACAAACAGCAGCCTCCTGACTTCAGCAAAATGCTGCCTTTACTTCATTGCATTCAATGTTTTCTTCCATGACTACATAATTCAAATTCTTTTAGACTAAACATAAAGACAGTACTCTCCAAAACTTAGCATATATGGCATAGCTGGAGATAGTAGATGTCTCTACTAAAACAACCTATTCTTCCATATCTCTTTCATTTCACCAGAAACTCTGAAACCTAACAAAGAACCACGACTACATCAGTTTGTCACACACTGCTTTTCTGGTTACAATTTTTTCCTTTAAACCCATACTAGATACCCATTGTCAAGGTCAGGGATATTAAAAGTGATTTGTTAGATGTAAAATACTGTTTATTATAGTCTAAAGAGCAAGCCAGCTTGAAGTAATAAATTAGCGCCAGATGAAAAACTGCCAGAATTCTCTATTATACATGTGTTTCCCTGGAAAGCATCCCAGATTTTTTTTCTTGATAGGCTCTTTTACTAAAGACTCCCTGACTTATGGAGTGTGAGCAAAAGTTATAGCTTATAAAAGGGTCAGTGAGGAGCATTAAGGGGCTCTGAAAACAACAACAACAAACAAACTCCTGTATAAACTGAGCTGTGGTTACAGCCTAAATAATACAAACTGATGAACTGCAATAAAATGCTAAGAAAAACTTACGGAGTTTACCCACATAATTGCACTGGGTCAGATACTTGTAGCATCATCAGAAATCTGAAATCTGCAAGAAGGAAAAAACCTGAATTATTCTCCTCTTTCCCACTGTTCTGCTCTACAGTTTCACAGACAAGATTCATCTCAAAGAAACAGGTAACTTGTTGAATTATGCATTTCATCCTTAATGTGAACTGTAGGGATTTGGGAAGTACATAACTTGATACTATGAAAAAGAAAAGCACTATTGATACCAGCAGGAAGGCTGGACTGCAATAGAAGATTTTCTCCTGTGCCAAGGTAAATGTTGCCAGGTATACTGTAATCTGTTACTATTCTTCAATGGAGAATAACATATTTCAAATTTATATTGTTTTTTGCAACTGTGAGACTGTGAGAATAAGGAGAAATGGAAACATCAACCTCTTTCTCTCTCTCTCATGCATGATTATTGATTTCAGCACAATATGCTGAGAAAACAGGATGGGGCCATTGATCACTGGAAGTGAGCATTAGCAGCAGGGGCATAAGGAAGTGCTTAAACCCAAGCAGCTGGCTGTGGCTGGGAACCTGGAGAGAGAAAGACATGAATAGGAGTTTTCATTGTACATGTTGCAAATACCATGTAGGTCCAGGTCTGTTGGCTTGGTGCATCATCACAAATAAGCCAAAAGGTGCCTTCAAAAGCAGTCTGCCAGCAATAAAGAAACAAAGAGACCCCCACAAGAATGGTCAATGCTGAAAATAAAAGTCATGTTATAAATGTTTACATGATGTAAGTTTGGAGTGTAGAGTCCAATAATTCTATCTGGCTCTTCTCTCTCACTTCCGTTCTTGGCAGCTAGATAACAAGTTCAGCCAAGCAACTCACTTAAAATGTACTGACATGAATCCCCATAGTGTAAATAACATATCTTACCTATGAAGGGTGATTATGTTCCTTTTATTCTTGAAAATACTATCTTCCTAGCCTTTTCATGAAAATTGTTTGCATTCCTCATACGGTTTATAGTCTATAATCACAATAGTGACTATTGCTTTTAATAACTAGAATGACATGGGCACAAATCTAAGCCATGGAGCTGACACCCCAGAGCAGAGAGGAAGTTTGAATCTGAACATTTCATCTCCAGTCTGTCTCTACGGGAAATGAATTCACAAAGCAATAATAATACCATAAACAGCACTTAACATGTTAGGGCTGATCCTGTCAACCCGAACTCCTCCAGCACAAAAACTCTTGGCAGATCTCACACACTGCTAAACTGAAACTCTCTATGTGGACCTTATGCGGGATTTAAGACACAAACCATTGCCAAGGGGTGACATTAACCATTGCACGTACCACTGAAATCAATCATCATGCTGGCATAATCAATACGTGTGCTATACAAGTAGATCTACATATCACCTCTGCAAGCACACTAGTCATCAGATTTTTGTCATCCTCCCTTTTGGGATTTTATCACTAAGGCAGATAAATCTCATGAGCACAGAAGTCATGTAACAGACTTGAGTCATCTTCTGCAACATAACTGCTGTTGTTTGCTCAGCAGGATCAAACCCTTCCTATTGACCCTTTCTGCAGCTGACAGTCCTGCTCAGTCTGGCTGTACGTCTGTCAGGGACTGGCCTGGAGGGTATCGTACAAACTGAGAAGGAAGCCAGCAAAGGCAAGTGCTGTGTTACTGGAGGAGGTGCAGACAGGCTGAACATGTTGGAACAGCACAGCTCTGCTAGCTGAGATCTGTCCCCTGTCCTCACACTGCTGGCACTGGCTGCAGTTTCATTCTCCAGCTGGCTACACGTGTCTTCAACAACAGACTGGCATTATCCTCCTGTATACACGTACTTCTTGACTTCAGGATTTCTCTGCTGAGATTTTCTTTTCTCCTAACACACCACACAAATTCAAGTTTTGTCTGTATCTTAATGCCTTTTCTGAATATTAATTCCTGGGGCAATTATTTACCTTTTACTCTTCTACAATCTCCAATGAAAACATTAAAAATAAGAACACAATGTGCAGATCTTCCAGACAGTGAAGAATGGTTTCTGTGCAAAGAACAAACTGGCATATGCAAATACCACATATGGATAAGATTACCTGCAGGGACGGGTACCATAAAGGTACTTGCATAGACAAGTATACAAACATATATACTGTACCCAACTCTGTCACACAATGTTTGCACAAGAAATTCAGAGGTATGTCGGCTTGAATTTATTTATTGCAACTACTATTAAACTACTGAATTTTTAATGTGTTTCTTCACTCTATTGTTAAACTGAACTTCCAGAATTTTGCCATGAAAGGAAAATGACTACTAAAACCTGTGGAAATTGCCTTAATAACGCTTAGTTATTATCACCTTTCAATCTAGGCAAGAATTAAAAGCTTAAAAATAAAATTTAAAAAAAAAAAATCTAAACACTTGGACACTCTTTTAAAGTTGAAGGTGAAGAATGCCAAAAAATGATACTCAATTGCAGCTGCCCTAGGAAACTTAGTTGAAGACTAATCAGACTGAGTTGGTGTGAATTCTTTTCACTGTGTCAAAGTGTACAGATTGAGATCAACAGAGGTCCAGTAGTGTGGTTCTCAAAGGATCTTCATCCCACACTGGTCCTCGACTGGAACTTCAATAGCTCCATGCCCTATGGAAAATCATCATGGACAGATGAAGATAAATAGCACTCAGATGGAACCTCCTTGGCACCAGCAGTCACAGGACTGATGTGACACAAGCTGCTGAGAAAGAACTGCTCTCTTTGTCATACTTACCTGCTCTCTTTGCCATAATTAGCCCCTTATCTGCTCCAGGATACCAACCAGAAAACTTGTAACTGCAAGACAACAAAGTTGACAAGAAGGAGACACGAGTTTCTATGTTTGAATGCTCATGCAAACATTCACAGCTGATCTCTTTCCTCCTGACACATTCCCAATGGGGATCTGGAGCATACATCATAGAATTCATATAATATGGGATGTATTCACTTGCTGCCTTAAGGCTTTCTAAAAGGTAACTTGAAAAGAAAAGACTTTTAAGCTAACAAACTAAACCATGAAAAATCCCAAACATCTCAAATGGGCTAACCCATGTCAGGAAAGAGAGCTAACAGCTGTCAAACACAAATAACACATATCATCGAGGATAATACACAGAAGACATACTTACTAAAACATATCTTCATGCTATATATATAACTTGAACAGTTGGAAGCCTTTCCTATCAGAACCACAGCAGATAGCCATTGAAACTGCTGCTGGAACACAGCAATACAGCAGATCAGCTTTGAACTCATCCTCTCACACATTGACTGTTATGTGTGGCCTTTGCTTCCACTATCAGACAAAATTCTCAGAAAAGCACCTTTCGAACTGGCTGCTGATCCATTACACCTTCCCTTACCATCCCTCAGCAAAAAAACCAACACAGCTCAGGATAAATACTTAAGTACTAGTTGTACAATCATATTGCCCATTACTTTTAATAATGTTACCTCCATTATTTGTAATAATGTTTTCATTTGTTTCTGCTGTCTGGCAACCTCTGGCAATTTTCAAAATTAAGTCCTCCCTTCATACAGTGATGGAGAAACTGAAACACTACAGCACTATAATATTGTTATAACTTCACTGCACCTGAAATAAATCCACCTAAACAGGGAAGATTTTTTTGGATGTATTTCCAGAGCTTATATCTGAAGTGAGACAGTCCCAGAGTACGAACAGCAATTTACAAGATTTTTTTAGCTTTTCATCCACAAATGTTTTGCCTCAAAGCAGAGGCAAAACTTCTAGCTTCATTTCACAGACAAAGGAAAAGACAGCAAACAAGCAACAACTCTGCAGAAGTGCTGCTACTGAAACCCAGGTCTTCTCACATTTCCTGTTCCATGACTTACTCACTGGGAATATATTCCTTCCATTCCCTGGGCATGTCTCTGCCTTTTCAATAACCTCCAGTAGCAACCATTAACTTGCCTGGAATCACTAAAGAAAGGGGAACTGAAGGTCACCTGTGGTTTTGAGGAGATGGGCTAGAGGCCCACGAGCAATCTAGTATCAGGCTCACTGCTGGCAGGGAGCATTGCCACATGGTTCTTTCAAATCTTCTCTGGCAGCAGGAAGATACTGAAATGCAGAATACAGCCAGGAGTCGTGAAGTCTAATGAAGAGGCAGAATGAATTCCTAGCCTTTTTCCACCTCAGTTCTACTGATACAATTAAGTGATTGCCAACAAGGAGCACAATCATTCTGAGTGCTAGAGCATGAATCAGCACATCAGTCTCTGACCAAGGATCCTCCAATGGTTATCACACTATTCTGTAAGGCCTTTGCTCTGCTCATATTTTCCTTTGCCAACAAAATGAAAGCTTCCATGTTTTTTTTGTTGGATCTGTCATAGCACCTCATTCAGGGCAGAGAAGTCTCACACTAACTTATACTGCACATTTCAGTCCTGTAGAGGCTGAAATTAGTTCAGACACTACAAGAAATCCTATAAAATTTATCCTTAAGCACCAGTGAAACAAAGTTAATATGCTGTCAGGTACAGGAATTGAACACATGCTTTTCATAATTTTTGACAGTCAGTGTTCAGGAACTGTACTGTCATATTGTCTTGTATTTTTTCATACTTCCTTTTTGTCATTGTACAACTCTACCAAGAACCTGTCACTCAAGGCTTTGCAATAAATAAGTTAAAGTATAAGGTATTTTGTGACCTGTGTATATTCTTAAGGAACTGAAGTAAATTAAAGTGTAGATACAAGCATTCCAAATAAGATGCCATTTTAGTTTACAAAAAATACGTAGGGACCTAAGGATTAACTTGCATGAAAGATGTGGGCATTTCACAGTATCATTTAGGAGGAAAGGGGTAATACAAGGGGAAGAAGGTACCTTAACACAAAACTGTAATACAAAAACCTGATACCTCAATTAGATGCTAAGCAAGTTTGCAGATGTACAAAACTGAGGGGAGCTGTCGACTCACTTAAAGGCAGGAAAGCCCTGCAGAGAGACCTCAACAAATTAGAGGAGTGGGTAATCACCAATCATATGAAATTCAACACGACAAAGTGCCCAGTTCTCCACCTGGGACAGCCTGGGATGTACAGACAGACTGAGGAATGAGATGTTGGCAAGAAGTGCCACAGAAAGAGACCTGGGGGTCCTGGTCAATGGCCACTTGGATCTGAGTCAGCAGTGCCCTGGCAGCCAGGAGGGACATCCCTGTCCTGGGGGCATCACGCCCAGCACTGCCAGCCGGGCAAGGGAGGGGAGTGTCCTGTCTGCTCCAGGCTGGGGCAGCCTCACCCTGAATATTGTGGGCAGTTTTAGGTCACTGCAATATAAAAATTAAACTATTAGAAAGCATCAAAAGAGGGCAATGAAAATGGTGAAGGGCCTTGAGGGGAAGCTGTACAAAGAGCAGCTGAGAGCACTTGGTGTGTTCAGCCTGCAGAGGTAGAGACTGAGGGGAGACCTTATTGAATCTACAACTTGCTCATGAGGGGAACAGGAGGTGTAGACACTGATCTCTTCTCGCTGGTGACCAGTGACAGGACCCACAGAGAATAGCCTGAAGTTGTGTCAGGGGAGTATTAGGTTGGATATTAGATAAACACGCTTCCCCCGGTGGGTGGCTGGGTTTTGGAACAGGCTCCCCAGGTCAGTGGTCACAGCAGCAATCCTGACAGAGCTCAAGGAGCATTTAGACAATACTCTTAGGCAGCTGGTGTGACTCATGGGGATGGTCCTCTGCAGGGCCAGAAACTGGACTTGATGATCCTTGTAGGGCCCTTACAACTCAGCATACTCTGTAATTCTGTGATACACCCTAATTTCAGAGGAACCCTTAATTTTTACAATATTGTCTTGTTTCTTGAGTTCTGCTCAGCAGGTATGCAACTGCTGACATCAATGAGGATGCAAGAATTCAGTGCCTGCCCATCAAAGCCTCTTGACTTGACAAATGGTCTCATGCCATACAGCATCAGAAGACCCCATTCTTTCAAAATGCAGTCAGAGAGCATATTCTGTTAAAGTGCTTGTGGACAAGAAGGAATTCAGAATTCACTGCACCAGAAAACAAAGAGAAGCCAACAGGAGCCTATTTCCCTAGCCAGGTGGCCAAAGTGCTCACCTGGGAACTGTTTTGAATTGGGACAAAACCCTGACTTCTGGTGAACCCTTTACTCACTGACAGATTCATTCCCTTCCTTACACTCACTCTCTCACACTATGTTGTATTCCTCAGAGGCAGTTGACAGAGCTCTCCCAGGAGAAGAAAGATGCCTGAAGACTCTCCTACCTGAGGAGGTTCTGAATATTGGCTTCCTCATTAAACTGATGGATTATTATATACAAAAGTGGCTAAAATAATTTTTTAAACCATAATATTTCTACTTAATTTTTAGAAAGAATTGAGCCAGCATCTATCTTTGGGAAGGTTGTTCAAGCAATGAATCCACAGCTCCTGCCTCATATAGGCCCACTGAACCACTTGCCTGCATATCTCCAGCTAAAGATTCAGCACCCTGCACTCTTCCTGAAAGTTATTACACAAACTAGCTTGTGCAGCCTACTAGCTGTGCTGTACAGCCCTGTGCTGCTCCACACAGGGCATTAAGCCATCATTGGCTAGGAACTACACTCCTACCTGGATCTACCCTCCAAGTCTAAAAGCTCTAGACAAAGGACACCAATCAACAGTTTCTCCCATCTCACTAAGCACCCACATGAACACCAAACCTTGCATTTCCCTTCCAAATTGATCTAGCCATGATCCTTTGCAAACGGATCACTTCTGTCCACTATGCTGCAAAAGATGGCATGGCAGAATTTCAATGACAACATGGAAGAACTGAAAAGATAAGGAGGGAGTCCAAGCCCAGAATAAGAAAGTGCCTGAAGAGTATGTAGAGTTGGCTGAGAGGAGATGGGGACAGACAAACTCATCTGTCTTTAAGGTCAAAGACAGCTACATCACCCATCCATACAAACAGGGAACTTCTTTACTTCCTCAAAGCTGCAGTGCAGCATCTTGTAGAAGAAAACTGAGCCTTTCAGGGATGCAACATCAACTCAACTAGACTGAAAAGCATGAAAACCTTTCTCTGTGTGTCATGTGTAGCAGTCATTGTCAGCTGTTAGGAAACTAGTGTCCTTTTGCAATCTCAAATCAACTCTGTACAAAACCTAGTGCAAAGTTACCTGAATCCAATTGTGACAGACCAATATGAAAATCTGACAGTGCTATCTTTCATTTTTTCATATGCTGTGCTTCTGTAATGAAAAGATTAGGTGTATCTTTTAAAATAAGCATAAAATTTACACTAACTGTGTGAATAGGGTGAAAAAACTTTGACAAACAAAGCCAGAATTCTGCAAGAATAACTGGCAGACATTTTGCAGTTTTACAGTGGTTATAGCCAGCACTTCTGCAACAAAGGGGAGTTTCAATTACTCCAGGCACCAGGCACAGATTGAAACTCATATTTTCTTATCTATTTAAAGTTGCTCAAATAAGCATAAAGCAGTGGTGTAATCAGAGAAGCTATTTCCATTAATCTTTATTTAGATTTTTTAAAAAATAAGCCATAAAGTTAGTTTATAGGGATGATCTTTCTTTGCACGCAATCTCACAATGCACACAATACCTGTGGGTTTACCCAGGCAGTATTCCCACTGAATCTATAGGGATTTTTTTTCCTGATTATAGAGCACAGAGTAATTTCCAGTATTTTATATTAGTTATCTCTGGGATGAGTACTGCCAGTACTGGAGCAACTTTAAACAGAGAAGAAAGACTATATTAGCTTTCGCCTGAATTTTGCTAACTATGACATTTTAGAAGTCCAGAACCAGCTGTTATTAAGGTCCCTGGGTGCATGTTAGGGCAGCACAACTTTTGATATTCTACATTTAATTAGAACTTTAGCTGAAATATATTGAGAGAATAGTCAGGATAAAAGGTCTCCCTCTCCTTCATTCAAAAGAAATTATACTCTCCAACATACATGTTAAAAAGAAAGTTATATTGTTGCAAATTCTAATTAGGAAAAAAATAGAAAAACAATTCAATTACCTCACAAGTACTCAGGTAAGTTACTCATACAGAGCACATAAATGCCATATCTTCATTACAAATAGTACAGACATGCATTTATTCCTAGCATACTAACAATTGCAGTAGATGATGTAATATGTATAAAGCAGACTGCTAAGAGGAGACACTCATTTGGTCAGTTTGCCTGAAAATAGGAAAAAAATGCACTAACCCAAGATACTCCCATTAGCTTCAGCAGGCTTTGGATCAGGCCCTACTTGCCTGCCTAATTAGGGCTCTTCTGGCTTCCTGGCAGCCAATTTCCAATTGGCCACCCTGCCAAGAGCTCTCCTACTTGCTGCTGACTCTACTACTCCCCCTCCCCAAGGAGGTGGGGGGTTCTACAGCACAGAAACCAAATACATCCTTTACTAAATTGCCAAAAAATATGAATCCAAAAGTGCAATCCAAAATTCGCTTCAGCTTTAACAGTATTTCCTTTGTCACATGGAAATTATTGCATGTTCTAGTCCAAGGAAAATACAGATACCCCAAAATCTTACTCCGAAGTCCAGCTTTCAGCACTTTGAAGTAAGCTAAAAGAGTCGAAAGCATTGGTTACCAGCCCTTTTATCCAATGGGGTTTAATTGCCATCTAGCGGGAATAATGTGCAACTCCGTCCCTCGACTTTTGTCATGTTACAGCCCTTACACAGAGAAGTCCTGCCCTCTCCATCCCAGAGGAACTTGTATATTTGCAGGACATAACTACCCAGAATGTGTTTCCACTAGCTCGACTACTTGGACAGAGACCTAATTTTCTGGGCCAGGGGGTGTCTATCAAAACAAAGTGGTGGTGATGTCCTTTTGTCCTCAAAGAGAAATCTGTATCTAATCCAAGTAAGGTTCTCACTTTTCTGTGGTCTGAGAAACAAGCTATTCCTGTATGCCATTCCCAATGTGAGGTTCTCAAAACTCTGGAAAGACTCAAACTAAAATACCCAAAGCCTAGACTACAGCACGGGTAAGAAGATACTGCAATGCTTGGGAATCATCATTAAATCCCAAGTATTTATAGGGAAAGAAAAAACACAATTTTACACTTATATGTTATTAAATCCTTAGGACTAACTCAACAAGTAGGCTAACCCTAATTCACAAACATATAATCAAAAATATTTTCTTATTTTCCAAGTGTAAAGCACTGAGCCTACCAGCAAACTCATTAAGCAAAAGCAATTTCCATTTAGAAGAGCTTAGATTCAGCTTTCCAAATACCTCATTTCTATTCTTCTAATTAGCATGCCACATATGGAAGATATTATACCAGCTACCCTTCACCTTTTGTCCTCAAAGCTGTGAGACGGACCAAGTGTTCCTTATTTCCTGATGAATCCTTAATTACCTGCAATATGACATATTCCTCCTTTTTTCTTTTTGATCTCCTGAAATCTAAAAGGCAAAGCCAACAAGGCACAGTGTCTTACTCTGACCCTTTCATTTTATATATTTCCCAGTAGCCGACTTGAAATAATAAACACTTGCAAATGCATAGTACCCATCTGCATTTCCCTTCATTCTGTCAGTGTCTTCACAGACCTGGTAGTCTCTTTGTTAGTGGCCCTGCTAAGTTCATGTACACATGTCCATGTCCAGCTATTCCTCAAAGGGCAGCAGAGATGTGCCAGACAGCAAACTGCTGTCTGCCCAGTATGGTGCCAGACCCATCAGGTCCCAGACATCCTAGTGATCAGCAGGCATTACAGCACCATCAGCACTCACTTTGTTATGTGACTTCAGGTCTCAAATCCCACGTGTTAACATGAGCATCACTGGCTGACACACACAGGAAGGGAGAAACAAGGGAGTGCTGGAGTCATCAGGTGTACCTGTGTCTAATCCCCACTCAGAATGTTCCAGTACCATAACACTCCTGATATTAGCAATGTATGTCAAATGACGTTTTCTAGCTAGCAAGCCCTACAAAATGCAGATGCCTTTTCATTAAGCATCCTACCCTGCATATACACAAGTTGCCAGGTAAACCAAGGACAAGATGCCTACTTGCAAAAGCATAGCCAAATAAATGTGGCTTTTAGCTGTCAGCCTGGAGTTCCCATGTTGCTGTTAATCAGGGCTGGATTAGCATTTAAGATACATGTTTTGTTTGGAATCGTGAAGTTTCTATCTGGTCTATGCTGGCAAAGAACTCTTGAATAAAGTTGACAAAGCTCACATTGGCCAATACTACTCTACATCTGTCAGGATTATCAAATGCTACTTTATACTGAGAACAGTGGAGACAATGACACCAGTAAATTTGCCACTCTGAAGGGCTTTGTTTCATAGTGGCTTTATTAAAGCAGAATAAAACCGCAGCCTCAGTGGATGAGTTGGGTCTGCATTTTGCTAGGTAGTATTGTGGTATGCATCTACATGCTGTATTTAGAAAGTGTAAGAATAGCATAAACCTATTAAATTCCTTTTTATTTTTATGCTCTAACCTACTTTGGAATAGGATGGCACCAAAGCAGCTCAGGCAGTTTTCCAGTAAGTGTGTCTATGAGCAAGGTAAGTTGGTTACATCAGTGACCTTGACTAGCAGAGACTGTCTCTCCAGACTCATCTGTCTAACTGCAATTAACACAGAAGTCCTGTGTGTTAAAGTCATACTTTATAGTACATGGCAAGTGAGGACAAAAAGAATGTGACCTGCCAATAAAACAATAACCTTATTGAAAGAAGTTCATTATCCCAAAATGATCTTATTTGTTAATACTGCCTTTCTACTTCAGGCTTTCGGCTACAAGAAAAGCCCAATCACATGCTCCAATCCATGTTAAAGTACAAGAACAGTTTATAACTCAACACTTTCTGAATTATTATGTCCTTGGGATGTGGAGTTGCTGCTTCAGTCAGTTATTTTTATTTCTCATGTAGCCATAATTCCATCTGGAAACAACACAGTTATCCACCAAGACAGTGAGCTTCCATGTGCTTCGTGCCATCCTCTAGTATCTCAGCTTGCCCTGGACTCCAGTGCTACAGTTGGAAAAAAAACAGGAACAGGAGTGGCCTGTTGCATAAGGTATGCTCAGCTCCCCACAAGACTGGCAAACGTTAAGGCAGCACCAGGCACTGATTGCTAGAACAATTTTCTGAACCATTGCTCCACAATGCAGTCTGAGTCAAGCCTGCCCAGCTCCAAGGAAGCTATCAACAGAGACTTTTCAGGCTGCTATTGCTGGGCTAATTCACTACATTTCGAAGCAATATGACCACCTCACACCTGAGTGAGTGATTTAAGGTGTTCAAAGTATCCAAACAGCCAGACATTTTGTGACAATCTGCTAACAGTCATTAACATTCTCAAATAAAACAACCTCACATCTCAATGCCAATATTAGTTTAATTATTTACTGTGCTCATAGGGACTAACTTTATACCATACAAACTAAACTGAAAAGCAGTAAGTATGATGGTTTTGTTTCGTTTTTTTTTCCAAAACATGGTTAATAAAATCGTAATAATGTATCAGAAAAACACAGATGCAACATAATAATTATCCTTCACACTTGAACAGCATGTTTCGTCTGAGAAACACAAGGTACTTGAAAGACTAAAATTAATTCTAATTAAACCTCGCAGCATCCTGTGTAGTTATATGATATTTAGAGTGGTAGGTGAGACTCAGAGGTTAGGTAAGTTGCACAGGACAATACTTTATGGTTGGTGGAGTCAGAACAAAAATCAAGATCCTGGCTTCAAATTATATTTTAACTGCTAAACTACCCTTCCACTTTCGTCCAGCATCAGATTTTCTGCTATAGTAAAATGACAGATGAGGCAAAGGGAAGAGAACCTATTTATATTCCACAATTTGAGATTTAATGACGAGCCAAATTGTTTTAATAACTGGCTATTTTCTTTAGGCTCTATATATGCTTCTCCATTCCCTGGGTTTTCATCTCATACATAGTCTAAGCATGTTGAATCAAGCATTGTGAGGATAGAAATTACCTCTGGAAGGGAAAGGTTTTGTCTGTCCACACAAGATGCATTTTCCAAATCTAGAAAAATTTCAAAATACACATAATAGCAGCAGCCATCACAAATAGTGCTTTCCATTAGAAAATACTTGTTAAAACATACACATTTAACTAACTGTATTTTAATTAAACTTTTAATAATTATTCAGTTCTCAGGAAAGAAAGAGGGAAGCTGAAGAATTCAGACAAGAGAAAAGATAGTGGGAGATGAAAGAAAGTGCCAACCAGGTAATTGCTTAGACTAAAGATAAACACTTTCTAACTCATAAGAATAACATTTCACATTAAAAGAGATGTAACATCTGCAAAAGAGATTTTTTTTGTCTTTTTTCCTTAGCTTATAGTTACTTAAACTATAAGGTAGAAGAAAGTGCTTTTTTCAACTAGTGAATGTTTAATTTCATCAATGTAATTCAAAATGTCATTGATTTTCATTAAAAATATGATACATTATGTGGACATCGGGGAAATGGGGAGAAAACTATCACTAACTTCCAAAGAAAATTCAATTTTCACACTCCTATATCCTACATAATTCCCACTGGCCAAACAACTGAAGCTGACAGCATTTACATGCAGTTTAACACTACTGGTCCTTTCTGCGTGAAGGAAAGCAGGACAGAAAATTACAAATCTTATTGTAACCACCCATAAAAGGACAAGAATAAGGAAATGACAATAGACAGGACAAATCATTATGCTTAAAATTACTAAAATACATAACACAGGCTCAAGTCTATTTAAAAGTGTGTCTGCTGAATTTACCCTTTTTTCAAAGAAAAATTACGCATTCCGACAAGTAGAAAACCACCTATTCTTTTTGTGTCACAGTATTTAAAAATCTGATCTCTAATAAGTCATTTCTGGAACTAAGATATACAGAATGAGATACAGATCACAGAAGAGCTGAGGCTGGAAGGGACTTTTGGAGGGCCCTAGTCCAACCCCCTTGCCCAGCACAAATCCAGCTACAGCAGATTGGTCAAGGCTCAGCTTTTGAACACCCCAAGAGCTGTGACTGCCATCTCTTTGGGTAGCCTGTTCTAATGCTGAACCACCACCCTAGCGAAAAGAAAAAATTCTCATATCTGGTTGAAATATCTGTTGTTATAATATGTGATCACTGACCTTGTGTTTTGATGCATCCCTCTAAGTAGAAAGAGGTATTAAACAATTCCTCACCGAGGCTCCTTTTTCACAATGACATGACTAGTGTTTGGCATCTGAACTCCTGGATCACAAGAGTAAGGTTTTGTAGTTTCTTCCTAAGTTTTTTTGAGTTGAAGACTAGGTATTTCATGTGGCTTATGATCAAACTGTAATCAATTAAACTGAATAGCTGGAATCACCAACAAAAAAAACCTTAGCATGCATTCCAGAAGGAACAAGTAAACTAATGCACAAAAAACAAGCTGGCAAAGTACTGCATCAATAACTGCAGTCACTAATATCAAATACCTTGCTGCTACAGAACCCTCAGTTACCACCCAGACCATCCTAGAGAACTTAATCCTTTGCTGTTACTGTTTGGGTTCTAGGTCCACAAGGTACACAGAAAGACTGTGATCCTGGAAGAACTCTGTGTTGGGATGGGGGCGAGGTCAGAGATGAAAGCTGCTATATTGCAGGAGCAGATCACCTTGCCTCACATCTACCAATCCTTTCCTGAGGAAAACATCTCTCAGATGAACTTCTACTTCCTAATTTAGCAATAAAACCTTCCTCTTTCTTTTACTCTACCAGCAATGTTTCCTGTTTAAAATATATTTTGCAATTTTGTCGAGTCTTTACATCAAGAAGATGGGGGGGAGGGATGTATTTATTTTTTTTAAGTATAGTTTTTAACTGAAATCATAGTGTTACGATGGCACAGGATACCATAAGGAGTATGATAGGATACCATTACACAAAGGTGAGAAAATTGCTTGTTTGCTGCTTGTGCTTGCTACACCTGAACACTTCAATGACAGAGCTAATCCTATTTAATAAGCAGACACCCTTTTTATGAGAGTTCTGCTTTTACAATCCTCAGTTTCTCAGAGTCTAAAATCCAATTTTTATTCACTTCAATCAACAAAATAATTGAAACTTCCACAAGCTGGTTTTTGGTTTGGTTTAGTTTCGTTTTTTAATGGAGAGGCAAGGAAAAAGAAGCACAAAAGTTGAATTAATTCCACTTGAAAAATCCTAGTTTCACTGACCAATGTTTCTGAGAGAAATCAAGACGCAAAAAGGTTTTTTGTCTTTTCCATGTCAAAACTCAGGGGATCAGAAAGGAAATTCTGTGACAAGCTTCTGTTTTGCCACAAGGGCCTGCTTTATTACTTTCCATGTAGTCATTAACCTCTGAAGTAATGGATTGGCATGTAAATCATTTAATTGGAGCAACACAAGAAGAAAGACTCTTTGGTTAGCACAGAGCACTGAAAGGCAAAGAGAAGTTCCTGTTCATGTCTGATACATCAACAGTCTGTAAGAATCACGGGTTAATTTCATCAGGGTAAGGCTAAAATGCACAGAAGTGTTAGTTCATGGTATCCTGCCCAAGACATCTAAACTCTCCGAGATACAAAGCACCAATAGTTCTTGTGAAGAAGACTGTTTTCCTGATTGTCCTTCATGGTCATCATCATCCAAAGCTAGGCATTCAAATTTTCAAGATTTACTTTGCAAATATAAAGGCCTTGGTCTTAAGGACTCAAAATGTGTGCTTGAAATATTTACATGACTCTCGAGTTGATTTAATGTCACTGTGATTCTAGGATGCAAAATGTGTGATAGGATCAGAGGCCATTGGCTAAATAATCCAGCAATCCAGGTAAACATGCTTCCTATAAACACCTGCTTGGCTCTCAGATGCTTTCAAATGAAAAAAAAAAAAAAAAGATAGCGTTATGAAATAAAAATAATCAAAGGCTTACTACAATAAACATTTACAGCTTCTATTTATGAACCAATACAGTCTGAGGCCCAAGGAATACACATAAGAAAGCAAGGTATATATTTATATATATATATCACATGTGTGCAACTTATAATACTGTGCAAGAAAACAACCTAGGTGGTTTTGATCTCTGTGCTGGTTTGGGCTGGGGTAGAGTTAATTTTTTCCATAATGGTATGGGGTTATGTTTTAGGTTTGTGCTGAACACAGCGTTGAAAATATAGAGATATTTCTGTTATTGCTGAGCAGGGCTTACACAGAGCCAAGGCCTTTTCTGACTTTTGTACTGCCACACGAGCAAGGACATTGTGGCTGCATGGGAGGCTGGGAGAAGACACAGCTGGGGCAGATGACCCAAACTGACCAAAGGGATATTCCAGACCATATGACATCATGCTCAGTGTATAAAGTGGGGGGAAGAATGAAGAAAGGGGGATGTTTGCAGTGATGGACTTTGTCTTCCCAAGTCACCGACATGCAAGATGTGGCCCTGCTCTCCTAGAGATGGCCTGCCCATGGGAAGTAGTCAATTAATTCTTTGTTTTGTTTTGCTTTATGTGCAGTTTTTGCTTTCCATGTTAAACTGTCTTTACCTCAACCCACAAGTTTTACAGCTTCTACTGTTCCAAAACTCTCTCAGATCCCACTGATAGGAGAGTAAGTGTTTGGCTGCATGGGGCTTGGTTGCTGGCTGGGGTTAAACCACAACAACCTTCTATTTTAACTCTTAGCATTTTGCAAACAACCACAGATCATCTCTTACCAATTGCTTTTGTGCCATTTTCCACTTTCCTATTATGTAAAACACAGTTAATTTAGTGCAGTTCTTACAGCTATATTAGCCTTAGTTCAATGAGGTCTCAAACACTCTTGTAGCATTGAACACTGAGTTCAATGCCCAGCCCTCCACACACCTACACACTGCATGGCCAAGAGTGTCCCATTTCTGCTGGAGGGCAGAGTAGAGCAGGTGGATAGAGAGAGATAGTTACTGAAAGTCTAACAAGATTTTATTTTTTTTTCCCAAGCTGCCAAGGTGTTTAAAACTAACAGTGCTACTTTGAGGACAAAAAGCAAGAGAATGAACAGAAGCAGACAGAGATAAAGGTCCACTAACAAAATGCTCAGGATTTGAAAAAATAATCACCCTGTCCAGTCTGCTTGGATAGGAGCTCTCCTGTTCTTTACAGGCCTAGACTCTTACTGTTATTTTTTTTTATTCAGTGACAATGCAAAAAGACTTTTTGCTGGAGTTGAATTAGCCAAAGTAGATTTGTTTTAGATTTTTTTAAACATGAAAACCACTTGCTGCACAGGAAGATATCAAACAGCTTGTTTCTTTTTCAACTTTTCTTAAAACCAGATTTTGCAACATAACAGGATATCTCTGAATAAATAACACAAGCCCTAGCGCAGTGTTAGAGCACCCAGACACTGCAGCAAAAAACACTCACTGTTGAAAGGCCTCCACTAGATTCCAGGAACTACCTAAGTAATATTACCACTTTGTTTTCAAGTGCTTAGTCTCACAGATCTGCTCTCCATACTTCCCAACATAGCAACAATTTTCTTCAGAAAGTTCAAATTTCTGACAATTTATTTCTTCACTTACAAGTCTATCCAACTCTCCATTCTTGTCAGTGTTTCACCTTAGAAAATGCAGCAGACTAGAACTATTTCAACTCTGGAGTTCAGAACACACCAGAACCCATGGTCCACACAGGTCTTTTTAGAGTCCCATCTTTGCTCACATCCTCTCCACTAGAACAGAAAAATGTTATACACGATTACCACACAAGATCATAAGTTCTTGCCTACCTCCTCAGATGACTCACTTAGAATTTATTAGCACTTTACTGATACTAAGTTGCAAATATTATCATGTGGCAAAAAAAAAAATTGCAAGAGCACTAGGCATTACACTTAGCTTCACATTTAAGTTGTATCTGGGATTACAAACTCAGAACCATCTTGTTGATCTCACTCAGAAAGCTCATTGTCAGATCCTAGAGCAGACTTACCAGACTGGACCTTGAAGAAGACACATCCGAAAATAAACAAATATGATACTGCTGCTGACCCCTTCTATCCCATCAGTTCAGTGCACCAAAAATTTATCTGCAATGTGAGACATGTGGCAGGTGTACCCTAGCCTGTGCAAGGGACTGAGCTAGAGAGACCTTTAAAGGCATTGGCTCTGTCACATTCCACTGGACATTCACAATATGATGCTCACAATATGATCTGCAAGAAACAGAGAACGAACCCTTCAATTAAATTGTCAAGAACAGCAAACTGAAGGACTTCAGTGAAAGAAACCAGCGGCGACAGTGTGTCCTTGGCAAGCCAGCCAGGAGAGCACTGCTGAGCACACCGCCCCTGCCAAATGACCCGCCCCTTTCACACGGTGGAGGTCTCTGTGTAAGGCAGGCTTCCGGGGTTTCCAGCACAGGCACTGTAGGAGGAGGCTGTCTCAGTTTATGGTTGTGCACAGGTGTGCAGAGGGCCTTTCCCCTGCTGTCAATACAGGTTGCACATCACATCACAGGCCAGGCACCCTGCCCCACAAATTGCAGCAGTCCTTCATGAGTGCAGTGAATCAGAGCTGCCATGGAGCACAGCCACACCATATCATAGGCAATGGTCCCCAGTCACACATATAAAGACAGAGTAATTTTTGCAGACTTCATTCCAAGATTCTGAAAACACTGAATTAGGTTCAATCTATGTGAGATAAACCAACTCCTGGATGTGAACTTTTACTCAGAAGCATTCCAACTCTGTGTGTTCTGCCTATGTAACATAAGTTCACTGGTCATGCCTTGTCACCCAAAAGAAGCTGATGGCTAAATATCTAACATACAGAATACCAGAATGGATCCTGTCATTCCAAAATATTGTCATTTGTCCTCTTCATTTCTGTTCTGCTGGTTGTTTTTTTACCCCAGAAAAGAAGTGAACAGAAATTTAAACAAAACCAGATAATTCAAGAATTTCAGGGAGCAACCTGTCCTGTGTGGAGTATACATGTGTTTATGAGTACCAGAGTGATCTTCTTTATCCTTGGAGGCATAGGAGAAAATGAGTTTTTATTTTCTTCTAGTGCTGGCCTCCCTGATTCATGTTACCTTTTCACCCCAGTTAACATTCTTGTTGCAGGGAACACGCAAAAATCAAAGAAACAACTACGTACAACTAGGGCTAGTGCCCTGTTTTACAACACAAAGGAGACGGCTGTAGGCATTCTTCAGAAATTGAAAAGCTAGGAAAAAAGGGTGTGTTGGGGTATATGAATTTTAACTTCATAATTACCCTGTTATTTAAAGCTAATGAATAATTACTACAGCAACCTTGCTGTCATACAGCATACTCACCCACAGCCCAAGAAGAAACTAGAGAGTCACATTTGGGGCCCCAATCCTCCAAACACATCTTATTGAGTTTAACACCTGGTTTGCCAGCACCTCATGGCATCACTCTCAATTTACCAAATCAGATCCTTCAGTGGCATTCATTGGTCTCAAAGCAGTTTCATATCAGAAATCACATCAGGGGTGTTGTACTTCAAAATTCTTGACATTCATGTTTACATTCATCTTTCAATTCCTCCTTGGAATTACTTCTAGCATTTAGAACTTTTTAAGTGCTGAACTTTCCCTCAGAGCTGCTGCTGACAAGGAAAGAACAAACCCAAACCCCTTCATTTAGTACATGTGATCCACAATAACTGAGGAATCCCAGAAGTTAAAGTAAATCCAAGCAAGCTGTGACTAGAACTTTTGCAACTCTTATAACAACTAAAGCTTTGAAAAATTAAGGCACTATAGGTCTATATTCTCCTCTGCAAATCCTAAAATAAGGCCAGTAATAAGAAAGTTAAAATAGCTCTCCTACAAGCAAGCTTTATCTGCATTTGTCATTAAGTAAAACAGATCTTCTGACTACTGTGGGCTCTTGTATGGGAATCAGAGTAAAAACAATGTTTGAAGGAAAAAAAAGATAGAAAATACTAACCTGAAATATGCTTTCCCCCTATTATCTCCTCCCCAAGGAAAATACACTGATAAAGCCTGACTCTCATAAAGAGCTGTGCAGAAGTAGATGAAATCCCACTATAACTCTGGGGTACCATGAAGGAATAAATACTGTATTACCCTAATGGAAAGCAGGTAGACTTTATTCAGCTGCCTTATCAACAGTGAAATCACAGTTTTATATACCACAAAACCAGAAATAGGCCTGCTTTAGGCAAATGTGGGGTTTTGTAAGGGGAAGGGTTGGGGTTTTGTTTCAGGTTGGTTGGTTTTCTTGTTTGAAAGACAAGCATGGAAGAGTGCAGGAAAAGAGTGCAAGCTGACTCACATAGCAAGTACTGACCCTAGCTCACTTCTGATTAGAGGGAAAAGAATGTGTGCAATTGTCAGAAGAGAGGAATAGGTCAGCCCTTCTCTTACCAGCACAGGAAGAGATGCAGAGAGACATAGCACGGAGCAGGACACAGCATACAGATTTAAATTCACCCCATCTTTTATGGTTCCTGTTATCACAGTTGCAGAGTTCTGGCAAAATATGTCTATTTGTGCATTATCACACAAGATAATCAGGGTGATCTAATTGTTATTATCACTAAAATTGAAATGTGGATATTAACTAGGACTACTTATACTGTAAAAGAATTTAGGACTAATTTCTAACACCCACCACTTAAAATCTGTCTTCAGTACTCATCCTTCTTCTCCTCATATCAATACTGTTTTGATGATACTTTGCAGCTAGGGTTTCTGTCTGTTGGTATAATGTAAAAGAAAAATGATTAGCCATATATACACTGTACCAACACAAAGCAGAGTCAGTTAAAAGATATGAGATGATATTGTTTTCTCAGTCAATCTCAGAAGTATTTTGATATTTCTAATGTAACAAGCTCTTACAGAAGAGTTGCACAAAATAGCCATTACAGACATGATAGCAGCCTGCATCACCTGCAGGTCATAATTTCCAAGGTGGTTTGCTCATTTTTAGCACTCTTTCTAGAATCACCTTTACATAGATGTCAAATTTTTCACAAAAAAATAATGACATATGATCCCCATTTTAATTCTGAGAAAGAGACCTGAGATTTCCAGTGACCAGAAAGAGAACAAACAAAAAATTGGCAAAGTTCCTGGACTACCATTAAAACAATTCCTTTTAACAACCTAATGTAGATCTAAACTTCCTCAGTTTTATTTCTCTAACAATGTGAAATACAGGGTAAATGCACATGAACATTTGCCATCTTTGGAACCAAAACACTAAGCATGATTTGCTTTGCACATTGAATTTATTTGGTTCTCATACAACCCCAGTCATAAAAAAACTTTACCCTCAGAAGGCATTTCTTACCCAAAAGGTAAACTTACTGTTATTTTAAACACCAGAAGTACATGTGACACTAAAGAGAGTACATGAAGACAAGAAATATATGCATAATGTTAAGTCAACTGTCTGTCGAAACCTTTATTTCTCAGCCTCTGTGTTAGGGAGTTCAAGTTCTCCACAATAACCTAACTGTTCACTGCTTTGCAGGTCTGAGCCCCAGGACAGGATTAGCAGAATCAGCTGGAGAGACACAAGCCTAAACCACTAAGGAATGATATGTACATGGTATTTCCAGAATGCATAGCAATAATTCTAAGTGGAAACATTTGTTCTAGCTGTCCTCTCTTGACAGTTTCATGAAGAGCATGAGCTGTATCTTGACATCAGTTCTCAGTTACACACACTAAAATAATCCAAATCTCCTCTTTGTTGATGTGAACCAAGCAACTGAAAATTCAGGAAAGGATTGAAGTCCCACCCCTTTAACTGATATCACTTGTGATATGCTGAGGATGGCAGACAGGTGCTAGCATGGAGATAGGCAAGAAGTCAGCCTCAGCCAAGCAACTTCACATGTGGGTAGCAAAAAAGCATGAAAACTTCCAGGCAGGCATCAGACACTGCTCTAGTCAGGCTTTTGGGGTCACAGAACAGAAATTCATTCTTATTAACACAGCAGAATACACAGACCACCAAAACAAACAAACAAACAAACAAACAAACAAACCACAACAAAATCAAACAAACAGAACAAAACAACAACAACAAAAAAACCACAGGAGGAGAGGTCAGGGTGTTTTCTTAGGGGAACACAGTGAGGTAAGTTTACCACTCCAAGCTGTTTCACTTTTCAGAGAGCAAACACTACAGTAAGTAATTACTAGGGTGGAAACTGTTCTGCTCTTGGCCCCCTGTTAGAACTGCTTCTGCCCCTAGTCTAGGCATCATGCAGATGACCAACAAGTCCAAATAAGAGTCTATCACACCACAGAGCTTCTCTGCTGTGTTCTGTGCTACCTCTTCCCTGGGAACTGGTGCAAAAAAATGCTTGTTGCTCTGCAACAGGATGGTGGAGTAACAAAAAGACCCTGACAGTTGTCCTACTGTGGACTCCAGGAGGACAAACACTATGTATCTCTCCACATGCAACCTGATTTATCATGGTGTTAGTCCCCTCTGGGTTTTACCACCTCCTCCTCACTTCCTTGTCTGGAAGAGGATGGAAATTATGAAGAAGAGAATAATGAATGTAAGTCACAAGGACAAGTGAGCCTTTTCCATTGAAAGGGATGGAGGAGGAGGAAGAAGAGCCTGGATGTGTAAGGAGCAGTCCAGAGCTTGTTTGCAGGGGAAGAAGAGTGAACTAAATGGGGAGAGTCAGAGCATATCTACCACTGACCATCAAAGGCCTCTTTGATGTGCTGTCTCAGGAGTAAAACAGCACTGGTGTTTGTCACCTTACAACACACGTTTGGCTACCTTACCTCCATTTGCTTTGGGCCCTGACACCCTTTTGCATGTTTGATCATCAGTGTTAGTTGTCTTACACACAAGGCTCTCTTGACGTACCCTGTGGAGACATGGGGAAAGAGGGGCAAAGAAAGACCAGGCAACTGAAGACAGGGATTGTGCATCACAAGCTCTGGTTCCCAATTCACTTGTAAGGGAAAAAATAGACAGTTGGATAGCACAAACATTGCTGAATCTTTGCTATTAAATGAAACTAACTTTCATTATTTCTGCACCTGCCTTGTAATTGTGACAAGCAGGGCAAATGCAAATGTATTCTAGTTAACATCAGTTTTCTGAAACCACATAAAAATGAAACAAAATTTGGATTTGAAATATTCTCCATGTTGAAACAAAGCTTTATAACACCTTTCGAAGCAGCTATAAAGCTGTTGCTGCATATCAAAACAATAAAAAACAGCCCAGGGGGTATTAATGTGGCAGTATTACAGTACATTACACCTCATAGATATTTTTATAGATTTCTAAGAACTGAATTTCCCAGTTATTCTATCTTCCCACAGGCCCCACTGTCACGGATATAAGTCATTCACCCATTCACTGTATGTAAAATGTTAGATACTGAGTGCCCAGGACCAGACCAATTACTCACATAAAGAAAAAGACCACGAACAGCTTCCCTGTGGATAAACACCCAGATTCAAAGCTATCATTTACTTCCCTTAATACACTTCTCTTCAGAAAGGCAGAAGCTCTGACAAACCACAGAAACAGAAAGAATGAAGCAGCCAGTAGTTCAGTTTCATAATACATCCTACAATAACTCAAGACCAAGAAGGGTGGGCATTGGAGCTTGGATGAGCAGTTTCAGAATTCCAGTAAGTGAAAGGGGCCTGCAAAAAGCCTTATGTTTGTACAGTGAGCAAACCCATTATTCAGTATTCTCCATAGAATATGCCAGATCTCATGGATTAGGATTTTATGAAGTCTTTGTAACATGCTTCCCTCAGCTCTATCATTAGTTCTTGTTTCCATGGGAGCTCTCTGGACATTAGCCTTAGAAAAGTCACCTGAATTGCTGAGAAACAGAGAATAAAATACCTGCAGGGATTTCACAACTGTGTCCAGAGATTTAAACCATTGTGTAGATTATTTTCAGCTTACTCTCTGTTTCCAGGCATTTGGTCCACATGCAAGTATCCTGTTGATCTATTGTGTCTTTCAAGAGCCAGTTCCTTGGTCTGTTGAGATTTTTAATTACCTGACAGGAACTTCTATTTATTTCCTAGCTGTGAAGCAGAAAATGTCTCATGATTTAATGAGTCTATGGGTAAAATAATTTTAAAATATATGCCATCCTTGGAGATCAAGTAGACTTGCCACATTTTAAGATCCTGCGTGGTTTATTAAGCAGAGAATAATATATGTCTCAAAAGACATTCAGTAAAACAGAAGAATGCTATTTAAATGATTTGTGGATGGCCTGTCAGGGAACATTTAGCGCATTTCTGATGATGGAGCATTATTTAATCCATGTTCAGAAACAGATAAAAATAGATATATAAAAAATCTACTGGGAAGTCATCCACCACCATGAGTCCTCACCACCAGAGAATTGTTGGGTGTTGTATGAACGGAGAGTTTGGCAGCAGAATCTTAGAGTAACAGAAGCTCACGTCATAAAAATATCTTTTTGAGTAGTGCCTCTATGAGAAAATTCAGGAAAAAAGCTACAGCAAATCTGTAATGAAGTTTTTAGCATCTTCTCCCTCTCCATTGAGTAAATAGGAATTTAAATAGTTTAGTAAATAAGAATCTGCTGCATCAGACCTTCAGGCTGTAGTCTCTGTGCTCTGAAGCACCTGTTCTTTGAAATGACAAAAGAAATTAAGATAACCTGGATAAAGGCTAAGGCTTGAGCTATTATCTGAGAAAGCAGAGACACATGAAAAGAAAAGAAAAGGTGGTGGTGGTGGTTGTGGGGGGGAAGGTGGAAACTGTAGCCAGAGGTGCACAAAGGAATTATTTTGGTATGATGCCAGGTTCCAGTGGAGTAGTGGTTCAGGACTCAGTTTCTGTACATTCAGCTACATCTTAGGGTGAGAGAAAATGGCACAGATTATGTGCTATATTTTGAGCAAGGAGTCTTGGTACTGGTGTGATCAACAAGTATGATCTAAAATTGAAGATGAAAAGGAATTTCTCAAGCTTCAGTCAAGATACAAACACTTTAATTTACAACGCCCAAGAAAGAAAAGGGCTCCATCTATTCCCCCAATCTACAGAGCCCAAATACTTAACAAAAACATGGTCTTGTAGAGTATTTATTTTTAAATGGAAACAACCTACTTTTCTAATTAGTAAATATAAACAAGCCTTCTACCTTTTATTTTCTTTTTCTTTCCTCCCCTCCAATCTCATCTTCTACCTCTTTGTGACTGAGGAAAACTTCTCACTTTGCTGGGGTAAAGCTGAAAACTGTTTATTTCCTTGAAAAAGGACAGTAGCTGTATCAGGAGTACCTGGAAAAACAGGCCAGAAGCTAGATATGGGACTTAAAGAGAACTTGATCTGCCCCCCTCTTGTGAGTTGTCTTCTGCAAACCTGACTTGTCAATCCTCCCTGTAACCCAGCCTGCCCCAGGAGGCTCTTGTACAGCAGCTGTGGTAAAGACTGAGGAATACTGAGGACAAGGGAGTGGATGCCAGTAAGGAACTGTTCCTCTCCCTTCAAGTTAATAGGGACTAGAGCAAACTCTTTTGTAATGAACATAACAAAAGATGATGAGTTAGCCTCAAAGCAGTAATAATAAAATAAAATAAAATAAGAACTCTTATAATAAAAAATGCATTCCTATAACTGGGTTTTATTATTTCCCACAGTTTTATTTTAATATATGACTCAGGGTGTGGAGATGAAGGTGTGATTCAGAGCAATAATGGGACTTTAAAAGCTTGTGCCACAGGGGTGGGCTAGGCCTTCTGGTTGCCATTTACAGGAAGCATCTAGTCAAACAAAACTCCTACCCAGGTCCACTTATACTCAGTCCATGTAAGATAAAATGCACATATAAGGCATGGTGGGTATACCGGGAGGAACAGATGGGAGATATGTATATGAAGATAGAAAATAGTGCAACTAGAAACTAGCAGAAACGAAAGCACTAGCCTTTAGATGTTGTTAAGTATTGGTAGCACTTAACATCAGGTACCAGAAAGAACACCCAGAAAGAAGATACATGTTGGTTCTCAGACCTTGCAAAGTGTTTAACCATGCCCTTTAGATTTTAGGAGCTGAGCACCCTGAAATCCTGCACCAGGTGGTGCCATCAGCAATCACTGCTGGGTAACCAAAGAGAAGCAGGTAAAGCATGCAGGTGTTCATCTTGGCTCTGGCCTTCTGCACACACCTGTGATTGCTCCATGGAGAATCACCAGCACAGCAGAAAATTGTGCTTGCTCCCTTTCCTTCAAGAGGTCATCTTAGGAATTGTCAGCGGAAAGAAGCAGATGTTGTTTGTGAATTAAAGGAATATAGCAAGCCTCAGAAGCAAGTGCAGCATTCAGCCACAATCACTTTAAACAAGATTCTTTGACTTGTCACTGGCTTCCCCAAAGCCCCAAAGATTTGGGTTGAGCTCAGCTTGAATGGCCAGCAACTCAGGTAGAAAAACACCATTTTGACTGAGTTGTCAGCAGCTTCCCGAGCTATTCCTAAAACACCACGGGCCTTGACTCAACAGTTTGAGACTTTCCAGCTGAAAAGCTTCCATATGCCACAGTATGGACCATGGTTCCAATTCAACAGAGCACTTAAGCACATTTCATTAACACACTTGCTGAACAGTCTGTTGTCCTATAGTTCCACAGGTAACACAAAATCTAAATTATCAGTATTTCCAACACTATGTATTATGTAGTGCCAGAGTCCTGCACCTCAGTACTTTAGGACCAGCTGCTCTTGAAAACCTTTGAGAAAGATTTCCCAAGAAAATGAGAATTTGCAGTCATGCTATGTGTATGCCTGTCTGTCCACATCTTCCAAGTTTGGAAGGAGTATGAAGACGATCAGGAGGAATGTAAGCACATATGCAGAGTATCAAGAAAGGAGTACTAAAGGCAGAATACTGAAGAAAGGCAAAAAGAAGCCACTGAAATTACAGTGAAAAAGCAGCAGCCTTTGTCTGTTAACATACAGAATACTACTGGAAGACCAATCAGTGAGATTACCAGTAAAGGATGATCTCTAGGTTCTGATCCTCCTTTCTGTTCGGGACACAACATTTCATAGTTTACAAGCTCCCATTTCCTTACTGTGATGTACCAACAGCATGTGAATACCAACACCCAACTGAAACTGCGTATTTCCATGAGGCTGATGTGATTCCATGAAGGATCATTAGCCAAATGCACACACACACACACGGAGAATAGCCCAGCTGCTGCCAACATAATCTTCTTCTCTATTGGCCAGTTGCTCCAGAAAGAAGAAATGAGCTGCCTCAGAGAATCTTCTGCTTCTACTTGCATTTGTGCAGGCTGCTCACTATTTGGATTGAGGGCCCTCTGCACTGTCAGTAACTCTACAGATAGTGGGGCCAAAAAAATCTCATTGCACACACCCACCTCCTGAATTTCATCAGGCAACACCCAAAGAGCCTAAGCTCTTCCAAAGGAAAAGGGCAAGCAGGAGAAAAATCTGATGCTATCATCAAAAATGCTTGTGATGATGTACTCCACAGCAAATCCCCTACCCCTGCAATGATACTGTGAAAGCCTGACACAACAAAAGGTGTCCTGTGCCTCCTCTTCTTGAAAAGGTTCACCACTGATAATACCAAAGGATAATGTAAAACATACAAGTCTACAGACAGATTGCAACAGAAGGAAACATCTCGTTTAGAGGTAGGCAACCAAGTCCCGAGAGGTAAGAAACTTGTCCTAGACCATATTATGCACCAGTATCTGAGCTTCATTCACTGTTTTCTGGGCTGGTGCTTATAGCAGATGTGAGTGAATCCTACCTACCCACAGCATCCCTGCTCCCATGCAGCTTTTCCTTAAACACAAATGGTTCTTACTGGGAAGCACTCGCACACAAGACTGACAGTTTAAAAATGGCCACCCAGAACTGACAGAAAACCAACAGAGCTGCAGTACTCTTGCACTCCATATTCTTCAAGCAGTGCGAGGAAAAAAAGGTCTGGTGGTGCTGGTCTAGTGCACTTGAATGGGACAGGTGTATTGCATTATCTACATCTCACTCCTGCTCTGCTTTATGTGTTAGCAAAAAAAAGCAGCAAAAAAGCTCAAAAGCAACTCAGTCCTTTTAGTCTGAGTGCACCCGTACCCTGCAGCAAGCAGAAAGGAGGGGTAGGTGGATGACCCAATGTACTTGCGAGAGCCTGTCATCTCTGTCTCAGCAAATTTTGGGGCCTGAGTTTGTCATTAGCGGGGAAGCCAAGCCCAGGTTTTAACTTCCTTGCAGCTCTGTTTTCCCTCTTTACCAGAGCAAATTATTTCATAAAAATTATTCCAGCAGGTTCACAGTGTAGTTTCTGTGAACTCATTTAATAAGTAAGTACTGGAGGGGACATGTGTGAACTCTAAGCACAGTGCACTTAATATGATCTGATTTAAACCCAGAGGAACAAAGAAAGCTAAGTCTATGTATAAACCAGAAAGAACTTTGAAGGTCCAAAATATTCCCAAAAATAAGGTTGAAACCAAATGAGATTAAATGTTGATGCCAAAAAAAAGATGTATTTTTATTTAATAGTAAGGGAAGCAAAGAGAAAGAAAGAGAAAAGTAGAGAAAAGTTTAGAAAAAGCCAAGGTTACTTTAAAAAGCATAGGATAGGTCACCACACACTGTACTATCTTTGGTGCTGCTGAGATGGGGTGGGGGGAGCGGAGCAGTTTTGGCCTGTTTTTTTTTCTTTTTTTTTTTCTTCTGTTTGAAGTGTCTTATCTGCAGTCTCCGATCTCTGGAGCCCTTGGCCGGAATGCGGCGGCCCGTCCTCCGAGATGCAGGAGCGCTGCAGCCGAACCTCGGGGTGCTCTCAGCACAAGAGCAGGAGCAAGAGCAGGGGTAGGGGTTCCACAACTCACTCGTGACTTCGGTCCAGAGCTGCAGAATCGGGGGTTCTCCTCAGGCGGGCGGTGTCGGCTCCTGGAGGCCTCAGGGTGTCTCGCAGCAGGCCATGGGGGGGGAGGAATGCAAAGGTCTGGGATTCTGCCCCTCGCCTTCCCCTCCACATTTTGCAGCAGTTTGACCTTCCTTACTATGGGCCTCAAGGTGGGCTACCCACGGTCCATACCCCACGCAGTTCTCAGGTGTTCACGAATGATTATGATAAGCAGACATAATGATGAAGCATTTTTGGAAGCCTTTTAGGTGTTGAGCAGTCAAAATGAAAAAGTACTTTTTGAAGCCTTTCTCTTATTATTAGGCTCTTACATCACTTAAACCAAATATAGATTTCTGTCTGTAAGACAACTCTTCATCTTGCAGACAGATTTGCTTGTGGACAACAGGGGAATCTACTTTATTTGTGGCTCTTTGTGTACATATTCACCAACACATTAAGAGAAGGGCGTGATACATGTTCTAACTTTGTAATTCTTCTCAAAAATTATAATGTTGTACAGACAGAAAGTATTATAATTTCCTTACTATTCCACAATCCAATAGATGCACTAGGTTATTAACAGAAGTGGGAAGAAAAAGTATTTTTGTATTTCAGAGGCTGTTAGAAAACCTAGTGTGCCAAACTGCCTTCCCCATTCTCTGAAGTACACAGCAAAATTAGGTTGTACAATGGAGCCTCCACTGCAAGCAGCCCTGTAAAGCACATTGTGTGGCTCCACTGGACACCTTAGGTACAGAAATCTCATCTGTGCTGCACAGGTAAGGAACACACCTTTGCAGGAAAGGTACAGCTGAGACATGACAGCTTTTTATTGAATTCCTCTGGTGGAATGGGCCGTAGAAGCACACCTTATCTCTTCCAGGGAAAATGAATAGGCTAATATAAAGCCTCTCACCCAGGGCACACAGTTCACAGGCCTTTTAAAAAGCTGTTCCTTTCTGTTCTCTGCTGTTAACATCTTACAGCTGAGTGCCAGTAACCGGCTGTGTAAGCACTTCTAGTCAGTTCTAGGGCAAAATCAAACAAGTTCGTTCAAACCACTGTCAGGTGGCTCAGCTAACTTGTTTTATTTTGTCCTGGAAGACTCAGGAGTGTTCACAGGTCAGGAAGAGTTAAGAGGGAGCTCTAAAATCCCATATGACTGAAGTTAACTTGGCATCCTAAGCATTGCCCTTTGAAGGCAAAGCCAAGACAGGGTAAGTTAAGCACCACTGACTTTGCCTTAACAAAATCAACTATCAGGAAGACAGTATTCAAAAAGACAGGAAACAGCAGTGTACCCCATCATGTGTCAGTGGTAAATCATTGAAGTAGCAGTCTGGAGATTTCCTCTGGCTGCTGAGTTGCCCCCTACATGCAGAAAGCTGCCCTATCCCAGCACCTTGATTACAGGCCCACAGCACATCTGCACAGCCACACAGCCATGCCTTGGGCCCCAGAGAAAGCAGGGTCCAGACTCCACCTCCCAAACCCCTGTAGGAGCCTACAGAACACCCAGCACGAGCAGAACCAATAGATCCAAGCTGTGGTCACATGATGATATCAAAATGAAGCAGTAGGTATGGTTTCAGGCAACTTAAATACAATCAGAAACAGAATTACAGAGCTAATGCCATTAGCAAAACTAATGTTACTTGAAGTCTTTAGCACAGACTATACATTTTCCATGGACCTGTGGATCATGGTAATAATAGCTGGTCTCATCAACCTTCATGCCTTCATTCAAATTACATCTGAGCCATACTCAGACTGGGAGAACACAGGGGAGAATGATCCCCATCCTCTGCTCCTCCTATTTTGCTTCATGCATCAAACGTGGATACACAAGTGCATCACACAGCCAACACTGGAACATGTCCCAGCTGCCGTCACAGAGCTGGATTACTCCCTCAATGGCATGCATAAAATTGTGCTTTACAAATATATGGTGAAGGATTACTGGGGGGAGGGGGGGGAAGTTAATGACAACATGAACACAAACCCACTTACACAAGACTTTTACTGCTACACTAATTCTAATCTTAAACTTAGACGCCAAACTTCAAAAAGTAAGCACTTCCAATAATCATCAGAGGAGGCAATTGAGATCACATTTAGCATAAAATACAGATCCAGAGTGCCATCTAGTGCACTGTGACAAGTTTGCAGAGGCAGGGCATTATGCGAGTCATGGTTTTCATGTCTGATAGGGAACTTCTTTCAGTAGATAAACAGGAAGTGGTAGAGATGAACTAGCTTCCTTTAAACTAGAGCTTTTAACTCTGCCAAACGTGTTATGTTCGTAAACAAGACAATAAGAAATAGAGCCAAGTTTTAATTGGCATCTTACCTGTGTAACTAGTTTTAAAATATAAGAATAAAAACCCCTGCCCCTCTTGATTTAATTATTCAAAATGCATTGGCAAGCCAGAAGGAAATTTCTAAGTGATTCCCCTGGAATCTATCCTGGGACCAGTATAATTCACTTTGAATGACCAAACAGAGACTAATTATTCATGAGTTCACCAAATACAGAAGTGAGGGATAAAATTCAGGACAATCTCAGCTGACTGGTGAAATGGTATAAAGTTAGGATGCTGATGTTTAGCTGAAAAAGTTGTGCAAGAAGAAAGAAAGGGTCTAGCATATATACCCAGAATAGGGAAGGACAGGGTAGGTAACAATGAAGAGGAAAAGGACCTAGTGGTTCTCTTCCTTCTGTAAAGGATATTAAAAGTTCCAGTGAACCTCAAGCTAAATGCCTGAGTCAACAGACACAATTTAGATTGGTGATTTAAGACAATCTTTTTGCTTTGTATAGTGATGAAATGTTGAAATACTACAGCGTGGTCAGAGAGCTTTAAAAAGATGCATAAAACAAGTGCTTATTCTGAAATTGATCATCCTTTAATTCCCTGTCACCCCGCATTACTCTCACGAAACAACAGATGAACCAATGCTTAATTCAAGCTAGGTTCTTTCAATAACTCTGCCTCCAGAAACCTCATTCATCGACAATCCACAAATAGCTCTTCACATAGTTTACTTACTTATGAGTTGTCATGAAATGTCTTTGAAGGAAGGGTAGAATTTGAACATTAAATGACCCATTTCATGCAGATGGAAATTTAGAAATAGAGTTTTTGCACAGATGTCTATGTGTCCAGTGGTATCTAAGTATCTAGCAGTTCACACCTGATGAATTATCTGTCTAAAAGACAGCAAACATTCCAGTCACTAGAATTTACAGATAAAAGTGTGCTGTTCAAAGGATGTGAAGCAGCTGGCCCTGAATTTTCTGTATATTGTCAAAATACTGTCCTTCATAGAAGCTACGGAGTTATCAACACTAGGCAAGCCTCTGCTATGTTTAAGACCCACATTCCTGCTAGAGGAGCATGAAACACATTGACACTGCCTATAGAATCTCCTGAAGTTCCTAAATTACAGAATTAAAGTTACCAGATCCTGCCGAGGGTCGTGGAACCATTACATCAGTCAGTGCAAACAGATAACCTTACCTATGCCTCTTCCCAATGCCCAACAAATGCAAAACGTAGTAGAATTCAGAAGGTATACACAACTGCCTGCCAGAGTCCGAGAATGCTCTCAGGCACATGGTGTGATTCTTGGAGGTGTTCTGTGCAAGGCCAGGAGCTGGACTTCAATGATGCTTTGGAGTCCTTTCCAACTCAGGACAGTCTGTGATTCCACGATCCTCTACCATAATGCCAGAACAGTTCCACAGTTGAGGGAACCTCTCTCATGTTGCCCCTATGACAGAGAAGAGTAGCTACCCACAATAAAAGCTATTCTGGACATCTTCCTGCTTTACAGAATTACAGAAAAATATTCTGCCTTTCCTTTTCAAATGTGCATGCCCCATTTTCTTGTGTAGATACTGGGGAGTCAAACAGAAGTCACATACTCATGCATCTGCCTCTACTAGAGCTTCCTGAAAACAGATGTACAATAGAAAATAGTACTTGAAATACAAAGGAGTCCGTTTTCCACCTTTGTCTTAGTGACTTGACACAATAGAGAACAGTGATGGAGAGTAGGATGCTTTCAACAAGTAACTGATCCACCTGCACCTGGGCTTGATTTAGAGTTACCTGCTGGGACTCATCCACATTAAACTGGAAAGGCTTCCTATGAGTCTCTCCCACTGATGTCACTTCCCACCTAATGGGTGGCCTTCTGTTTGTATTCTTGCTTAATCCTGATGCTCTACAAGTTTCTGTCCTGCTACAAAAGCAGGATGAAACACAAGTAACAGCAATCCCATTGCAGGGGGACCCCAAAGGCCCGAATCAAACCCCTCTAACATGCACTTGTGCAGGGCACATCCAAAGGACAGTTAAGATCAGTCTCCCATGTTTTGTATGAGCTTTCCACAGACTATAGAACATGGAAAACCTTATTCACGAGTTTATTAGCAATTAAGAAACACTTTACAATCCCATCACTCTCCAAACTTCCTTTTACTGAACCAGCCAGCCCACTGTTTTACTTAATGATACACAACAAACAGGTTATTCTTCCAAGTAACTATTTCCCAGCTGCTGTTCATGGACCCCATTAAATTCAAAATTGAATTATGTTTTAATAACCATTGTAAGTTTCAGTTTTGTAAGGTTGGTTACATTTTAAGACAACAGAAATTTGTTTAGATGGATACAAAAAGGGAGAGAGACTGGGACAAATATCTGCTATCATGGAGAATCATTATATTTCTTTAACCTTGCTTCCTTTCTATATATCAAAGATCACATTCATTGAAAACTCAGTCACAGCATCTTTTCACAAATAGCATATTAAATTTCCTTTTTTCTTCTCAAAATACAAAACTCAAACTGCATTATTTGCTTCTTTTTTTTAGAGCATAAGTAGCAATGAATTAAATAACTCATGCCAACAACTTCAATAATTTCTGTACATTTCAGAACATGAAGAAAATAAGAACAAAAATAGCAACAAAAGAGAATACATGCAAGCTTCACTGCATCCTCTCTATGCAGTTGCTATGCAGCAATTGCCTTCCGACAAAGAACTTTGGCTTTTTTGCTTTCTAACGTTTTGTCACTCAAGTAGATACAGTATGTTCAGATCCAAAACAATTTAAATGAGTTTTTTGCTCTGAGAGTTGCCTCAGATAACTACTAATTAGAACCTGCATGCCCTCTGACTTGCTCATTTTGAACCTATATTAACAATAGGACAAAATACACAACCTAAATAAACCAACTCTACCACAAATAGAGAAAAGTCCTCTCTTCATCCTCATGAAAAAAACACCATGTAGCAGGCAGGCACTCAGCCTGAAAAAAAAAAAAAAAAGGAAGAAAATAAAAAAGAGCAATTTTTGGCAGTTAATGTGGGCAACCTTTGTCACTGCTGTCTTTTCCAACAGGTTTCTGGCTCACTGCTGTTTTACACTCCAGTGTTTTGCTATGATGTGGGCATATTGAAAACTTGTGTTGTAAACAGCCACCTGCTTAATCCTTCAGCAACAGTAAAACATTTAAAACTTTGAAAGGGAAAGTAGATTATTATTCACACCCTGGGAAAAGAATCAGTAAATCAGTGTTCTTTATATGGTTTTACAGAAATAATTTGTCCAGGGACAAATGAGAAAAATTCAGTTCTCCACAGGGGTTCAGGACTACAATCCTAAATTAAGTTACTAGCACAGTATGGGCCTCTTGCCCATAACCTTTAATCTATATGGCATGAAGTCAGTCTCATGTGGCAGGAAGAGACTGTGCTGCTGCTGCACAGCCACCATCCTCCTTCCTCACCAACACAGCTGCACCCAAAACCCCACATGCACACCAGGTAACCAGGCTAAACTGCCCACAAGTTTATGACCTGCATTAGGAAGCACATTCTGGCAGAGACACCACAAAGAAGCACCTATGAAAGTAATGCTAAGCATCTTGGGAAAAAACCAAGTGTATACCTTGAATTCCAGCTCTTAGGCCAGGGGTACAGGTCCCTTCAAATGGACATTTCTGAGGTCCCTGTTTGGGCAGCTGAGCATTGGGGTGTGCTGTGTCAGAAGCACAGCACATCCTGCCCAGCCACAAAGGGAGCATTCCCAGAGTATTCCTTCTGGGAGTAGCCCCACACCAAGGCAAGGGCTGCCCTCAAACTCACAAACCAGGATGTGGTGCTGAAACTGTAAGGTGTAATAGACAATATGCTGCCATTCTAAGCTACAGTGAGGTGTGGCAGTTCATTAATGTTTTTGCTGAAAAAGGTTTTACTGGGATGAAGCTTTCACCCCATGGTTCTCTTTTAACCTTGTTCAAAATGCTCCTGAGGTGAAACTGGATAGCAAGATAAAAAGATTCCTCTGCTTTCCACAGCTTTAATGGTTTGTTGACTACCTCTCCTAAGGAGAGATTTTTGGTGCTCTTCTGTTAGGTTTTTTTCCATCTTGTTACCTGTTAAATCAGTATAGTCACTTAGTTGTTCCTCTTGGCTTTCAGTAAGGAAGAACAATGACAGAACAAAATATTTGTATCAGCAGGCAGAGTACACACAAGTACAAATAGCTCACATTTTCCCTGGCAAAGCCCTCTAAACTGGCCAGAACATTTAAAAAAAAATCCTGCAGCTACTGATCAGTTGATTTGAAGAAGACTATTAGAGTTAATTGAATTCTAGTATTCATTTTCATCATCCCATAAGACAGCATGCTCTGTTGCTCACTAATCAGTAGAGGAGGGCTGACTGGGATCCCTGTCTTCCTTACAACACCACAAAGATTATACACATATGTCAGAGCAAACCAACATTTTTACCATGGCCAAAGAAACAAGCACAGTGTTATCCTTCTAAGTGTCATTCATTTAACAGACTGTGTGGTTCTTCTGTAAGGGTTAATTGAGCCTAAATTTCATTAGGTTCTTGAAACTCAGTAAGTTAGAAACACCATTCATTCACATATTTATTGACTTTCGTACTTCTTTTAATGATATTCAAACTGATTTTTTTTAGCTTTTACAAAAGAAATAGACTGTGATAGAAAACTTTCCCAAAATACATTATAATGTCTGTGTAAGGCTAAAATGTCGACTTTCAGAGGTATCTACTAGAATATACATGAGTGGCTATGAGTAAAAAAACAAAGATATGAAGCAATCAATTAAGGCACCTAGAAGAAACACCTAATACATCAGGTTACTTTTGAATACCTGAAACTTTGTTTCCAGTCTTTGCACCTATTTCCTAGTCTTTAAAAGGTGAACAGTAGTACTGTTTATATAGTCCAAAAAGTAACTCTTCTTGTAAACTTTCTTATAAAAATCACATAGTAATTCAATAAAAGGACATTTTAGAAGTGGTTAGTGAGGCAGTTCAATCAGAAACAGAGTGGTAGATCAACTTAGGAAACAAGTCTCAGCCTCTGAAAATCAGTACGCCTTTCTATAAAAGCAGCACTATAAAGTAAAATCACAATTATCAGCTTTCTAAGAATAGTCCATGGATTTTCTCAAAAGACTTACCAGTTGTCAGGTCATACTTTTCACTCTTAAGTCAAATAAAATCAGATAGATGTCACCACAGAGACTTCCCAAATTCCCTCACTGAGGTGAAAAAGTAGACATTCCTTGTTCCACCGCGCTACAACCAATTCCCACTGCCTCACTGTTCCCCCACTGATGCACCTTGTCAGTTACCACATAATCTTCTTATGAAAATTTTCTAACCTATGCATTTTCAGAATAGCTCACGTACACGGGAGTCTTCTCATAGAAATGGTCTCAGAAACGGTCTCAGCAAGGTGTTCATCTTTTACACAAGTAACGAACGGGGCATTTCCATCAATAAACCCTTACCTGTTACAACTTGAGGGAAGAGCCCAGGTTCCCAAGCTACGATTTAGCTTTTTGATGTCATATGACAGCAGAGGAGATCTCATTTATCGACATTCTTGTGGAGGTAGTTTGTTCACAGAGCAAAAGATTTGGGAACAGGCATAGATCCCAACATTTAACCTCCATCCCCGGTGTGAGGAAAGAAAACATTACTTTCCTTAAGCGCCCGGGCAGACAACCCGAGCTGGAGCTGCCGGACCAGAGATCCCCGGGGGCCTGCGGAGGACACGGGAGGGAGTCCCGGGAGGGGCTGTGGGGGACACGGGAGGCAGTCCCGGAGGCGGTGGGCACACGGGAGGCAGTCCCAGCAGCCCCTCAGCCCCGCGGGTGCGAAGGAGCCGCTGCAGGCACGGGCTGGGGCCAGATCCCTTCAGACCTGCGAAACAATGTGGGAAGAAAGAGCGGGGAAACTAACGTAAACAGTACAGAAAACAGCCAATCTTGGGCATTACCGTGTTGGTTTTAACTCTGGCAGTACCGATGACGAGCAGTAAAATGTTTGTTCTTTACGCTGCCCCACTACCTCAACCAGAAGAGCCCAAGAGGAGGCGGTGCCGCGGAGCCCGTGCGGGGCCGGCTCTGTCAGCGGCCCCGGCACGGCGCCAGGCTGGCTCGTGGCGCCGGGCAGGACCCGCGGCCCCACACGCCGAATGTCCGAGCCCAGCGCTCGGCGTTGAGCCCTCACCGTACAGCACCGGCTCTGCTGTCGCTGCGGCTCCTGGGACACACTCGCAGGTGTCCGAGGGCGGCCGTGCCCAGAGCGACGCGCAGCCCTCAGGCACCGCCGCTCCTGAGGGGTCCCGGCACCTTCCGTGCCCCCCCCGGCCCCGTCCGGCGCGGCCCCCCCGGCACCGTTCGGCGCATGCGCGCGGGGCCGCGGGCCAGAGCAGCGCGGGCAGCGATGGCCGGCGGGGAGCAGCGCGCGCCCGGCGGCCCCGAGCGGGTGGCGCTGAAGAAGGAGATCGGGCTGGTGAGCGCCTGTGCCATCATCATCGGTAAGGGCACCGCGGCCCGCCTCTGCAGCCCGTGCCACTGCACTGTGCGCTGAGCTGGGGCGGGGGCTCGGGAGCGGCCGGGACCTGCGGGGACAGGCGGCGGGCTGGCGATGCTGCGCTCCGCGGGCAGGTGTGCGGACCGGCGGGGTGACAGCCGCTGGTGCGCGGTGCGCTGCTCGCCCAGCGGCGAGCTGGGCGGACAGTCGCTGTGACTGTGACACACGGTCTGTGCTGAGGTGCCGATTGGAGTCAGCCCCCTCTGCCCAGTCATTCTTCTGAACGCGAAACCGTGAGGTTTCCTAAAGTCTTTTCCTAATGACCGGTGAGCTGTTGAGGTTACCGCGGCGCTTCCTTCTCAGGCTAAGCCAGCTTGATTCGTTTGTCTGAGATCGGGGTTCTTCAGAGTGAAGGTGGCAGCGGGGGCTTTCCGGAGGCGCTCGGAGCGTGTGGCGGGACCCGCGGTGGCTGTCGCTGCCCGCGCCCTCAGCAGCCATGGCTGGCACCGCGCTCGGCCCGCGGCGCTGAGCCCGCTGCTCCCGGCACGGTCAGATCTGGGACATTGGGACACCGCCTGCTCCGTCCCTGTGCCCGTCGGGCTGCAGATGCGGGGGCGAGCGTGGGGAAGGAAAATTTGCCCAGGTGAATAACAGCAGCCTGCACTAACCCAGTGAGCCTCAAAACCCTGTAGGAAACCCAGCCGTTCCCTTCACCAGGACCTGCGGACAAGACTCGCAGTGACAATTGTGTCAAGGTCCGTGGCAGCACAGAGAGGTAACAACGGGCACAGCAGGACCTGCCACATCCGTGGGAATACACTGTTCAGTAGCAGGATTGGCTGGGACACCCCCGTGTGTCCCTGTGATTGATGTCACCAAGCTTGAGGAAGAGGACTTCATGCATGCTTCCTATAGGTGATCATAATGCCCTCTGCAATTTTATGCTCTTAGTCACGTATGCCTTTATGTCCAATGTAGATGGATATGGTCTTGCAAAAAAAAAAAAATTCAATGCCATTGAACAGGATCGTTGTGAGCAAGGCTGTTATATGAAAGGAAAATATTCCAGTCCATTCCCATAGTGAAACACTAAAATCTGTATCTGCAGTTTGTGGGAAGATGTGTTCTGCATATACAAATACACCTTTATTCTTTATTTTGAATTCCTCAGCATATTTAAGTAGGAAAATCTAGGTTCTGGATCTCAGTGGAGCGCAGGTGAGCTTGTGTCAGAGTGAAGTATTGAGTGCTGCACATTGCTGTAGGTAAGGCACTTCTAGGATTAGGTGTTCCCCAAGTTGCTGTTGGCTGTACAGAAGATTTATGACATCTATATCATTTGTTATGTATTAGAGAATAGTATCTTGAGACTGCTACCCTTCTCTCCCTGTCAACCTTTCATCAGCCTTATTTGCAATATCTTGCAAGCAGAATTCATATATGTCATGCCTGTCCAAAATAAATCTTGTGAAACAGCCTCTCATCTAATCAAGGACATTTGAGCAGGGAAAAGCACTGACATTTATGATAAACTGTAGTACTCTCAGGTGGTTTAAGTATTAGAGAAGGTTATATGCTTTGCCACATAAAGCCTAAAAATTCTTCTGCAAATTCCCCCATATTTTCATAGAAGACATTTGAAACACAACCACAGGATCCTATTTTTTGGTTTGATTTGCTTGTGTGCAGATGCATGAAATGACATCATGTATCAAAGTCTTCTGTAACAAAGTAGTATGTAGTAGGAATGTAGTCTAGCTTTGCAGGTGCTACTGCATAAAACATGACAGCCTCAAATCAGAGGACACTGTAAATTACATCAGGTCAGCTTGCAAGCCGTTACTGGAGTTCACTAAATGAAATCTTTTATATAAGACTCCTTTATAAAATAATAAACTGGTTGATCCAAATTGATAGTAGACAACCAGTTAACTCACAAATTTTCTCTTTGATAGAATTTAACATAGGCAGAAGACTTATTTCCAAGTGATTGAATGGCACGGAAAAAATAGATGCAGTCAGTGTGTCAGAGCCTGCGGAACAGACCAAAGGACAGACCAGGACTTCTATGTCAACCATCATACTGGATTTCCTGGTTTTGAGTGGAGGAAGGAAACCCATTTCAAGGGTTTAGACATCAGGTTCTGTGGATGCATCCCACAGCAAAGTCACTGCTTGAGAACACCAAGAAAACCAGGAATCACTTTTGAGAAAATCTCTTCTTGCTCTGTATGGACATAAAGATTATGCTTTCTTATTTTTCTTTAAATGTTCTTGCAAGTACAGAAAATGTATAGGCATATTTTTTATATTATCAAATAGAAGTTTGATGCTGTGATCTGCTAGCATTACACTAAATGTTCTGGTTTAGTTGACTTCTGAAATTCCTATCAGCTGTGGGATGGATATAAAGAATTATAATCTTCTAGTAATTAAGAGGAAACAGGAGACAGTATTTGAAAAATACTGTAAATATGATTTTATAAATATGTGATTAATAAGTTTGTGATTACCTTCTATACACTAGTTCTGCTTGTTTAAAATAAGGCATTATATGAGTTGCAGACCTGGGGAGTCAGACTGTGCTAGGGAGCACTCAAAAAGCCAATAGTGGCAGGATCTCTCGATATTTTGTAGTCTGTTGGTCCATCACAGCTGCAACCAAGAGAACAAAAACAACCTCTACAGGTACATCATGTCATCCAGGCTGAACATGCCATGCCTCTGGCTGTTAGAGCTAAGGAGGGGCTCAGCCTGCCCTGTGAATATGGGGCACATACTGGGGCAGGGAGGGCACACACAGCCTGTGTCTTGCCAGTTGTCCTGGAGCTCCCATTCCCTGTGTTAATTCCCTGGAAAACAGGCCTTCCTTTTCAATCTTCTTGCCGTGTTTTGTATTGTAGGGCAATTTTTTTACTGTTTTTACAACCAAGGTGTTCATCAGCAAAATAAATTGCTATGCTGTCTTAATGCACTCACAAAACTCATCCTTCCAGATTTTTATCCTCCTTTTATAGAAGTTTGAAAGGTTTTGCCATAAGAAATACGAGTTCATCTAACAAAGAAGTATGCAGAAAAAAAACCTATAAACTGCATTAAACTAGGAATATGTCTTTCCTATATCCACCCCATAGAACAGTCTCCTGATCTCTTCCAGCAGCCCAGCTTTCATACAACCTAAGTCTATCTTTCATTACTTCATTTATATTTTTAACTTGTTTACAAACAAGCCTGATTAGAGAAGAAGGCTATTTCCAAAGTTTATTTCACGCTGAGGCAGAAAACAGTTCTTCTGAGTTTCCTAATGTAAATGCAGGTACTAAATACAAAAACCTTTTAACTCTAAAAAGAGACTGCTAGTTAATGACTGTAAAACTGAGCCGTGTTTAGTAGTAGTAACAAATCTTTCTGGCAATTCATCTCTGTCACAGAAAGAGCACTTTTGAAAAGTGCCTGAGAAATGCTGTAAAAGCACCCAAACTGCTCTGTCTCAAACGTGGTTATGTACAGTGGAAACAAATCTTTCTTGGGCTCCAGAAATTAATAATCTAAGGCACTCAAATGCACTTTGAATCAAGCTTGCCAATACTTAGATGAAGTTATACAGCTTAAAAAGTAGTGACATACATGTGTTATTATCTCCTAGGTAATAACTTATAGATAGTTTGTAATTGTTTGAAATCCACACTAGATTTTATTTAGCAGACACAGAAATCAATACTGTATTTAATTGAACAGTTATTTCATGCACATACACATAGCTGGCTTTACATCTCATTTGTAGAACTGTGTATGTAATTAAGATTATTGCATGTGTATTTTCAGGCATCTTAGCTCTACAGTGCCTTCCTTGTAGTTTTGCCTGTGTAGATAAAAAGCTAAGTAAGAAGTTCTATGACTTGTCTCTGTATAATTTCTACCAGATTCCATTGTTCTTTAGAAAAGTACAAGAACTAGAAAGTGCAGACTGATTAATGTCTGATAGCAGCCTGGTTCTTCAGGTCTGAATAACAAAATTCACCGTTCTTACATTAGAAATGTATATTTAACTGTATACTCAAATTGCATATATAACACATGTAAAAAGGGTTGTTTGATTGTTTAATACAGGTCAAGTAACATTATATAAAAGAAACAGTTAAACATCTCTTAAAACCTTTATTTATGTGGTTGTAAAACTACATGAAAGTAGCCATAGGGTCATACTAGCATTATGATGAAATCTGTTGTATACATGTGAATGATTTAATAGCAGGTTATATGGGACCTACTAGAAGATTTACAAATTCAACTACAATAAAATATGTCAGCTAAAACTAAATACATTTCCTTATTTTCCTGAGTGCAGGCAGTCAAGTTATCTGTATCAGCTGACTTGGTGTTGCTTAAAAAATGCTTGCAGTACTTACTCTATTCACACATAAATTTGATGTAAGATCCCTTATAGACTGGTTCCTGATTCAGGTCCAGTGATAGTGACAAAACTATGTTCAGCTGACCAGTGAGCAATATGTTCAGTTTTTGCTAGTTCTGAAAGTAACTTTCTGTAATTTATCTGTCCACGTTGCCCAGACAACAGCACCCTCTTACTTTCATAATATATACATATATAATAATCAATCAATATATAATACATAGCTGACATCAGTCAGCACCCAGGGAATGGTGTCAGCAGAATGCCTACAAGCTGAAAAGCCTCCTTCCATTAGAGATGCTTCCTTAGACCGGGTTGTCCTAGTGCAATTTACTGCCCACATCATGGGAATCCATCAAGAGAACAACTGAGTTGCCTTGGTTGTCGTTGTATCTGCCTGTCATCATACTTACATACAAATAATTGCATATGCATATGCACAGAAGTTTTTATTTGCATAAATATAACTTCCAAGTACAGCGCTCCAATGTGATTTTTCTCCTTGTCAGTAACAAAAAACTATTTGCCAGCCTTCCTGTGTGTCAATTAGCTGTCTCCTTCCCACTGTGCCTCTTGCCATTCTAACATCCCTTGAAATCCCACAGATAGTTTTTATCAGCAGAATATAGTACAGGATTCAGCAAGCTGCTACCTTAACAATGGGGAAAGAGAACACATGGAACTGAGAATAGTCTTCATATTCCTCGTTTGCAAGTGGAAATGGATAGGTATTAATGCACTTGCTGTATCCTCTCTGGTCATGTGTCATGGGCCACCATTGCTTCAGTGGGCTGGGTTTGGTCATTGGATCAGACCCATCTGTTAATCGAGTAACATATCAAATCGTTAGGAGATTATTCCTAGTCAGACCCAATGGACTTCACTGGAGTAGTACCCAAGTTACAGGACTGCAGCAGGAAGAAAGATGTATGAAAAATCCAGCAGAAAACCACCACCCACATCACTGCATGACTTTTCCTGATTTCTGTGATCCTGCCTGGAGTCATAGACAACAGTGTTGTTGCAGCAAGAATTTTCTCCCTTTCTGAATCCATGCAAGAGCATTTCACTTTTATAGCTAGCTGAAGTTTCAGGACACACTTTTGGTTGGTGACTTGTGAGGGTAATACAGATTACACTTCAATGGTTCTCTCAGAAAAAAAATGTTTTGAAACACTTTTGAGAAGAGTCAGCCTTCCTTACCTGTTACACACCTTGCCAACTGATGTTTTGAGCATTTAGTGCCACATAGCACTTACTGATGTAACACACAAAGTATTTACAAATGCACAACTGGTTTTTTTTCATGGTAGTTCAGGATCTAGCTCTGGACTGTAGAGAGCTGTAACTCAGTATCTTGTCCTCTCATAAATGCATATTGTGGTTTAGTACAGTCAGCAATCAATCTTTGGCACGTATTCCTTACTAGTGAGAAACCACAGACACTTCTGAGGGACTTGTGAATGTTTTTCCCATATAGCCCAGAGGCTTAGGCTCAGATTCAAAACTACTGAAAATTACATGTCCAGGTTCCATGTGTGCATTCAAGCTGATAGGTATCCATAATTTGTTACGGTACCCAATAGGAAAAAAGGTTCGTACTTCTGAAAAAGATCTGATCCTGCATTTGGAAAAAGAGAAAGCCAGAGATCACAGAATCACTGGGTTGGAAGAGACCTTCAAGATCATCAAATCCAACCCATGCTCTAACACCTCAGCTAAACCATGGCACCAAGTGCCACATCCAATCTTTTTTTTTTAAACACATTAAAAAAGTCACAGGGTTGATGACTCCACCACCACCCTGGGCAGACCATTCCAGTACTTCATCACTCTTAACATAAAAAACTTTTTCCTGATATCCAGCCTGTATTTCCCTTGGCACAGCAGATGCCCATCCAAAATGCAAATTACATTTATGGTATGATATTTTAGGGGTGATACCGTGTTCCCACATTCTTCCAAGACTGTTCCAGTTCTCCATCAGAATTGTTTGGGGTCACCTTTCACTTGAGTTTAGGGAGCTGAAAACAAGCTGCAATTTCACTTGAAAGTAAAAACCATGGCAAAGTTCAAATAAAGCTTGGTAAAAATTCAGGGAGATTCTGCAGCTTCTCTGGGCTAGCAGCTTACCTCTGAGACTAAACTTACTTACAGAGGAAGTCTAAAAAGGAGCTGTAATTAGAAATTCCTGGCAGAGGAGGGGGGGAAAAAGAGCCTTAAAAGCCTTAACTTTACATTTTTCTTTACTGAATATTTCTGGAGAAAGAAAAGGGTTTTATTTGTCCACAGATATGCTTTCCTGCTGCAGTCTATATCAAGGAAAATTCAGCATGTGAAATCCCATATGTACAATATGAAGAGGAAAAAAAAAATAAAGCTAAATTTCTACTTTTCTGCAACAATTATCACACAATTCTCTTTCCAAGGCATTAGCCATCAAGTATTCATTGACTGATGATTTTGGTTTGAGCGGGTTTAGTTTGGGTGAGTTTTTACCTTCCTACCTTCTGAAAACAGTAGAAAATTCTGATTGAGACCCAGTAACTGTCACAAGGCTGAAGTGATGAGCTCTCTGCAGTGAATGCCAGGAGTTTAGATACCCTACAACAGAAACTCCTTCCTTGACAGATGAACTAACAAAGGTAGCATCCTTTGGTAAGTGTCTCACTCCTGATCTGGCAGTACAGTGCCTGCTTTCAGCAGTGCCATAAATCTCCACTCGTGTTCCCTTTTCCTGTGCCTTGCAGCTCATTTCCTTCTAGCATAATGTAGCCTTTTCTGTTGAGAAAGTCTGTTCTGCTTTGGCAGGCTCACAGCAAGCAGAAATGGTTTGGTGGAGGTTTAGCTCTTTTTTTGTTTGCAGCTTTTCATGTGCCAAACTTTTCCTTTTGAGACCCTGTTTTTTGTTGTACTGTGTGGGGAGTTTCTACTAGCTGCCACACTTTTTTGTCATCTTGATTGCAGCATGATAAAATGAGAAGTCATTTGTCAGTACTGAAGTGCCCCAAATATAAAACATCCTAACAGTGTTGTGTTATTCTGCTGGTCCTTAAAAACCCAGAAGTCTCCCAAAGAGTTCTTTAGCAGATGTTCCATGGCAAAGAGCAGGGAGCCAGCAATCCAACATTGACTGAGCATCTCAACACCCTAATTCCTTTTTAAATGCTTGTATCCCTCTCTGTATAGTGAGAAAGCATAGAGAATATGCAAGCCTTATTGTCCTGCAGAGGAAAGCCATGTATAGTGGTAAATACATGTCAGCCTTCACAAAATCTCTTTATGCAGTATTAGTTCATTCTCCTAATGTTTTCTTCTGGTACTGGCCTTTGCAAGTCAGGAATGAAAAGCAAGATTTGAAGAGTGATTGTCTACAAACTGTTCCCATCTTCAGAAACTTGTAGATGCTGATTTTCTGCTTGCAGGGTAATGTACAAACCAATGTAGTGTTAGGGTGAGCTGTTTAAATTCTTGCTCCTAGACATGGCTCATCATCTCTTTCAGGCAATAGAGACAAATTTCACTGGATCTCAGAGCAAGAAAAGTGGTGAGGACTATACTGGTGATGCTTAAGCCTGAGGAATTTTTGAATCACTGAGTAATAGAGTAACCCCTGGAGCTGAATTGTTCTGATTCATTTAACACTTTCTTTAGAATAGTACCAAAACTTACAGAAAACTATAATCTTTTTGCATCTGAAAATCAAGTTGACTTTTTTTTATCTGATCCTTAAATAATGGCATAATCACACTTCAGATGTTGGACCAAAATATCAGTAGAGTAAAACATACCATTTAAAATCAGTAAAACTTTAGAAAGGTTAATTCTAACTCCAAGAAAGAGGTCAATGATCTGGATGAGTGGTAGTTTTTCTGCTGTGAAAAACAATAGCTCTTTCATCAGTTATATGAAGCTGCTTAATCTAGATCAAGCCAAACATCTTAATATAGTATACCACAAAAAATTATGTTTGAACAATATAAGGGCCTTATTTACATCCACAAATACCAGGAGAAATCAAGTTAAGGAAGAATCTCATTCTCTTGAATCCCCTGGGTCAGAGACCTAAAATCCACAATATGAATGTGATCTCTGGCAGTGAATGTCACAAGGCTGCCCATCACAAAATTTCTAATTCACAGGTAGCACTGGTGAACACACAGGTACATTAATTATTGTACATTAACTCTGGGTTAGAACATCACACAGGGATGAGCAGTCAGTGCAAAAAGTTGCTCTCTTATAGAGATGCATCCAGACAGTGGAGGGCAAAAGTTGAGGTCTAAATATTGAAATGCCTTCTCTGTAACACAAGGAGTTTTGTGAAAAGGCCACTGCACTCGTGTACATGTGCATGATGTTATAAGCTACAGGCCTGACAAGAAAAAACATCCTTACTTGGCTAGTCTCCCAGTTCCTCAGTGTCTTCCATCTTTTTGCTGTTAAATTGTCCAACTATCCTGAGAGAAGGAGAAAAATATATTAACAGGTGCCATAAATGATAGGTTTTTAATAGTATTGTGCTGTAAGATTGCTCCTGGTCAGACCCCACAAAGTAGGCTGATGAATCCAGAAGTCTCTTGCCTCTCTGCCCACCTATGCCTTGGAAAGGATCAATGTGTGTTTCTCCATAAACCTGAAGATAATGACTGCCGAGGAATGAGGACTTACAGCTTTGAAGTGTGTGCTTTTGTATAATAAAAATTCATCCTTTTGTACAAAACACACAAGGGATCATTTTTTCTTAGGGAGTTGCAAGAAAAGGACTGACAAAAATGAAAATGGGGGGTTGAGTTCCTTGTCTGGATTATTTAAAAATTCTTTAGCAGCTCTCCTGAGAGCTTAATAGAACAGGATTTACTTGTTTGTTTTAAGGGAGGCCACCTCAGACTATATTTCATTTCAATTTCCCCATAGCTTATATTTTTCTCTGCCCAGATTTTGTCCTGTTTTTATAGCAGACTTACTCTTTGGTATCTGGGGTTTCAAGCCTTGTTTTGTCACTAATTTAAAACAATATAGACAGTTCTGATGTCCTGAAAGGGATAAGAAACTGTATCAGAAATGTAGTTCTAGGTCTCCATAAATAGAGGTTTCTTTTTTCTCATGCGTTTAAATGCAGTCTGAAAACTTGAAAAGCCATATGTTTTGGAAACATCCATAATCAAGTCTTTTTCTGAGAGTCTTGAAAATAGTAATAGCCTTAGTTAGTACAAAAGAGCAGAGAGTATCCAAGCTTGTTAAGCTTCCAAACACTTGCTTTGACTCAAGTAAATTTAAAAATAGCTGAATCAGTATTTTAAAGAATAAAGGAAAGAAGTGTTTGATTCTGCTGGTGTCCTCACATGCCTAGCCTTCAACTTGAAACAGATTTCCATGTGTGTGATAGAATTAAAATATTTGTAATTTTTAAAAAAGCTGACCAAAAAGCTGACAAATCACATTTTTTGTACTCCTGCTAGTAGATCTTGTTGCAATTAAGCCATTTCTTATGGTAAACTCTGCCAGAAACCAGTAGGACACAATGTCTCCATGTTTTTTGGTTGTGGACAGGGCCAGTTCCCTAGCAACACAGTAAGATTTAAGCAGACTATTACAAAAGGTGCCCAATCCTGTACATATTACGAGTGCATAAAGAAGGAATAGCTCTCCTTCGCATGCTTGTGCTCCTGACAGAAAATTAAATACCCTTTTTCTTAACAGCTCCCAAGTCCCTCAAATCCTACTGAAGGCAACAAGAGTGGAGGACTTCATTGCCTCATAGGATCAGGCTTTAAATTAAATTAAAGCAGCTGGGTGCCAAGCACATTAATCCTTTATTGCCCACATACCTGAGCGAGGTGGCAGTCACACCACAATGAAGCAGCTGAGAATGAACCTTGCTGTGTTCAAATTTCACAGCAGAGAGCAATGCCAGCAAGTGTAACCTGTTCTCATTAATTGAATTCCCATTCACTCATTTTACCACAGATGTACAAATGAGCACACTTGTCATGGACCAAACATAGCCAGGGGACAGGAGCAGCATCCTGGCTGCCCTTTGCAGCAGGTGAGGATCATCCTCTGTGTTTCAGACAGGGAAAGGGGCACAAAAAGGCCAAAAGGAGCAAATTCACTTTTAGCCATCAGCTCCCAGAACCCCTCTAAAGACAGATCTGTGAATATACCATCAGTTGAAATCCTTTTGTTTCTCTTTGAAACAAAGAAATTGTTCCAAAATAGTCCGAGGAATTCTTGGCTGAGACTGGGCTACTCAGGAGCACTAGAACTGAAAAACCCCAAACCAAGGAGAAAACTTCTGTAAAGTGAAGAAGAACTTGCTTCAAACTTTATAAAGTTCTTTATAGAGAAAATGCTTCAAACATAAATCTGTTACTTTAGGAAACTAGGAAAGAAGAAAACAAGACAGATCTTTGTAATCTCTTGCAAAACCAGAACAGAAAGTGTGGATTATGACCAGAGTCCTATACACTGTGATGGCAGGAGTGTTCAAATCTGTGTTAACGTCTGTTTTGCAGGATTAGCTGCTTTAATTCCATGTTTCTGTGTACTCAGAATATTCCAGGAACAAGTTTTTTCTATTCACTGGGCAGGAGTGACATTCTTTTGATGAATTTTTTACACAGCTGTTCAACTGCTTAGATAAACCTGATACATAAAGACATCAGTGAGCAACATGAAGTCTCATAATTCTGAAGATACTTAATTTAAAAGATAGTTGTGATATTTGAAAATACAAGATTCATACATGCATAAGAATATTATATAGCAGTATTGCTAACTCTTGGTCATATTACAACAGGTCCCTAAATTCCCAGATCATAGATATTTAAGGACTGCAAGAAAAGTTGCCATTTCTTTTGGAAATGCAGGAGTTTCTAGTTCTACTTAGTAAAACTGTCCAAACATGTTCTTTAAAATAAATTATATATTTTAAAATAAAGTCAAGATACAAGTCAGCACCGGTTCTAAATACATGACAGCAATACAGCATCATAAGTGGTGTCTCTCAAAGTGTGTACTGAGCTGATAGGTGTTTGTAAATCTCATTTAAACCCAGATTGAGCTGTTTACCAAAGTGCACTTTGAGTTAAGTGCAAGCTTTAAGTCAAATATCATTGTGCAATAGTTGTACACACCCCAGGAAGCATAAATATAATTTTTTTTTTTTTGCTTTTACATGCCGATTCAGTTCATTGACCATAGACTATCTTTGTATTCTTTGATTAAACAGAGATAAAGCCACTTAGAGATGTAAATGAGAGACATAAATTCTGAGATTACCATGCTAAGAGGTAAAACTAACTACACAGAATACACTAACACAGATTTACAGCCAGAAAAATGTAAACTTGAGAGATTGAATTATTTCTGTTTGAGGAGGTGTGAAGCCTGCAACCACCCCAAGCTTTGCTGAGAAGTTTGTGTCTTGTTTACATCTGCACTCAAAATAAGGTTGTGTAAGATCCTAGGCAATGGCAGTAGACCTTATAGGAGACTCTAAATAAATCTTTCTTCTCAGTAACATAACATGAGCTGTAACAGAACAGTTGATGTATTTGGATGATTTGTTACTGCCATTTTCATATAACTTTGTTTTAAATATGTATTGCCAGGAATTTCATTTCAGGAAGGCACTTTGAACATTTTAGCCTTTACTAGTCAGAGTAATATTGAAGAATAAGCTTTACCTAAAAAGTTTAGCATTCTGAAGTTCCCATTATACCCCCTCAGAAATCAAGGATTAATTGATGCCTGGTTTAGAGATGCTCTGAATGGATCCCAAGTTTGCAGAAGCTGTGTAAGCACAGTCAAAAATCCACCACCTAGCCTGAGTCTGAGGACACTTTTGCAGGGCTCATCTTTGTGGGATCAGAGCAGAAGGCATAAAACCCAGTGAAAATCAGAGGCAAGAGTGGGAATTAGGTTTTGCTTTATTTGCAGTTGATCAAGTTTAAGCTGTGTCTTTTCTCCAGACTTGCTCATTCTTGTAATGCTGCCCCATAAGTCCCCACACTGTCCCTTGGGTGGTGCAGCACACATGGGATTTTGGTAGCCATAAGCTGAAGGTTGCAAGGACACCAGAAGTGCAAACAAAGTTTTTAATTCACAAGGAGGAACATTTTTCACAGGAATAAGCTGCAGAGATGCGAGGTAAGCAGGGAGTGTGGAGCAGTGTGGGGGTCAGAGAGGTGTGCCAGCTTCCAGTCTGGTTTCTTCTGCTAGAGCCTAGACTTGTCTAACAAAAAATCCTTCTGTGTGCTGTGTAACTCTCGAAATTGCATACTGATGTTCTATTTAATCTTTCTGATTCGAGCAATGACACATCTGTGAGGACTGACAGCTTTCAGGAATGGACAGCAAGAGGCTTTGCCACTGGGCAGCAGCTGCTGATGAATTTTCCAGACTGAATAATCTGTTCACCGTGATCAGTCACCATGAGCACCAGGAAATTGGTTAGGGGGAGAAAAAAGGAGGAAAATCCAGCATTTTCCAGAAAACAAATTATGCTTCAAAGATGGTGCAGGGTTCTTTACCATTGGGCTGAAGAGTGTCCTGCTAAAAAGCTGTATGTGTCATATTGTCTGAGCCACAGCACTTCCTGACACAGCTGAACTCTTTGGCTGTTTTTATGGCTGAGTTGGTGAGCTTTATTTACAGCAGCATTTTGTAAGTGCTTTCCTTCTTGGTAAATACCCGAAATTGTTGCAGGTGTAGAGGGCGCTGTGAGAGCGCTCCGGGAGATGGAGCTGTCACTTGTGGGATTTCTCAGCCGAGGGACAGACATTAAATCAGCTGAATGGGCTGGCATCTGCCCCTTAAGCCACTACAGAAGGACCAATCTCCACTGCTTTCCTTAAAATCAGAATTCATCAGTTAGTAATCAGTCACACAGTGTCCTACAGAAGACCCCCATGTCCTCCAGCATGCTTGCAGGGCAGAGCTTTACACACTGCCCATTTCTACATCAGGGGATTTAACAACACATTTCTGCCATTTGCAGGTAAAATTCTAAGTCAGGATACTGAGATCCAGAGAGCACAGAAACCAGATGCTGGACAGATAACAAGGGCCAAAACAACATAAAGCTGCATTGTTTATAGAGAGCAGTCAGTGTGCAGTGCTGCACTTTCCTACCAGGGCAGTCCAGGCATTTCTGGAGCATCACAGGCGTTTCCTCCACATCCCTCTCACAGCACCAAGGTAGGTTTGGCACTCAGTTTCTCTTTGGAAATGAGTAGGAGGGTTGAAGCCTTCTCTCATTTGCTTCAAGAGTCACTAGCTCCTTTATGTGCTGAAGTCCCACAGTCAAGGAAAGTTTGAGCCTCTGTTCCCCATGGACCCATGTACCACTGCCAGTGGGGATGCAGTGGAAGCCACCAAAAAGGACTGCTCTGCAGTCTGTAGGCTTCCCTCATCCTTACCTGGCAGCACTGCAATAAACCTGCAATAAGCCCTGCTCAGGGTCCCTGGTGTCCAGGAATAAGGCAGAAGAGGAAGGTGCAATATGAAGCTCAGCAAAAGCAGCAGGTAATCCCCTCCTGGACACAGCTGTAGTGCTGCACAGGCTGCTTTGAGTGTGGCAGCATGTGGGAGCTCACGTTGGGAATATCCCACTGAAAATGTCACCTAGTCCCTAGGAGAAGGCTTTTCCTGATATTTCTGCCTTATCGTTGCAGCTTACAGAGAAGGGCAAGGGAGGCTGAGGTTTCCTCTTCATGGTAATGAAATGCAGCCCACATATCCCAACGCTGGCAAGAGAAGAGGAGAGCAAGTCAGAAGTTAAGGAAGTAGAGAAGTCAGACCAAGTACAAGAGTCAGAACAGAGGAGCAGGAAATAAAGCAGTGGACTGTGTGCCTGAAAAGAGGAGACAGAGTCTGCAGCCTGTGAAAGGATTAGCAGAATAAAAGGAGTTTCAGTTTAGAACAACAACAAAATCCTATCATACAGACTTTAACTTCTTCTTTGAAATAAATACACTGTAACAGTGTTACTCAAATAAAACTGAGTAAAACCATGTACTAGCAGACATCTGTCATCTTTATTATTTCACATGCTGCTAAGAGGCCTGATCCCCAGCACCTCCTGGCCTGCATGCATCACTTAAATGTTTGGTCTCCAGCAGGTCAGGACTAGCACTGATTGATAGGGACAACCAGGTTTCCTTCTCAGGTAGGCCCTGCAATTTTGGACAAAAGGATTTGTAAATTCATCTATCATACCTAGTGTAGGCCCACATACATACTCAGGAGAGCATGATGCTTGCAAGCCAGAGAACTGGATCAGAGGTTCCAGTGCTGGTTTTGGTTATTGGAACATTTGTATTTGACTCAAGTACTATAATGAGAATATCCCCACATCATATCTCCTTTAGTGAGTCTTTATGGTACAGATGCACCCTTCCTACAAGTAGACAACACATGCCAAAGAACCTCCTTTGAATGCTGTTGAAGCAGCAGATTATTTTGTGAGCACCTTGTTACCAAAACAGAGGCTTGAAAGCTTTCTTGATGAAGTTTCTCTTGGTTAACCTGCTCCTGTAGAAGAAAAGTAGTTGACAAATTATCACTCATTTTACAAAAAGATAGAAGTTTTAAACCACCACGTTTTTGTGGGTTTAAGCTGTTGGGTCCTTTGGCAGACGTTGGACTGAGGATGGCAAACAGCAGGCTTCAGCTGGATAGCAAAGCACTGCAGTCCCATAAATGCATCCTGCAGGATTAGAGTATTGCTTTCCTTTAAGGCTGCCTTCCACTACTGGTGGAAAGGGAGTCCAAACAAACTATCATTGTTAAGCACTTTATATACCTTAAGCCAGAGCTGAATGTGTGGCTTACTACTTTTAAAGAACCATTCAAAGGGCCCCAGATTTATTAAAGGTCCTGTGAAGGCTGAGGTTAGCACGAATTTGCCTTGATTGCTCTTCTCTAGATTGTGATTTTTTTTCATCTAATTGAACACAGCTGCCTAACACACTCCCAAAATCACAACAATGCACCTGGCATGCCCAAGTTGTATCCACTTGCTAGTTCTGTTTATCAGAGGTCTTTGCAATTTAATAGGTCTTATATTTTCTTAAAGTAACAAATGAGGAGGCAGAAGTTATTCTCTCTCTGGGGAAGGATACATGCCATCATCCTGCAGACTGCCTGATTACTGGGGAGAACAGCAAACCAAAAATTTGGCACCCACAGTAACATTCACTAAAATTCAGGATAAGAATGATAATCCATCCTTGCCACAGCTCTTTGGATTCACCAGATAACAGTGAATAATAGATACTTCCAGCCCATACAGATATGTTATTATATATCTGTTACAGATGACAGACACTTCCAGCCCATTTCCCACTGCTTTTTCCCTGTCCTTCATGCAGCTGGGCAGGGCACAGCTGTGCCCTGCTGAGCAGGTATCGGTTTTTAAGATACAGAGATTTAAATTATTTACAGATCTCCACAGTACCTCATGCAATAGCAAAATCTAACCCTTACCACTGGGACCTTGTAAGGCTGCATCAGGTATAATGAGTGAAGCTATGCCTGAAATATTTAGTTCCCTAAACTCAGTTTTCTGTTCTATCCACACCTTCATTGTTAGAAAACTTTGGTTCTTCAAGTCCTCGTGGGCTACACCCACATATTAGTGCTCAGAAGGCAAATAATCTTTTTTACACATCTATTAGAAGTTAAGGGAAACACTTTTGTCAGTATTTGAAGCAGCCTGATTTTTAAAATCTTTAAAGTTGTGTGTAGTATAATCAGATTATGAATTCTTAACGCAGTAAAATCCAGTCGGAATGCTGGAATAGCAGTTTATAATGGCTGGTCATGTTCTTGCTTGCTAGGAATTTTTATATAAATATTTGAAGTCAGGTTTTAAGTTTGTTTAATTTTGTTAAATACTAATCCCTGCAGACATTAAATTATCACTGTTATTTTTACAGCCATTTTTGAGGGGTTTTTTTTGCAAGCATCTTAACAGAGCAGCCATGATTCATTTTCCACTTTGCAAGCTTCCAGAAGTTCCATTTTTTTACTTGCCTATGAAGTTCAATGGCTATTATTTTAATGCCAGGCTTTATAGATCCTTTCATTCTTCATCCATTTTTCATTAAGAGTTTTCTGAATAGTATTTAAAAGAAAAAAAAACCAGGAAATTGCATTAAATACCATAACTGCCACATAGCCTAAATTCATGTTTGACTAGATGTTAAGAAAACACACTTGAAGTGTTTAATGGTTTTAATTCTGTTGGGTCCCTACAACCTATTAACTTGTAAGTAAATAGTAAGTACTAGCACCTTATGCTAGCAATTTTTAGACCTTTTTTTCTTGATTCAGAATTTCATTTAGTCTTTGTATTTTAGTGAGGGAGGAGGGGACACTTATGATCTCTTGTATTGGATGCTACATTTGTTTTAATAAGCTGGAGAAGAGCAGGGCAAAGCCTGAGCAGCACCTTGTGCCTGGCAGCTGTGGTGCCTGGCAGCCACCTCTCCTGGCACATGGCTAAGCCAGAGCCTGAGCTCAGCCAGGGCAGAGAGCAGCAAGTTTATTTACTGTGAATAAACACAGTCATTGGGACTGTCTGTGCTGCCACAAAATTTACAGTTCACACTAAAATTATGAGCTGTGCATTTTGCTTCTTGACTGGTTTTGTGGCTGTGTCATGCCCTGAGCTCACAAACAGGCAGTGGCAGTCAAAACTGGTCACTAACATCCTCAGCTGGAGTGTTTAACTCCTGGGAGCCAATTAACTGGCAATTAGCTGCACCAGAAGCTGTTTCATTTAACAGATTTCTGCTAAATAGATACATAAATAAATATCCATGATGAGTTACATCCCTCACCATTATTGACATAACCCACCTCATATTTAATTGGGATTTAAACAGTTTGCAAAGCACAATTTCTTTTGATGAAGCCTTTTTGTTGCTGTTGCCAAACAGGATTCTCAATTCTTTACAATATTTTCTACTGAAAAAAGGTATATTTATTTGTAATTCCTAGGCAGGATGCAAAGGTTCAGCATTTGTTTATAAGAGAGCTTTTTTAAGCAGTGACACAGACTGTCATCTTGTTGGCCTGGGCAATGTCTGCCTAGATGTGGCAGTCCTGAGAGGATGGGAGAACTTTTTGATTATTGTTCTATTCTCAGTGAAAACTGCCTGTATCTGCTGTTGAGGGTACAATATACCAATATATCAAGAGAGACCTGTACTTGAAATCAGGTTGGTCTCAAACATTTACTTTAAAAGAAAAAAAAACCTTCCCATTTTCTACGGCTTGTGCACATTGACACTGAGAAATGGGTGCCAGACCTGCCCTTCGTAGTAAATATCCCCAGACACAGAATCTGTCACAACTGCAACAATTAAACACCCACTCTGCAGTTGGGGATATAATCTTGGATGATGCTGATTACTGTGATTGATTACTGGCTTACCAGTTCCTATTGTGGTTTGATAAGCATTCGATGCACCTCCACAGCAATGCTGAAGGAAGCAGGACACCCAGGCATTCCCTCTGTGCCTCTGACCAGCACAGCTCCCCACTCACCCCCTGCAATGTGCACTGGTGCTGCTGCCCCACCTGAGTGTGGAGTGCCATCTCCTGAGGACAGCACACAGCCCTTGCAGAAAGCAGGAGTGTGGCAGGATTCATATTCATGAACTGGAACAGTGGTGGGTGTTTGCGCACCACTTAGTTAGTGGTTTGTCTCAGTCTCTTCTGTCTTCACTCAGAGCCAGATTCAAAAACACACGAAGGAAATGGATTTTCTCATGTTTGGGCTGGGTTGTTTATTAAATCTCATCAAAAGTCCAGAAAGTTTAGCAACACTCCTAGCCACCAGCTAGNAACCATGCACAGTTTTTTAGCAATGTTGCCTGCTATAATCCTTCACTGAACAGCTAGTCACAAACTGATTTACCTGACTGAGCAAAAAAAGAAAAGGCACAGAATTTCTTTGTTGTTAATACTTCACTTCTGAGGGAAATAGCTTCTTAGGCAAATTACTGATCCATTCAGAATTTCAGATGTCCAACAGATCTTTAAAGAAATGTGCATGCAATAAAAGGCATGAGTGATATTTTTCTTTGCTAACTATACAGGAAATTGCTTGGTTTTATCCAAGCAAGACCAAATATGGTCTCTACATATGAGTCCATTCTTACAGAACTGATGGATACTTTCAACAGGCTGCAAGATCTATTATTTTTATAGTCTGTGTGGATTGTGTGCTGCAGATAAATAAAAGATGCCCTAAGGATTTTGCATACTCAGTGAATATGCCAAGTGTTACCAAGTTCCTTTATTTCTTCAAAGCACAGAGATACTGTTTTCCTTCAAAGTGCAGTTCTTAAAGTGTTTTGGTGAGAATTCAGCTCTTGTTTAAGATACGAGTTTCAGTTCTCATAGTTATATTAAAAGACATCAAAACCCCATACCTGACCCCAAATGCACTCTCATAGTTCAAAAGCTGAAGGCAGAATGAAAACACTGGATTTTTCAATAGGCCAAATGTCCTAATTTTTACATAATTACCACAGTTCCCAAATGGTTTAGCTCTACATGAGGTGCTGACCTCAGAGCAAAACTAAATGCTGCATCTGTATGACTGATATGGGAAACCCATTCCAGGGCCAGACCACAGAAGATCCTAAACATAATTAGATGAACAACTGGAGATTTGAAAGGATGGGGGGTTTAGCATTCTCTTCACAGAAAAATAGGTTTGGGACCCACTTGCACCAAGTCAGAGATGGAGCATGGCTGATAGGAGAGGCTGGACCCACTTCACACCCATGGTGCACCCATGTTTGGGCTCACCCGACCCAGGACCCAGCAAGTTTCCTATTTTTTATTTTTTTTTATTCCCCTCCCCCATTTCCTATTTTTCTAGGATGTGGAAACTGCTCTCAACATTGTCCAAAAACAAAATAATAATCATGACACTGGATAAGATCTCAGAAGTGATATATATATTTCAGGATATTTTGCTTGCCTTCTGACTCATAAGGGTTAGTAACATAATTTTTAAACAAAAGCTGAGTTGTCATGGTATTTTTATACCAACTATTCCACATTATTGTGAAAAGGAGAAAAAAAAGGCAACAAACACCAAGAAACAAGAGATGACAAAACATCATGCTGTGTATGGGAAGAGTGCATATTGCATTTTCCCACCCCTAAAGCTGCTCACCAAATTCCCTTCAGTTCCTGCTGACCAAGACCTCCTGAAAACTGCTTCTCCTCAGGCAGTTTCTAACATTGTATTTTTGGAGCACTTCTGTATCTCCGCCATGCCTATTTTTAAACATGTCCTATGCCAAGTGAAGAGAAGGTTTTTGGGCACATTTACCACATTTATGGCAGACTTTCATGAGAACATTTTGTTATCAGAAGGGCTGTAGCATTTCCACTCCTACTGATATGGCTTTTGCACATGTTGTGAGTGCGAAGTCATACAAAATCCATAATGAATTTGGAAGGTAATTTTGTCTTATTCTTTATTCATTCATGTAGGATATTACATTTTTTTAAATATGAGTGGCTACTTAATTTACAAAAAAAAATTAGTAGAATGTTTGTATGAAAGAACTATCCAGAAGGCTGTCTCTGGTCCTTGTCCTGCTCCTTCAGATAGTTGCACCCAGAAAGTATTCTCCTAAAACAAAGCAAGTTCTGGCTGTTTCCAGCTCAGACAGAGTTGCAGATGAGGAGCACTGCTTTGGCAGTGTTACCATGACAGGAGCCATCGTTCTAAGGCACAGACACCTCCTTCCTGCAGCCACTTGGATTTGAGAAAGAGCCCTGCTGCCAATGCCCCTCACTGCCCATCACTGCCAGGGACCAGCCTGGAGGCAGAAACATGAAACACAGAGAGCTTTGACCATGCCAAGTGCAAGCACTCAAAGAACACATCAGTGACTGTTTCTTAAGGCTGCACGCTGGCCCTGCTGTGCCAGGTCACTGCTGTCACCTTCTCTCTGAGTTACAGCTCACCAGGACTGGGTCCCTCTTCCCTGGGCTCATCACAGCATGGCCAGAACACACTGCTCCCCACGGTGCTGCTGGTGCCTCTCTCTGCACCTCCCCACCCTTCCCAGCCCAGGGCAGGTCTGTCCCTCACACCACAGCAGTTGAGTGGGCACAAAAAGCCCAGTGTGCCCCCAGCTCAGGTCCACCAGGTGTGTCCCCAGCTCAGGTCCATCACGTGTGTCCCCAGCTCACCCCTGACCAGCACAAAGCCACAGCAGAGCTCAGGGAGCATCCTGCCAGCACCATGCAGCACAACTCTGCAGAGACATGCTGTGACATCCAATTTCTTGTCCATTCTCAGTCTGAGGGATGCCATGCTGTGTTTGGATTGCATCCTTTCTTCATGTATGGACAAAATGGAAAGGTGACCCAAGGGATAGGGGTGGAAACTGAGAGCCTGCTGAAGGTGGAGCATTTGCATCTGCTCTTTGCTGCCAAAAGTAGCAGCAAACCTGAGCTAAAGTGAACAAAGATGATGAGCAGGAGGGGATGGCATGAAAGTACCAGCAGACCCATTTAGGGATTATTCTGTCTTTGGGCATTTGTTCAGTACTGTAGTGGCCAGAAGGGAATATGGTTCCATCCCAAAGAGGCAATGGAAACCTACAGGTCTATTTTGGTAAAAACCACTGTCTGAACTTTAGCATGCTCCCCAAAATACCACCAGCTCCTCCAAAAAGTGCAGTGTTTTCAGGTACATTGATCTGTGAAAAATGCAGATGCACAGGTAAGTGTGCTGGCAGGTAGCAGATCATTTTTAAGGGGCTTTTACAACTTAAGGCCTTTCTCCATATGCATGAGTACAACTGTTAAAACTGCAGCACACAGCAGTACCAAAGACTCATAAGGCTTCCCCTCCAGACCCTTCCCCATCCCCATGGCCTCCTTTGGGCACTCTCCAATGGCTCCATGTCTTTTTTATGCTGTGGTGCCCCAAACTGCCCCAGTTTTGGGAGGTGAGGCCGGCCCAGCCCAGAGCAGAGCAGAACAATTCCCTTCCTGGCTGGGCTGGCAGTGCAGGGCCTGATGCCCCAGGACAGGGATGTCCCTCCTGGCTCCAGGGCACTGCTGGCTCAGATCCCAGTGGCCACGGAGCAGGAGCCCCAGGTCCCTTCCTGCAGCTGCTCTCCAGCCTCTCATTGCCCAGTCCACCCACACAGCCAGGGGTGCCCTGTCCCAGGTGCAGAATCCAGCACCTGCCTGTGTGAAACTTCACATGCTTGGGGATTGTTCCTCTCTCTCATTTGTCTGGCTCTCCTTGCAGGGCCTCTCTGCCCTCAAAGGAGTCAACAGCTCCTCCTAATTTAATGTCATCAGCAAACTTCCTCCATGTTCCTTGGAGTCCTGGGTCCAAATCATTAATGAAGATGTTGGAAGCACAGGGCTGAGGATGGAGCCCTGCAGAACCCAGCTGGTGACAGGGCCCCAGTCTGATGTCACCCCAGTCACTGTCACCCTTTGTGCCTGACCTGTGAGCCAGCTGCTCACCCGTCATGTAACACACTCTGGCCCCACATGAAAAAAGAGCACCTGGTGGTATCCAGCACTCCTTTTCTATACCCAGCTTCAACTCACATCATCTCAGTTGTCTCATATTGTCCAATATTTTAGTCATGCCACATTATAACTTTAAATTTTATGGCTGATGACTAAGCAGCACAGGTATTGCAAGTACGAAATGCTTATGGATTTTTAGTATTTCAGACTTTGAGATTACTTTTTCAAACAAAATCTTAAATCCATCCTTGATAACATGCACACCTTTTGGGCCCATCATTATAGACAATGCTACTCTTTTCTTTTTTGACCTCCCAAACTCTGTGGAAATGGGCCTTAACTTGTTCAAATTCCTCTTAGGAGTGGGTGAAAAATCTTCATTACAAAGTCACTTCTAACTCCTTTCACTAATACACTTGGGCAGGGCAGGTGAGAGTGGACAGTTATGTAAGCTGAGGAAGTTCATGCCAGAAAACTCACAGATCCTCAGCTGAGACAGAAGAGCTGGGCACACACTTACCATCTTTGATTGCTGATAAATGGCAACACTTTTGCCAGCCTGTAATCAGAAATAGTGCAGTCATGCAAAATCTGAAAAGGGGGATGTGGGGGTGGCACGGCTGTTTTTTGTTTGAGTGGGGCCTATGGGCTTGTTACCTTCTTGTGAATAAATAAAAACAAACTATTTACTTTCTTTTACCTCACTGCTAACATATTGTCCTTTGCAGGTAACATCATTGGTTCTGGGATCTTTATTTCCCCGAAAGGAGTTTTGGAGCACGCTGGCTCGGTGGGACTGGCTCTCATTGTCTGGGTGCTCGGTGGTGGCGTGGCTGCCCTGGGCTCCCTTTGTTACGCTGAACTGGGAGTCACCATCCCCAGGTCGGGAGGGGACTATTCCTATGTCACTGAGATTTTTGGTGGGTTAGCTGGGTAAGTACCCTATCTCTATAAACTAGCTTGAAACCACATTTATATTGTGTGTTTGGTGTGGGAAAGCCATCTGGCTTGGAAGAGACAACATTTGTCAATAAAATTGCTTCAGCAAAATCAATCTTTCTGTTCTCTGTTAGAAATATCAAATTGTCCCTACACAGACCTCTCAGTGCTGTTTTCCAAGAGAAGGTGACAGATCTTTTCACTTCCCTCGAAGTCCATGACAGAAAAGAGTGATGCTGTGTCCAAGTGATCTTCCCGTGTGCAAGTCAGGAATGATCAGTGCCTTGTACTGACGAGCTTTACCCAGCAGGGAGGCCAGGCTGGAGCTACTCAGCAGAAATAAAGCAAAGCTGCTTGACCTACTGCAACTATACAGAATAACCAAGTGTTGTAAATACAGAGGGGGGAATGCTAACTCAAAGAAGGATTTCTCTTTCGAAATACTACTGATGGAGTAGTGTGGCTAAGTCAGGAAGGGACAAGTGAGAGAAGGTTATCTTTTTTATTTGAGTGGACACTTTTTCATGTATTCAACACAATAAATTAAGCTGTCAGCCTGTACTCACAGACTACTAGAGAAGGACCACAATGCCCTGACAAGCTCTCTTATTGTGAGTAGAGAGGCCATACCACATGCTGATGGTTTAGTTAAGAAAAATAAGCACTGGTACAGAAAACTAGAGAAAGAGTAAGGAAAAAAATCCCCACCAAACCAGAGTATTCCTTCTCATGTGAGATGGAAAATGAGCTTATAACAGTTGAGCTGACTGCTGAGCAAGAACAAATCAGAGCAGGCATAACACAGGCAGTCTGTCACCCTGTCTTGTGCCTGCCTCAGCTCAGTGCCACAGGCACTGGGCACAGCCAGCATTACAGACCTGCCTGGTCACAAGGTACATTTCTGATGCTTGTCAAACTTCAGCCATTGCCTTGTGCTGGTTCATGAAGTCTGTGTTTCTTTAGCTGATGGAATCTCTCCTCTGGCTGCTGTCCCACTTTGCATACAAAATTACACTGGCATCCCAGAACAGACTGAAGGAACAACAGCATTGGCTGGGTTGAGCAAAGCTCAACTCCACTGAGGTTTGTTCTCTCTTGGGGGCAGGAGCTGCACAGCAGAGCTCCTGCTTCTCCAGGGCACTGCAGCAGACAGCAGCTTCCCTATTGCCTGCTCACAGGAGCAGTGTCTGCAAGCAGGGACAAAGGAACTGAGAGCACAGAACCCCACAAACCATCACTGGAACATCCTGGAACATCACTGTGAAGGAGGCCAGAAACATGAGAGTGCCACAAACCAAAAGAATTTTTGTGCTTTCTAGGGGAGAAAATGAAATTACTTAGAAATCAAGTACAACTAAACCTGGCTCTAAATTGTTGCTCAGCTCCCTCTGCCACATTCAGAAAACTTGTCTGGTCCCTGCAAACACCAAGCTGTGCAGCTGCTGTAACAAACCACACACCAGTTGATTGATCACTACCCAGCATGTACCTGGGGACAGTCTCACCTCCCAGGGCAGGAAATTCTGCTTGGGCAACACTTACTTGGTGTCCAGGCTTGCCATGTACAATCAATATCAAAAATTGCTCCCATTCTTCCTGTGTAGAGACTTCAGCTCTTCTCTCAAGAAAAGAAACAGCCACACTGTTATGACAAAGGGTTGCATTAGGCAAAAGCCATCAGGTAGGTTTTGATGTAAAAAGGGGGTCTTTGGTCATATTTTGCAGTAAGGCCAAGCTGGGATTGTGTCCTGCTGCACTTTGCTGAGCCACCCCCTAAAGGCTGCAGCTTTGGGGAACTCTGACAGCACCTGCAGCTTCCCACCTGGGAGTGCCCATTCACCACTGGCATTGCACAGCCTCAAAGGGGCCTGAACTGTGCCTGCCCTAAGATAAAAACCACTGATTGTCTCCTTGATTTAATCCTTCTACAGCCAAGCACATCCAACTCAGCACACAAAGTTTGAGTGCATCTGCCTTCCCCATGCATCTGACTTTCCCAGGGACCAATTGGATGGTTTGGTCTGTTCATAAAAAGGTGTCTGTTGTAAGAGAACATGCTGTACCCACCCAGACCACAGCAACTCCACTTCTGTTGTCCAAAATTCTCCCATTTATTATGTCTTCCTACATAGATATAAGGCACAAAGAAATACTCTTTGGTTGTAACAGCCATTGGAGTACTGCATGCCCCAGCTTCTGTGGCTGGCAGTACTGATAGCTGGATGCATAACTTTTTATTAAAAATCCACATTGCTAGGTGTAATGTCAGTAGGGGAATGGAACAGCAGAGGCAGGACAGGGCTGAGCCTAACTCAAGGGCAGCATGAAACACTGCTGAGAAGTGGTGGTGATGGCAAACCCTGGCTGGAGACAGCCCTGAGCAGAGAAACTGCCCAGCTCCTCTGGCCAAGGGAGAGGGAAGGATGAGGAAGGGTTCCAGTATTACCAGGCTCTGGTCTGATACCAGGGAAAGACTCCTGCTTTTGTCTCTGTTTAGAAATCATTTTGGTTTTAAACAGCATGTGTGTGTGAGCACACAAACTGCAGGGGATGTGTCAGCCTGTGCTGCAGGAGCCACCTGAGCACAGCTCTCCCTTACCTGCGTATGGGCTGGAGAGTCTGTTTGAGTCATAAAAAGAACATTACCCCAAATGATAAATAAAAGCTAAATAGGTATTCTTGCAGAAGTGTAGCAATGTATTTGAATAGTTTTAGCCATAATTTATGCCAGGTGCACCAGCCCAGCCATTTTTAGCTGTTTTTCTGCTGTTTTATCTCTAAAAATTCGTCAAAGCTACTGAAACATAAATTATATTAAAATTAAAAAAAAAGAAACTAAAAAACAGAATACCAAAATTTAAAAAAAAAAACAAAATAAAAGTAGACAGTAAAACACTAAACAGTAACCAGTCATATTTTCTGCAAAGTGTGTTCAAAGCACATAAACAAAATAAAAACACCAATCAAAAAATCCGTAGTCACATAAACTAAAATGGCATAAAACATAATTTAAAAATATATAAATAAAATATAAATTAAACAATAAATCAACTTCTACATAATCGCATTAATTTATCATTCGAAAGTCCTTTGTTCCTGCACAGAAGACAATGAATAAATTCAACTTCATTAAAAACCCTCCAGTGAGTTTCTGATCAATACAACTTTTGAATGCTCAGCAGTAACACTGCAGCTGTCACACCAGCAGAGGCTGTGACTGGCCCTGTGTCCTTCTCAAAATCAGTCAGCAGAGAGCTTTTAGCTAAAGCTTTGATAAGTGCCACTCTAAACTGCAAGTATAACATGCTTCAAATATACTTCTATGATTCTTTTTTGTTATTGCAAAATTTTGTATTTTCCAAAAGCAGTAAGTCTTTCAGCAAAGTAGGATGGCATTAATAGTATTCAAACTGGCTCCAACTTAAACCAGTTCAGTTTTTCCTGAACTGTACTATATAGCACCTGTTTCAAACTTTCTTTTGCTAATGATGCACAAGTAGGGTACACTGGAATTTTTTATTTTCACAGGCTGCTTTGAATCCATAACATATCTAATGCAAGATCCTTCTGGGAGTATAGGCACATCCTAAGTAGATATTTGAGAATCAATTTCACCAAGTCCACTAGATATTTAGGACCCAAATGAAACCATGTTGCTTATTTCTTTCCACAGGTGAGGAATTCAGTATGCAGAAGTATCTGCAAAAAAATTCCGTTTTGGTCCAGGGATGACAGGCACTTCACATGAACACCTTCCCAAGAGCAGCACATGGCAGCACTCACTCCAGCCTGTTCCTAAGTCAGGGGATGGGCTCAGAGCAGACATTGTCATATACACACTGATGGCGGTGTGTGCCATTAACTTCAGTGAACTTTGGATCAGGCTCAACAGCCAAACACAGCAGTGGCCATCCAGCCAGTAGCTAGAATACAGGCAGAGATTATTTTACCAGCTCTTCCACCACCAGCACGTGCAGGAGCTCAGATTTCTCATACAAACTCCAGTGTTCAGAAAAAAAACCCAAACAACCAAAACCGACCAACCAGCATCTTCCTTCATCTTTACATTCTGCTGTCTCAAGCCTGTTTTAAAGATCTGATCACTTCTCAGTCAGCAACAAGAGAAGATTTAACTTCTCTTATTTTTGTAATCACAGCTACTGAGTAACTGTGAAAGGCTGTAGGGTGGAGTTCCATCTCCATCTCCAGTGCCATAGCTCAGCCCTCAGGGCAATAATTCTGCCACTTTCCATCTGAAGAACAAAGTAATTCCAGGTATGCCATGCTGTGTGGTCTCTCTACAAGCCTTTTTACTCAGGAGCAGCCATTCCCAGCTGTGCCTCCAGGTCCTCATCCTGCTCTGGCAGCTGCACAGCTGGCTCTGTGAGAACATGGCATGTGCCAGCCTTGCACCCTGGCCCCCACAGCTGGCTGTCTGGGGATGTGAATGTGACCTGAGTGACCAGTGTAGAGATCTTTTTCTCAGAAATAGGTTTTGATTAAAACTTACCTGTAGAAACACGACAAAAGTGGACCAACACCTTAGGCAAGCTTTCTTCTTGTTTTACTGCCATCTCTCCTTTGAGCTCCACATTTGACAGTGCAACTTTGTCCCCCTTCTGCTAAAATTATGCATTTGTTTTAATTTGAGTTATCAATCCTGTATTTCCATTCCATGACTGTCATAAATAATCTATCCCATTAAACCATATTCTACCCAATACCATCTATACCCCACTCCATATTACAGCATAGAAACAAGGGTCAATTTTGCCTGAAGCAGTTTTTTTCAGAGACATTTTCCCCATTGAATGGTTTACACAATTCTCAGCCTATGCAATTTGTATGGGTGAAGATAAACACAACAGGGAAAGAGGGGCAGCCTCTGCAAAGGCCCTGCCAGTTGCCAGCCATACAAAACAGCTTCACCTCAGGCAGCACCATCAGCATCCTAATCATACTCAGCAAATTGTTATTGTAGTCTTTAGGTCCTATTTATGCTTCAGTGTGGACCAGCTGAGTTAACTCAGCAAGCAGGATCTGCAGAGCTCTCCCAGTCATCAACATCACCAAATAGCACAAAGCAATCACTGAAGAAAACTGCTCTGAACCACAATGAAAAACATTAGAAATTTGGGAGAAAAAAAAAAACAAAACAACCAAAAATGGATCTACACAACAAAATAAAGAGAAAGAAAAAAGTTGCTGAGTTTATTGTAAAAATCTACAGTGCCAGTTGGGAAGGTACCCAGCTGTTACACATTGGTCTGGTTTACCAAATTAACTGTGGTAGCTACTAATTGCTAATAATATTTCTCAGAAACAAGAGGGCAAAGTGAAGGATGGGACTGAGGGACATTTACTGCCTCAGCTGGGGAGCAGCCAGCAGGCAGGACTCCCTCCAGGTTCATGACTCAGAGAGATGCTCCCTCTGCTGTGCCAGATTTACAGGGCTGGAAGCAGGGAACACACTGGGTGGGTGCAGACCCTTAAAGAGCAACCCTTGTAATATGGAAGTTATACTGTGTTATTTGGAAATATCATTTCAAATCCTTATTTGTGTCACCCATCCCTGCACATTATATTTGTGCATGTATGTGAACAAATGACTGTGTGTGTATCTGTGTGCACATATACAGGGCAAGAAAAACTTCACTTTCTTGCAATGTCTACTTCTCACTACAGAAATAATAATACTTCAAATATTTTTAAAGTCTAGCCTGATCCAATGCTGCTGCCTTTTTAACTTTTTTTTTGCTTTACACAGAATGAAAATATCTCACACTTCATATTTGCACAATACCTTTTCGGGTGCAGTCATCTTAAGCCACAAACAGCCAGCTGTGGACTGCAGCTGTGTGATCCATCACAGAACACTGCAGCACTAATCTGCCCTGGCCCAGGTCAGAGAGCCAGCACCAGTGGTGATGAGAACCCCCCCAGTGACCAGCAGGGAGCTGGTAGCAGTCCCAAAAGCACAGCTGCTGCCTCTGGCTGGGGGCCCTGCCAAAACCCTTCAGAGGTGCCCTCAGTGCAGGGACTACAGTCTGCTGTGGTGGCTTGTCAGTGCAGGAGCAGAAGAGCTCCTTCCATCTACACACACAGTTAAACCAGAACGTGCCTGCTGGTCATAACCCTCACTCTTCCACACATTCTAAACCATGCTTTGCTTTCCAGTGTTTCATCTAAAATACAGATTGTGCTGGGCACATGGGAAAAGGGATGAGGAGAGTCACGAGTGAGTGAGTGTTCTGTGTACCAGGACTCAGGTGCTCAGCCCTGGTGTGTTGTGCACAGCTGAGTGTGTGCTGTCTCCTCCAGCACAGCACCAGCACTGCTTTCTTGTGCTTTTCCTTGTCTCTCCAGGTTTCTGCTGCTGTGGAGTGCAGTGCTTATCATGTACCCAACTAGTCTGGCTGTCATTGCACTGACCTTCTCAAACTATGTCCTGCAGCCTGTCTTCCCTAACTGTATTCCCCCCTATAATGCCTCTAGGATCCTCTCCATGGTGTGTTTACGTAAGTATTTGCTTCTTGCACACACACAGATCTTGCCCTGGTTTTACAAGGGACCACTTGAGGGGCCACTCCAGCCAGGCTGGGGTCAGGGCCAAAACTCCAAAGGCCAGTGGGGAGGTCCCAGGAGAACATCCCACTGTGACTGGTGTCAAGGGATATTCTGTCCCTTTCCACTTGCCTGCAGCAAGTGCAGTGGCCCGGAGGGAGGCACAAAGGCACCTGAATCCCTGTGGGTGCAGGGAAAGAGCTGGAAGTGAGCACGTGGGATGGGACACAGGCACCTGGCACAGGTGACCCACCAGCCTCTGAGCCCTTCTCCTTCTTAGTCTCCTTTCACATTCACAAATGTGAGTGTGCATGCAGCCAGCTCTGCATCAGCTACTTCTGGAGCTGGCAGAAGCAAACCTGAGCTCCAGAACTGGAGACTTTCACAATTCCTGTGAGGAGACAATGATCCTTGCACACTGAGCACTACTCAGGCACAGTTATTGGAGCTGGCACAGTTCTTAGTCAGGCAGAGTTTTTGGAGCTGGGGAGAGCCCCAGCTGGCAGCACCCAAGGGGCTGTGGCTGCCAGGGATGCCCCTGCAGCTGGGAGTCTCCTTGGGAAAGGCAATTCCTCCCTGCAGGAACATGCGTGTGGTTTTCAATATTTTGACTGTATGCTCTTAAATAAACATAATTTCATTTCACTGAATTCAGTCTTTTGCTCTCCAGTCCTCCTGACCTGGGTGAACAGCTCCAGTGTGCGATGGGCAACGCGCATTCAGGATATATTTACAGCAGGAAAACTCTTAGCCCTGACCCTTATCATTATTGTGGGCTTCATGCAGATCTTTAAAGGTACTCTGTGAGACAGCTCTAACATTGGTATGGTACTGCTGAAAGACTTGATTTTTCCCCCTTACTGCAATGTTTCCTCCTTACAAACTGACCTGAAGGTGTGCTGGGTTTTGCCAAGCTGTGCAATTGCATACTGACACAGCTGTGGGAAGTATGACACAAGGAAGAAATCAGCTGTACCCCCTTAAAAAAGTCCCTTTCCAGCACACCTTGTAGGATTTGATAGAATAAAGGAAAGCAGCTCACGGTGTTTCGGAATAGTTACTTAAAATTTTTAATCTGTTGTGCATTCCTTGAATTTTAAGTGCTCTGGATATAAAATGAATAAGCAATGCTTTGCCTAGGGCAGGAAGATATCTACTTCATTTCAGGCACTAGTCCAGTTTCCTACAAAAAGTCACTTATAAGATTAAATATACATGTAAAATATCTCACTGATTCACCAGTTACTGGAAAGCCAAAAGCACAAAAGACTTACAATATTTTTATCATGTATATGATGAATTATATAAAGCATGAAGAAATATAACATTTCCAGAGAGCAGAAATATTATTTTCTCAGTGGTACTAGTTCTACAGTCTTGACAAATCTTTCAGGCCCACAGACATTTTATTTTCAAGGATATCTACTAAACAACACCAAACTCTTGTAAAAGAAAATTGCATTAAGAGCAGGTAGGAATTTACAGTGCCAAGGATCCCCAGGTTGACAAAGGGTCTCATGAGAGAAGTGCTGAAGGTGCCTGTAGAGCACGAGCTGCCTCACCAGGACACTGTCCTGCAATTGCTGTGTCAGCCCATGGTGACATGAACAGCACAAAGTCTCAGTTCTAATAAAGAATAAAGAATAAAAACTGAAAGCTTACCTATTTTAAAGTGTGTGAGGTAGGCAGGTGTAACATCTGGCTTGCCCTCTCTGTGCAGGAAACTACAAAGAGTTGACACCAAGCAACGCGTTCAGATTTTGGATGACTCCATCCGTGGGACATTTAGCATTAGCTTTTCTTCAAGGCTCCTTTGCATTCAGTGGCTGGAACTTCCTGAACTATGTAACAGAAGAGCTGGTCGATCCCCGCAGGCAAGTATCCATTTCCATGTATCCATACCCATCCCTGAAGTGCTGAGACACTGGAGCTGTCTGGTAGCATTGCTCATTTCAGAAGATGCAATGTCATTCCATGTCTGTGGGACTGGTCTTTCTAAAGGAGAAAGAGTTTTGTTTAGGACAGATAGCAGGCAGGTTACAGAAACACTGAAATTTAAAAAATATTGCACAAGGTATGAACTGAATCAAAGCAGCCTATTGACAAGGCAGTATTTTTATGTCACTATTTAATTATATTCCATCTCCCATAGCAGAAAATTAACCATAGATGAGATACCACAGAAGTATCTTCAGGAAGAATCTTCTTTTTCATAGAAAAGTTGAGTTATCCTGGAAGTTACTTTGCTTTTCCACCCGAAGGTTTCCCACAGACACCTGAAAGAGAAGATGAGTTGTGCAGGGAGTGGCACTCTCTGCCCCAGCACAGCCATGGTCACCAACTTGCACTGGGTCACTGCTGATCCTGGGTGTGGGAAGGGTTGGGAAGGATTTACCACAGCAGGCTGAGAAGGCTGGAGGGAAAGGGAATTTTAGTTTAGCAAAGCTCAAATATTTCAACATTTCTGAGTTAATAAAGTGGAATGACAAATGTCAAGAGCAGCTCTGGGAGCATTAATTACTTCTGGGCATCCAATGCACACAGCAGTCAAACAAGAAGAAATGTAAGCTATTACAGCTTGCATGGGAATGGCTTAAAGCTAGAGCCTTATGAGTGTCTCTGCACACCAGTGAGTGGCAAAGTGCATGTCCAGAGATCTTGGTGGGAATAAAGGAAGTGTGGTAATGTGTTTCCTTATTAAACAACAATATTTTAAAGCACCACCACAATTTCAAAGCTGAATAATAAAAATGTTATTACTTAAATAAGGTAAGTATGGCCTTAGTTGAGAAATAAAGAGAGAATGGAGAAAATGGCTTTTTTTTTTTTTTAATTATTGTTGTAGCCCTAGTGGAGAAATTAAAGTATTTTAAAAAATTAGATAATCAAAACCACTTCCTATTTTTACTAAATCTAGTCAAATTCAAAAGGTTAAACAGGCTTTCTGAAACAAATCTGAAAAAATGCATTATGTTAGATACAGAACAGTTCAGGTGTCCACCTCTATGAAGGTCTCTGGACTGGAGATCAAGTACATCTGTACAGTGAGTTGCCATGGTATGGTGTGAGCAGACCAGGTTTAGGGTACACAGTGACCCAGGGCAGCAGCTGAACAACAGCATCCCCTTCTTTTTCAGAGCAGGTGAAGCTAAAGCAAAGCAAGACATTTTATTCCACCACGGTGCCTGTACCCAGGGCTTTTGAGGAACAGATGTTTCATTTTTCAGTAACAGTCTGTCCCCATCCCAGTCAGGAGCCCAAAGGCAGCTTGTGGTATCTGTCCCAGGAAGCTCCCTGCAGACAGAGCATTTCAGAGCACTTTCAGCCTTCTCTAACATGCAGAGGCTCAGGGAGCTGATGGAAGCACTGCTTCCCTCCAGAAAAAAGGCAAAGAACCCACCCAGCTGAGTGCTCATCCCTGGGCTGGACACAGTTGTTGTGGTCTCACTGTGCATGATTGTGATTTCTTATCTACCCTCCTAATTCTTTTATTAGGAACCTACCTCGTGCCATATTCATATCCATCCCATTGGTGACATTTGTGTATACGTTCACCAACATTGCATATTTCACTGCCATGTCACCCCAAGAGCTCTTGTCCTCCAACGCTGTGGCTGTAGTAAGTAAACCATTCCCTGGATGTATAAAATACACTTTGATTTCAGTACTGTGCTTTGCAGTGTGTTTCAGTTTCTCTGCCTTCTGTTGCTTTAGACATTTGGTGAAAAGTTACTGGGCTATTTTTCCTGGGTTATGCCAGTCTCAGTGGCCCTATCTACATTTGGAGGAATAAATGGATACCTTTTTACCTCATCAAGGTTAGATGGAGTACAATTTTATGAACATTATCTAATTTGGGGAGGGGCTGTTTTAATTGCATTTGCTAGAGAAATGCTAGCTAGACATTTTGGATGTTGTAGAGCATGAGTTTGTTGTTGGGTGTGTTGGATACAATCAGTTATGAATTATTCTGTTTCAAATCAGCAAATGTAATATTGAATCATGAAATTTCTTGCAAATTAATCCTCATGAGTTATTGAAAGTGTTTGCAGATGTGGAATAATTCACAGTAGGAACCAAACACAGCTTTAGCATGGAACCAAAGTAATTTTATATCAATAAAGTTCCAATAGCTCACAGCTAAACTGTGCTTTGCTGAAAGAGGAGTTTTAGGGCCCAGTGCTGTACTCAGTTACAGGCATTTTCATGACCATGCTGGAAAATCACTTTTCAAGCAAGATGCTTTGCATGCATAGTGCTGATAGTTGGGCCAGAATCTGTAAAGTCTATAAGATTGTAATCAATAAAGTCTGTTTATAATAACTGACCTGTCTGAATTTAATTTAGAAGTTACAAAGTTTTTTGATGAAACAGCTGAAGTGCCTTGGGGAAGTTATTTATCCCAGCCCTTTCATGGGTATGATGAAATGCAACAAATTGGAGTGCACCTGTAACAGGCTATATACCTAGAAGTGAAATGCTAAGGCATGTTAAACCTTACCCAAACCCCTTCTGACACTGTAAACCAGAGTATTTATCCCTCACTGGGTAAAGAGACAAAGCTGGCCAGCAGATACTTGGAGGTACTTTAGCATCTCAGAGCAGGTCTTTTCCCAGGTGACATTAGCTGTTGAAGGCTGAAGGGTTTAGTTTAATTTAGTTTGATTTAGTTTAATTTAGTTTAAATACCTTTCCCAGGGGACACAGACTCTAGCTGTCTCTGCAGTTACAGCCACAGCTCCCTTCCTGAGAAGACCAAAGCAGGTGGTTGAGATGAGAGGTGTTGCATGTCTAGGGGCTGAAGGGGTTGTTGTACACCCAGAGCATTCATCATTACTCCTCTTATTTCCAGGCTGTGTTTCTCTGGTGCTCGAGAAGGCCATTTGCCAAGTTTGCTGGCCATGATCCACGTCAAGAACTGCACACCCATTCCTGCCCTTCTCATCTGTGTGAGTTACCATCCCTGCTCTGTCACCACGGAACCTGCTTGTAGAAACACTAAACCACTGAAAAATGAGCTGGAAAAACCCCTAAGAGGTGGTTTTACCCCAGAAGAGGAGCAGTGGGTCACCCTGAATTACAGCTGTGAAACTACAACTGCCCCAGAGAGAAGCAGCCTTCAGCCTCAGAAATAATTCCTCCTCCTCCCAACCCCCTGGGCACCTGCAGGGTTTCCCTCATAAGCGGAGCTGCAGTGTGAGCTTGTCTCTTGTCTTGACTCTTGTCCTGCAGCAAGAGATAGGGACTGGCTTTTGAAACAGGGATACTTCATTTAAGAAAAGACAAGACCCTCAGACCAATTTTGCCTGCTTCCCACAAGCATTTGGAAATCTCCATGGTCATTGCTAATCCCACTCGGGCAAGGCTGCTTTAGGTCCTGCCACCAAAGCCAGAGATATGGTGGGTCCCAGGGAAAGGACAAAGTGCTCCTGAAATTACTTTCGACAACCAAAACATCCTGGGAGGGGTAATCAGGCAGTTCTCTGAGGGCCATAGGTATTCCTTTCCACAGAAATCCCTTATGTCCAAAAAAATAAGTAGGGACAATGCTTACAGTGGCCCTGAGTATTGCATGTGCAGAATGGTTCATCAGGCAGACAAGAGGTCACTGCAAGGACCAGGCACTGACCAGATGTTGGCAATGCTGGGGGCTGCTCCAGCTGCTGCTGTGCTCCCTTGGGAAAAAGATTCCCTTCACTTTTCAGACAGTAGAAATTTCCACAATCCTAATGACTCAGGGAAGTCATTATTTGAAACAAAGGGCTTCATATGCTTTTACCAATAGTGAAACTAGAATGTGTGATGGGTTTTACAGTGGCACAGAAGATGATAAAGAGGAAAATGATTCCTACTGCTGCTGTCCATGGCTGCAGGGCCCAAGCAAAGAAATTCCCCAAAGGGTATTTACTTGGAATCTTGGCTGCATCAATGGCTGCCAGCTGCAGATTTGCCACTGATATCAAAACCACAGGGTTTGACCCCACATGCTCTAGAAAGATGCATGTTTAAATGTCTCCAGCTCTAACAGCAATTCTGGCACAATACACCCATACAAAATTTCACCAAACAAGTCTCCTGCTCATTCTGCTTTTATGACAAAATATGCATTTGCTGAGGTTTTACAGCATTGCTGAGGCTTAGTGCCCCATCACAAACATCCTGTGTATTGCACATTGAAGGTTTGGGGTAAACTGCCCTGGGCAGCCATCATGGGATCCTGTGTCCTACAGGGGCACGTGAGGCAGACTAATAGAGTAGGTAAAAATGAAAAAAAAACATGTCAGAGGCTGTTTCCCTGTGGAACAGCCCCACCAAGAGCAAGCTGCCTGTCGAGCTGACTGATCCATGCCATGCCATTGAATCAGAGTGGAATCCATTCCCCAGATCCATCCAGAGTGAATCCACTCCCCTTTGAATCAGAGTGCAGATCACAGAACCAGCATGGCGTATTAATTCATGATTTGAAGGTGTTTTAATGCAGCTCAGTGCATACCAAATGCTGCTAGGAAATACTTGTTTCTTAACAAATAGGAAGATAATAATAGTATAGTACATAATACTTTAGGCAAACCTAATTAATAAATCAGACTCCTTGTCCCTTCCATTGAATCACACCTAGCTGTCTGCATGGAGAGAAGTTTGTTTGCACATGAAGAATGGCAATTTCAACACTACCACTGAGACCTCTATTGTTCTTGATTTACCCCTTTACTTCCAAAAATCAAGGGGCCAAGCTATATGTCAAATTTAGACTGCAGTTTTTTGGCAAGATGGTGGGGAGCAGCTGGCCCCCCTGGCAGCCATGTGGCCATGGCCAGGCCACCCAAGGGCAGCACCCCCTCTTCAGCCAGGAGCCACTGGGGGTGACACCCACACTGTGGGTAAATTTGGCACATCAGATTCCACACAAGGAATCTTGCCACTCCAAGATCCCTCAGTCACTGCAAAACCCACCAAAGAAGTGACAATAGAGAGTTCTACACACACAGGGTACAGTGCACATTTCAGGGCAGAGCAGTGACCATGTTAAATGACAGCCACAGGAGATGGTGGCCAATTTTAAATCCATTTTGTGGTGAGACAGTTCAAGGTGTTGAAATCCCCCTGCCAAGCCTGCAAGGCTTTGAATAGGGGAACCAACAGGGTGCTTGGTTGTGATGGTGCATAATTCCTGGTGCTGGAGGTGCAGAAACCTTCCCTCCCAGGAGAAATTTACTATTGAAACAGCTAATTAAGAAAAAAGGGACATAAGCACAAAGAGAGCCTGGATCAACACAAACCAAATCTTGAGCACTCTCTGGAGAGATTTGGATATTTAGTTTTCCTCAGGCTCTGGGCTCCAGCAGACAGTGTTCATAGACTGGTGTTTCGTGCATGTGATGCTCAGCCCCTGTGGTACCAAGAGTGGGGTGGAGGCTCCAGGAGCAGTGCCCTGACCCCAGGTCAGCTCTGCTGGGTCTGCAGTATTGATGCCTTTTTCTGGTCCTAAAATCACAAGCTAGAAACAATTAGGTGATAAAAAGGGGTTAACTTTATAAGGATCCTTAGGTGCACAACTTGCCAGGTAGAAAGCAACAAAGATGCACACGAAACATAAAGTGCATACAATTTTTACATGTTTAGCAAATCAGCATCACTGACAAGAATCCTCAGTAAGAGGCATAAATTATGAGGTAATTCCCCCTCAGTTCAACCCTTTCTGAATCCCCTCTGCCACTTAGATAGGAACTAAACTTTGTTAATGAAAATGTGTCTTGGAGAGCTAGTTTCAATCTTTGCTTCCCAGATAATCTAAACTTGCACCCCCAGCTTGGAGCCACTTGGGAATTTATTTTGTCTTTCTGTCTAATAGAGTAGGTAAAAAGCTAGATATGAATACTATAACAGTGCTACAAATGTATGTGTACAGAATATAGAGAGAATATAAAAGTAAAAAAGGCAAAAATCAATTCAGTATCAATATTATGCAGACATAGATTTCAAAAAAGCAAGCAAAAGCACGGAAATTTCCACCATCCATCTGCCACTTTCCAAACATCAGTAATGCTCGTAAGATTGAAGATGCTGACCAGCTGTGACAAGGGTCAGCAGGAGAAAGGGCAAACCTTTAATTCTTTACAATATACAGAGCACCTGCAACAACATAGTGCCTGAAACACAACATGTGAAGTCTAAGAAACCCTTTCACCTGGAGTCCTCACCATAAGGGTCAATAGCTTTTAAAACACTTGACAGAACAAGGTGGAGTGGGGGCTTTGCCAACCTTCCCAGCCCTTCCTGCCTGGTCATGGGCAGCAGAGACACCTATGCCAGCACCCCAGGGTATTTATAAACACACCCTCTACTCTCTGCCTTCAGCATGCCCCAAACCACCCTAAATACCCATTTAGCCCCAGCCCTGGTGGCACATCTCAGGGCTAAGGAACAGAGCCACAGGAAGCAGCACATGCCCAGCAGGTGCCATAAACAAAAGGATTTTTAATGCTTTAATGGGATTTTTGCTTGGTTTTGTTATTTTTAAGCTACCTTTTCTAGTAATGGCTGAAGAAGGCTGTGCTCCTCTCTTTGCAGTGCTTGGCCACACTTATCATCATGCTTGTTGGAGACACATACACACTGATCAACTACGTGTCATTTATTAACTACCTCTGCTATGGAGTGACAATTATGGGCCTGATTGTTTTACGCTGGAAGAAACCCAAAATCTTCAGACCAATCAAGGTGACACTGTTAAAGCTGAATTTCTTGGTTTCAATAGTGATGCAAGGGGTGGGATGGAAACACCTCCCAAACCATGTGCCATTAGTGGAAAAGAAGGGCACGCAGGCAGGTCTCTTGTTGGGATGGGCAGAGAGGAGGAGAGCAGCAGAGGGAAGGGGGACACAGCCTGGGGGGGTCTGCACTGCCTGCAGCCCAGCACAGCCAGGCAGCCACTGCTGCTGCTCTGCACAGTCCTGCTCTGCTCTGCTCTCTCCTGCTAGGTGAACCTCCTCATCCCCATCACTTACCTGGCGTTCTGGGCATTTCTGCTGGTCTTCAGTTTATACTCTGAGCCGGTCGTCTGCGGGGTTGGACTAATTATCATTTTAACTGGAGTGCCAGTGTTTTTCCTTGGAGTCTACTGGAGAAATAAACCAAAGTGTGTAAATAGGCTAATAGGTAAGCCAGCACCCTGTGCCTCCCTGCTTCAACTCTGATGCACTGGCACCAGAAGAGCCAGGAAAAGCCTGTATGAGGCTGGCTACCACCCAGACATGGGCAGCTGCTGGGCACAAAGTGGCCAGGCACTGCTTTTCTTTGGGGGGTGTTTTGCTCACTCCTGGGTACATTTACCTCCTCTCATGCCTCTGTGCCCATCCATTCAGCTTGCTCACAGCAGCTTGTCCTGTGGCAAATACACCAGGGTATCACTTCACACACAGAGACTAAATGAGGGACTGAGGAGTTTGTCTGACCTTTGCTCTGCCTTCTTCACTGTGCCACCAGCACTGTGCACCAAGCCCAGTGTGACACAATGAGCTATCTCATACTTCAAAGTTTCTTATAAAGCCTTACATTATCCCTCATATAAAATTAAAACTTCAAATAGTCTTTTAAGTTTTGGTTGTGCTTGATTTTTAATCACTTTGCTCCAAGATGAGGACTTTCAAACAAGCACCCTGTTTTGACTGGAAGGTTTCCATCAGCTGCAGTTGGCTCTGCTGCCAGCCACTCCCCAAGGCCAGTGGTCACTGCAGCCAGGCTGACACAGTGCCAGGAGAGCTGTCAGCCATTCCATTCCATCCCATTCCATTCCATTCCATTCCATTCCATTCCATTCCATTCCATTCCATTCCATTCCATTCCATTCCATTCCATTCCCATGGATCCCATCCCATCCCATGGATCCCATCCCATGGATCCCATCCCATGGATCCCATCGCAGGGATCCCATCGCAGGGATCCCATCCCAATCCCATCCCAATCCCATCCCAATCCCATCCCATCCCATCCCAATCCATCAGCACTGGCAGCTCTGTGCCCTCTGTGCTGTTGAAAGGTGTCCCTAAATCTGTCCCATGTCAATCTGCCCCTGCTTCAGGAACACTCTTTGCTCACTGAGCAGGAGTGGGAAGGGTTGGAGGGGGCAGTGAGTGGCAGCAGGGCTGTGCATCCTCCCAGTAAAATTGCTCCAGCATGACAAATTCCTTTAGAAGAGCTCGAGCAGCCCATAATCACCCATTAACCACTGGTCCTTTGCTCCTTGCAGAGTCCATGACGTGCTGGGGGCAGAAGCTGTGTTTTGTGGTGTACCCTCAGTGTGGAAGTGCTGAGGAGGAAGCATCCTCAGCCCAGTCCTGGCGGCTGGGGAGTGAGACAGCACTGAGGAAATAACAACAGCGTGGCCTTCGAGGCTGAAGTGGCTTCTTGTTTACATGCTGATTTTTGAAAAAAAGTTTTTCTGGAAAAAAAATTTGTTTTAGAGCACCAATAGTGAAGCCCATAAAATGAGTTACATCCTTTATGGCCTCTGTAGATTTTAGTTATTCCTTAAGGAAAAAAAAAAAAAAGAAAAAAAAAGAAAAAAAAGTCACACATTGTAAAATAAGGCACTGGTTGGGTTTTTTTTTCTGGCAGTGATCTTGCTCAGCAGAGGAAAGCAGCACAGACACAGCTCTGGAATACTGATTTTAGTCACCATGAGGGTCCACCAGAGACATACAAATTTAGCCATTTCAAAACTGGAGCAGTTTCCAACACAAAATCAAAGTCCAGAAATTAAGAGAAAGCAAGGAGACCTCTCGCTGTCCCTGGGTGGGGTGAATGGCCACAGAACATGAGTATTGAGGTTACAATCCCAAAGATCAGCCCTTCCCACAGCTGGAGGAGCTCAGCATCTCCAGCACAGCTGGGCAGGGTCACTGCACTGAGCATGGACCACAGAGTCAAAGCTGCAACACCAAAAACCATCTGGAGCATCCCAGCACCATTTTGTGATGCAGAAAAACAGATCCAGAGGCAGTGATCTGAATCTCAAGCGTGTCAATTTCGAAGCACTGCTGTCAAGGTGAGGGGGTGTCCTGCACCCCAGTGGGACAGGGCTCACTGCAGCTCCCAGAACTCCTGCAGGAAGCTCAGCAGGATCCAGGAGCCAGCTGGGCAGCATGAACACCTGCAGAGGTTTGCAGTGGGCTGAGCTCTGGAACTCCAAGGAAACACGGGAAGGACCCTGATGTTCCTCCTGTCTATCGACCTGTCAGGTGGTGCCACATTGCTTCAGAGCCCAATTCCCCAGTTCAGCTGTGCTCAGCCGAGTAACAAGGCTCAATCACTCACACATCAGACGCTCCTTTAGAAGTGCTTTGCATATTTTATATGTGCAATGCACTAGGAAAAAAATCTCATTCATGCACTTAATTAATATATAGAGTTTTGCTACTGTAGCAATATGGCCACTTTCACACCAGAGAATCTTCTGAAAATGCAAAATGTGAGAACAGCTCTGAGCTACTATTCTCTCGCAGTTATTTGAAAACAAAACCTATCACATTCAGTAGCCTTGGTAACAGCCATCTGAATGTAATTTTAAAAGTATCTTTCCATGGGCCTGGAAAAAAATTATGGATTCATTATCTCTTAGTTAATTATTCAGAAATACTTTTGTAGTATAATAATAATATCTATATATTAAAATTCTATTAATCTCTCTCCAAACTTTCAGATGATAGACCCTAAAAAGAAACACAGCTTACATCCTTCTCTTTGTATAAAGCTGTTATCTATAAGAGATTAAAATATATATTAAGCTAGAAAAACAGGTACAGTTTTGTGTGTATATATGCCCACATGTAAAGAAAGATTCCACATTTTAAATAATAGTATGAATATATAGTTTGCTAATGGAAATCATAAATATTCAGCTTGATTTTTTAAAAAAAGTTCAGAGCAGACCTCCCTATGGCTAAGCAGCACCCGAACCTTTAATTAATGTCAGAGTTCTTATGACTAAGTTTCCTTTTCCATAGCTCAAAATCCACTTTCTGATGTATAATTTCCAACAGATTAATTCTTTCAATACCTTTACTACCTAGTGGGAAAACTAAATGTATTACAGTATCAGAAATATTGATTGCTTGCATAACTGCTAAGTTTTTGCATGGGTTCATTTTTGTTGGTTTAAACAATTAAGGTATGGAAATCAGCCAGCAGGGAAACTTTGCAGCTGTTGAGACAAGTCTGTATGGTAATGAGAAAAGAAATAATAATAATAATAGTAATAGTAGTAATGCTGCCACAGCTACCAAGGCTTTTCTTGGCTGTTATATAAGGAAATCAAAAGCAAAATTAAAGAACAAATTCCTCATCATTGTTAATTGAGTTTGGCTCAAGTTTTCCCTGATTATATTGACATGCGTCAAAAGTAACAACATTTGGCCTTTAATCAGAAGGCTTAATTTAGAACAGGATGATTTACTAGACTTCATCTTTGAATTACATACCAGACCCCAAAAAGTGTTCCATGATGTTTCATTTTTAGGAACAGCTTCATCTCTGCTCCCAGCATCACATACATTAAAGGCTTTGCAAAGGTTAGTGCCTAATGTGTAGAATTTCTAACCATAGAAATCGATGTACAAAATTAGAAATATAAATTCATATGCTAAATGAAATTTAGCAGCACACTCAATGCATAAAAAAGAGATTTTTCCTAAAGACAAGGCAACTAGCTTCAAAGGAGACATAATCACTATTTTAAAGCCCACTGAGTAAAAAAAACCTTGAAACAGCTGACACTATCAGCATGTTGAGAGTATTGTGATACTTGATACAGAAAAGCAAGCTGTTTCCAACAGAAAGGAGTTTAAATAAAGCTTGAATAGCAATGCAATACTATACAAGCCTATATATTATGTGCTATTATATTTATGTAGCATAAAATATTAGAGGCTGTAATGCAGAAAAATACTCTGGGGAGTATTACCTGTAAGTCAGCCTAAGGCAAAGTCAATAAAAAATGGATTGGATTATTCTTACCTGACTTATCACAGGACTGAAGAAAGCAGCAACAGAGCACAGTCATCACTGTGCTACACACTTTGCAAGATAGAAGTGGAGAAGATAAAATTCCAGGAGTTGAGTGGGCACTGCTGGGAAGCACAGAGTGTATTTCTGCTGGCTTGGCCACCCCCAAGCGTTTTCAAATACTTGATAAAGGAATTTATTGTTTTCCATTCACGTCAGTACATAAACCAGAAGAGTTTGATCTCAGAAGGATTAAGGGATGAGACTCACAGAATCACAGAATATTCTGAGTTGAAGGGACCCACAAGGAACACTGAATCCAGCTCTTAGGAAACTGGCCCATATGGGGATTGAAGCTTGGGTTCAGCACCATGCTGTTCCAGCTCAGAGCCTTCCTCCAGCTCAAGGACAGATGAGTCCCTGTGTATTTAATAATATATTTGACTTGGAAGCATCTTTACAAAACATGTATCCAAAAAAATGCAGACAAGATTTCATTAGCCATGCTCCATCACTCCTGGAAGCACAAGCCCTGTGCAGCTGCCAGCCTCAGGACAGGGGCTGGTGGCCCCAAGGAGCAGCACCTTTACCTGGCCAGGTGCTGTGGTGGGCTGGGGAGCCCAGGACTCAGCCACAGCCCAGCTCCAAACAAGCTAATGTTGAGAGAGAAACTGCTGAACAAAATCATTCATCTTCAAAGGAAAGACAACGAATGAACAACCAACCAGCCCAACACACATGCTGTCCCGTGCTTCACATCTGGAGGCCTTTGTCAAGGTATTTCTCATGTTTCACTTCCTGTTAAACCTTAGAAAAAAATAATTTGGCTTCCAGCCCCTTTCTACCAAGAACCAAATCAGAAATTGCTCACAGCTATTCACCTGCTGAGGAGTTCTATGAGATGTATTGAAAGAAAAATGAAGGTTAAACTTTGCTTAGAATTTGTCTTTTCCTAAAGCTTTAGAGTTCAGAGAGTTGTGTCCTGTCTCTACCTCCAGCTGTGAGTACAGGCAAACCAAACTGGTTTTTAAACCTCCTCTTCTTGGTCCTTGACAACTATCACCAGTGCTCTACCTTCCCTGAGAAACTTCTGCACTTGGAAAATGGAAAAGGAAAATCCAAGAAAAAGGATTAGAAAGTGAGTAAGGAGATGCTGAGATACCAAAACCAAATTTGTCTTAAACTCCTTCAGTAAGACACAGCAATAGAAGGGAGGGAGATCCAGAAGGCATCATAAAGCAGGGAACAGACAGAATGAAATGGAATAAAATGTAAACTTCTCACCACAGCCTTGGTAACCATTTAATCCTTGAAGCCAAGAACACAAGAGCCAGAATTTGAAGAGGGAAGAACAGCTCAGTGAACTGTTTGCTAGGATGACAGACTGACAAAGGACAGGACATGGGGTGTGCTGCCTGCAAGGTTCAGGTTCAGCTATTTGTACTGGATCTTAAATCCTAGCACTGGCCTGGGAGATTAAAACTCAACTTCCAGCCAAGTCCAGAAATATTAAATAAGCAAAAGCAGTTCTTCTTCTCAGAGAAAGGTCTGATCAAAACTCCCCAATTCCCTTCAGGCTTCTCAAGTCTGCCCCTTGGATTGTTATAAGACACATCTGTTGTACTGCACAGGCTGTCAAAAGGCCTGCAAACACCTCAGGTATCATTTACTACCCTATTTCCATTTCATGGGTTATTCTCATTTCAGCCTCACATACCCTCACAGGGTATGATGGTATGGTTTGAAACATTAATGCTTGTGCCACTGTAGCTGGATGACTATGTCATGGCAAAGCCAAGCCAAGCCAAGCCAAGCCAAGCCTTTCTGCTGGGCTAGAAGGCATTATCTGTCTGCATTAAGCTGGGTCCTTCCATCCTTCATGGCTAGAGATAAATCTGGGACCACCATGAAGTCTGTCCAATTTTCCTCAATACAGATAAAGATTTCCAAGTCTGCCAACACAGTCAACACAAAATAACTCAGCCTTCACCTTCTTCTGAAAAAGAGCAGGACAGAGCCAGCAGTACCTCAGAGAGATGGGGAAGGAGAAGCATCAGCAAAACAAGCACTGGCCTCAGAAACGGGAGAGGCTGTGCTTCAGAAATTATTTTTTTAACCACCCTGTCATACACTTCAGGGCTGCTTTTTTTTTTTAAGTTGGGATATATGCATAGATACATACATACATATTAAAGGCACTGTATACAACAATGAATTTCCCAGTACCAAGATTCCACAGATACTATTTAAAAAGTGATATCCCTTCAACCAGCTTCAGCTACCAGAAAAAGCAGATGATTAAAAAAACCCCCAGAGGTACAAAACAAAACCAAAATACACCCTCACACCTCAAATTCATGTCAACACATGGAGTCATGAGTTGACACGTAAGAGTCTGAGTCAAACTAAGACTGTGGGAGCACAGTTTAGGAGTCCTCAAGCTTAGGTGTTAAGAGTGACAGTCAGAAACCCACAGCTCTGGGCAGGTGAAATTTTATTAAAAATGAAGAGATCCAAAGCAAGGCAAAGTACTATGATGTCCAGCATCTTTCTTGCTTAGTATCTTGCTCAGTCCAGGAAGCAGCAGTGGACATTGGTAAACATGATACCATACCTGAATCATATGCCTGCACATGCTATGGTAAAATGTAACTAAATTAATATATACAACATAAATTAGAAACAAACAAAAAAAGCCAAAAGCAGAGAACAGAAACAGAGAACAAGTACATTTAAGAGATGTTGCAGAGTAACAGACAAACTGTAAAGTACCAGAATTTCTAACAGAAATATTCCCTGCTTTAATAGCAGTAGAGAAAATATTAAGGGATTTACTTTTCCCCTTTATGCTGCCTATGAGCTTGCATTCTTTTTAAACCAGTAGGTATTCTCTATTCAGAAGGTTGTTTGGAAGGGGGCTTTTTTAGAAGGGTTGGTTTGGGGTTTTTTGGATTGCTTGGACAGGGGGATTTTGTATCTTAAAAAACCAAAACCAACCAACCAACCACTCTGTTTGCTGTCTACAAAAATCTTTAGAGAGTGTAGAAAAACATTATTAAAGTAACAAAATTTTTAACGTGTTTACAAGCTGATTAACTTAAGGTTGTATAGTCTTTAAAGTGTTGTATTTCCACTTTTTTCCTTTTTCCTAACTTTAAGAAGTTCTGAATACAAGGAGGCAGTTTATATGCATCAGAACTGAGGTGCCTCAAAGGATGGTTGATTCCCTGTTTAACACTTACAAGAGATGGCACTAAGGCAGACTTTGTGATTTATGCAGGTATTGACATTCCAGGACACTGCAATTTACCTCTTTGTGCTCACAGTGCAAACATAGAGATTTCTTCTGAAAATTAATAGTGAATTTGTGGCTCTTCCCTTCCAAGGGGTGAGCTAGGAGAGAAAGCTGCCCTGCAGCACACAGGAATCAGGGCTTACAAAGAGCACCAGGCTTCTATTTCTCATTGATGCAAAGCTGTATATCCAGTAATGAGGGCTGTGAACACTTCTGCATGCTTCAACACCAATTTTTCATTAACCTGGACTTTCAAGTTTCTAAAAGTAAAACTTTCCTGGTGAAATTTTCACTGAGTTACCAAATGAATCAATACACAAAATATGTATGATAAACCTAAGAAATAACGTGAAGTTACACATCTTAAAATAGTGTTACCTGTTCAAGGTTGTTCCCAAAATATAGCAGTACTCCAAAGTACATATTTCAACTTTATGAGCCTTAGGATGGTGATGGTTTAAGGCATGGCATGATCAGCATTATTTTATTATAGAAATATTTTTCTGTAACAGAAATAAATACACATGTATTTCTAAGGTCCTTCATATCCACACAATATAAACCTTTAATCTTTCTCCTAACTATACTTAACTACCTTACACATACAAGTCTATGGATTTAAAACTACTGTTAGACAAAAAAAAATCAAGACATTAAAACCTGTAGGCTTTGATGGAAACAACTACTCTGGCAGTGCAATGACTACAGTACATGGCCTTGCAAAGGTGGAATGTACCCAAAATGTTTACAAATGCTAGGAAAGCAAGATCTCTTTCAAAACTACATTTTCTTTGATGAGTTCTGATCGCAGAAGAATCTGGAAAAAAATTAGTGAGCAGTATTTATTTAATGTAACTACAATTCTTATTGTGCATTTTGCCACAAGCCCTTCCTGGTATTAATGCCCTTAAGAATTTGAATCTTCTAACTCTGGAATGCACAGCTTGAAACCAATTCACAATAGAAGAGGGAAAAAACCCCCCCAACCTTCTATTTAATTGTTCCATATTACATTTTAGTAGGCCAAAGTCCTATTCCTTGTTTTTCTCAAGGCACTCCCCCAAAGGGAATCCTAGTGAAAGATCCAGAGCAAAAAATAGCCCATTTAAAGGAAAAAAATCTTTGACACTTTGATGTAAACTTAACTGCTCACTGCCAAAGTCTGTTTGCCTTTACAGCCAGGAAAGTCTTGTGAGCAGCAGAACTCAGGCCCACACATGTCAAAGACCCCAGTTTCACAAGTTCAGTTAATAACTCTGGACAACTTGAATTCCTACAACAATAAACAGGTTTTGGAGCACTCGGATGTTCACAGAGCAGCAGCATCAACTTCCACGTTAACTCCTTTACAAAACATTTTTGTCACTGTGTCACAGGGGAATTGAAGCAGAGCTCTTGTTAGAGTCTCTTGTAGGGAGAGTCTGGCCACCACCCCAGCCATCAGAACAGGACCAAGCTGTCACACATCACAGTCCTGACATTCTGCAGGGACTCCTCATGAAGCAATGCCACCTTCTTACAGGCAAGTAACTTGCTTACTTTTAATTACACTCTAAAAAACCAAAAAGGCACCAGTTTACATTTTAGTGTGTACAGTCTACACAGTGTCAGCTTTAAAAATGGCACGGATGTATTTCAGTTCTTCAAAGAAAAAAAAAAAAACCAAAATTAAAAAAGCAATATAATATGCTCTAAAAATAAAAGATAAATAAAATCACTGGCTTATACATCTGCACTTCCACAGCAGATTTACAAGCAAACTTGTGAGACAGATTTTATTTCAAAATAGAACAGAAGTCTGGTCCTGACCAAGTGCTCAGTGCTTCCCAGTGCAGCTCCAAGGAGCTGTAAAGCCTCAGTGTCCTTCAGGCACACTCAGAATGGTATCAGCAGAGAGCTCCTTGAAACACAAGGGAGGAGAGGACAAAAGGCAGAGAAGGAGGAAACAATTCTGCAACACTCACAACATCACTATGAAGAAAATGCAACACATGACAATGCAAAAAAAGAAATATTGCTGCAACTAGGATTCAATGCACTCCACTGATACTGAACACTGCTACACTCTCATTACACAGCTTTAGTAGCTGAGACACCTGGTTTCACTCTGGGTATTCCATACAGAAGCTTTGGATTTAGTGGATGCTTCAAGCTACATATAGCTATCAAAACATTTCTGAAGGGAGCAAAAGAAGTGAGCAGTTTCTATAAAAGAGGAAGCTACAAGGAATTTTAATTCCTCCTAAGTATGTTTAATTAAAATTATTAAATTTTAATTAAATTATTATGCCTAAAAAGACAATGTTATTTGTAGCTGTAACTCGGAGTTACCATGACTGGTGTCTGCCCCAGGTTCCAACAGAGTTCTCTAGCTCAGTAAGAGCACTGAAAGGCAAAGAAACACTGAATGCAGAGTGAGTAAAAGTACAAAAGAAATACCAGAGGACTGAGATGCCTCCAAACTGCAGTGACACATTCCTGTTCTCCTAGCCCTTAACATCACATACTGGCCTACTTCTCTCAGGAATAGCAGTGGTGACATAAACTTGTCCCATTTAGTCTTGTACTGCACTCACTGTGGGATTAAAGCACACTAATTTAAGAGAGAAAGCTGGGAGCACAGACATCCCACCTATCATCAAAGTGCATTGCCACAAAAACAATGAAGTTACAAAATCTACATGGACAAAACAAAAATTTTTATTAGCAAACAAGTAAAGATTCATCATCACTGGTATTGTTTTCAGAGAGGGAAGTAGATGACTGTAACATTGGCACTTCCACAGAATGGCAACAAGCTGCATGAACACCCAAAGGCTCCTCCTGGTATGAGTTAGGGCAACATTGGTTTTGTCCATTCACTTGGATATGAACATTCATAGGGCTGTCTGGATAACCAGACTCCCACATTTTTAAGGGTAATCTACATGGATCTTCACTCAGTGGATGACTTCCACTTAAATTACTGTCCTCTGGGACAGTCCTCCTGGATACTGACCCTCCATGGATCGTTTCTGTAACACTTTCAGATAAAGGATCTCCGAAAGCCTTTCCTGGATCTACTTTACTGGACTGCTTAAGCTCTCTGTCAGAGTCAGCACTTAAAGATTTGTTGGTGTGTCCAGCCTCAGGCTCTGCATGTGCTGCTGTGCAAGTATTTGGCTGGCAGATGTTGGAAGGCGATGGCTCTGTAATTTCAGTCTCTGGCTGCAGGCTGCTACATCCAGCTTCTTGTGGGCCCCTGGCTTGGCCATTTGCCTCTAAGCTAGGTCCTTCTGGGGAAGGTGGAGGACTCCCAGTAGTCCCATCAGCACTGCTGATGATTCCATCCCCCAGAGTAGTCTGTGAGGTGCGGGCAGGTGTCAGGAGGGGGATCTGTCCTCTCACTCGAGGCCTGTGGAAGAGTCTGTTCCAGAGCCTGCCCAGGCGCCGCCGGGACGAGCTCCGCCTCGACGAGTGGCGTCTCATCTGCCTCCTCATGGCTGTCCGGATGTTCTGCAGCACAGAAGCCTGGAACACAGAGATACAGCAAACTAGCACTCCACACATTCTCAAAAGATTTCTAAACCCTGCTCTCCCTACGAGTATCTCCACTTTATCACAATACTCAGAACTTGATTCCTGTGCTTCCTTCTTAAATGTGTATTTTTTGACAAGCCAGTTGAGAACACCAAAGACAGCTCTGCCTGTACCAAAAGACTCTCATACATTCATAGAATGGTTTGGCTTGCAAGGGACCTTAAAAATGATCTAATTCCAAATTCCCTGCTGTGAACACCTCCCACTAAACCAGGCTGGTTAATGCCCCATCCAACCTGGCCTTGAACACCGCCAGGGAAGGGCAGCCACAACTTCTGTCTCTTCCAGTACTTCCTTTATGAGTTTAAGCTCTATTTGTCTGCCCACGAAGTTAATTTTCCGCTGGAGTAACGAACTACAAGTGCTTTATCACATTAAGAACCGTATCTCAGATGGATACTTCTGACAGGGTACAGAAGTTTTCTGGGTACTCAGCAATGAAATAGAATAACTTAATGGCTTGCCAGAGTAATTTATCTGTAAACGAAAAACAATCATTTTCGAAAACGAAGAATTTTCCAAAAATACTGCTAGAGACTTTATTTTCTTATCATTTCAGGTGCATTTACAGTTTCAGCTTGAAAAGCCTTTCTTTTCTATTTACTTTCTGACCTTTCTGTCTCTATTAATTCTGTCTTGATGTACAGCAGAAGTGCTTATCTCACTGCTGTTCCCCAACAAACACATTTAATGTGTTCAAAACTACCCACAGCACCTGCTGAACTGTGGTTCTTCAGCTCCATGCAATGCATACACATTTTTACATTACTTCCATATAATTAGCACAGCCACTGAAATACAGTTCCAGATTGATTTTATCTAATTTATAGTAGTTTGGCAGCTGAAATATTCATTGGCACTTGTGTGCATACTTGTGATGCATTGTACACGGGGAAGTCTTCAACTGGGGGAATGAGTCCTTGTGCAATCAGCTGTCCATAGGAGGGTGGAGCTTCCCGCCGCACAAACTCTGCCTCCAGCCGTGTCATCTGAGTCTCAAACGCTCTGGGAACAGAACCACAGGGAAAACATGGAAGATGGAAGAGAAGTAACAGCTTGTCCAGCCTCCCTGACACTAATGTATAACAGCCAAAGGGCTCATGCTAGGAGTAAAACCACAAACTTTCCACTAAGCTCCGTGAAAATCTTATCAGGATGCAAAAATAAACAAAAGGACTAAGAGTACAGGGTATAAATACAAATGAATCAAATCAGCAAACTCTCTAGTGCAGTCTCAGGCTGGACACTGTGGCAACCGAGGTTTTTTCAACTGGCCAGTAACTGTTGTACCAGTAACAGCAGTAACTTGTTCAGCAAGGGCCCAAAGGTTCTTTTTGGAAAAGACATTAAGAAGTGGAAACAATCACACAACGGGGGCAGCTTGCAGTTGCAGAGAGGTTTGCCAGTCCTGCCAGAACAGAGGCACTGAAGTTCCCACCTTAGCACAGCAGCTCTTCTGCAGGTCCTTAATCACGCAGATTTGATCAGGAGAGAAGGTAAAGCACACTGTTTAAAACACAGTGTCAGCAGCATAACACAGAGCTGGTGCACACGATGAGATGGGAGCCAGAAAGTCCCTTCTGATTCTCTCCTACAAGGCAGAACCCCACTAGCACATAACAGGCAAAGAAACACACACACACTACACCTCAAATGAGGCATACAGAACCAGGAGAAAGGGGCACAGCTTATACCATGGACAACTCCTGCTCAGAACAGGCCCCACCTGATAGCAGGACATCACTTTTAGCAGAGCTGAGAACTGGAGAATCTGAGGAGGGGTGAAGGGATGTTCAATTCAGATTCAGGGAAGACTTCACTGCAACAGTTCAGCTTTCAGTTTTTGGCAGGGGCAAGGGGCTTGTTGCAAGGGGATAAGAAGGAAAAGGAAACTGCTCAAGACAGACTAGGTTAGACACAGATCCTGCCATACCACACAATAAACATGTACTTCTCACACACCACAGAAGAGCTGGTATTTCCACTCACTACTCCCAGAAATCTTCTCTAAGCCCAATGCAGTGATTACTACTTAGCTGTCATCAGGTCCTTGGATTTGATTTCACAGTATGTTGCAAATTCTCTGGTTAAAAATCAATTTTTTTTCCTTTTAACACAACAGAAAAAACCACCACAGCTATGAAAACGTCAACAAAGCAAGACACTTACCTGTATTCCCTAGTCCTCAGAGAATATAATTTAAATGCACAACCCAGTGCTATCACTAGCAGCAAGCCACACACGAGACTCCCAATGAGAGCAGCTGTGATGACCTTCCTGGGAACAATCACCAGGCAGTTGCGCTCATCACTTCCATCCTGGCAGTCTTCTTGGCCATCACAGCGCCAAGTCTCAAAGATGCACAGGTTTGTCCCACAATGGAAATTTCCTGGCTGGCAAGTAAAGCAGTTTTTTTCATCTGAGCCATCTGGGCAGTTCTTCTGGTTATTACAGCGGTCAAGTATAGAGTAACAAAGCCCACTGTTTCCTTCACATGGGTATTCATTCTTCTGGCAAGCAGGACAGTTCTCCTCGTCCTTGCCATTTGGACAATGCCACCAGCCATCACAATGCTGCTTGTCTGTAAAACACTCCTCATCACTGCCACAAGGGTGCTCCCAAGGAAGGCAATAGCCTTTCACCTGATAGGTTGCATTGAATCCATGGCCAGTGCTCTTGGAGCGGGCATGATAGGAGACAGTGAGTTGGCCCTTTGATGACTCCACACTCACTGAATGCCTGTTGTTGTGGTGTGAAAACGTCTGCATTAATTTATCACCTCTCTCTCCAATGCCATCATACACCTTTACATAGTCATTGTAGCCCAACTGCAAATCGAGCTGCAGCAGAACGTGCCGATTATCCTGTGTGTCCACATACCACGTGCAACGAAGGTCTGACCTGCTGTGATCAGCACGGAATAAGTCTGGGGAAGCAAAAGATCCATAAAAATTACCCAGCCTTTTGCCACAGGAAAGATCAGGACAATTATCTTCATCTGAACCATCACCACAGTCTTTAACGGAATTACATCTCAGCTCGTTCATCAAGCATTTGGTGGAGTGGGCTGCACTGCACTGAAACATTCCTGAGGGACAGATGCTGGATGGAGGGTCTGTTGGAGGGACAGTGCAATTTCTCTCATCTGAGTTATCACCACACTCATCCATGGAATTACACTTCCAAGTACTGGGAATACACTTTCCATTTGCACAACGGAATTCATCTGACTGGCACACAGACTGACCTATCTTTCCTGTGAAAGAGGACAGGGAGAAAAAAATCAGTATCAAAACTTTTGGAACTGTCTGATATCACTTTTCAACATCTACTACCATGCATGTCACAAGCTTATTAGTCAGGCCAGTACACTTCAGCAATACTGTTAAAAAGCCACATGCAAATAATATCAGTGTTACCATACCAATACTTTACAGTCATCAACAGCCCAAGATGCCTGTCAAAAACAAGTACTGCAGTCTTCCAAGTTTTGTCAGAGAGAGCATAAAGGGAAGCCAACAAACAAAGAGAAGATTCTACCTCTAATATAAGAAAGGCGAAATCCCTGAGCCTGTCCTGAGCTTGATGCATCTGAGTGAAAAAATATCCACACATGGTCCCTTGCAGAGATGAAAGATGGAGGTATGGAAGATCCACAAACTTTGTACTCCTCCCTCTTGGAAGATGGGCCAATCATCAACCAGTCTACTGCACACTTCTGAGAGTCTTCCAAATCAAAGTTCTTAAAACTGTTTGGAACAAAAGAAAGCACAAGTTACAAAGAGAACATGCATCTGGAACAAAACCTAACAGAGAAAGAACGGACTGTAATGGCTCACTGTCTGCATCAATCAGTGCTGGCATAAAGGTATCACATTCAAAGACAGTGAAACATCTACCTTCTGTGTATTACCTTGAGTACATGGAAACAAAGCACATACCCCAATTTGGAAAAGAACCCATCTCACAAGCATAAACATCATACCAAAGTAGCTCCAAAAGCTGAAAGAATGAGCCCTCTTTTCTCAGTCCTTAAACAAAACTGCTTCCTAAAATACAGATATGAAGAAAAGCAAAATTCCAGAATATATTATACAGAAAGCAGATTAATTTCACCAGTTATTTCCAGCCGTAAAAGCTATGAAACTAGGGGTGACAGGGTTGACTACTGTCTTGGAAAAAGAACAATAGGAAGCAGTACAAAGAACCCTAAGGGGCTAAGTATGAGAGACACAAATCCACTCTTTGAGCCATGGATGGGCAAGGAGAGATCGAGAAGAGAATAGGGGTGGAAATGGAACCTAAAATCTAAACCCATTATCTTTTAATTCAAATATTTAAATATTCCCTTTCTGGGAGCACAAACGCAGTGCAAACAAGACTATAACCTTTTACAGTCAATTTTCTAGTCTTTCTGCTGACACAAGCCAAATGATTATTCAATAGTAGCTTATCTAGTGCAAAGAGGTACCCTGTTTGCAGAACACTGAACACAACTGGGTAATACTCCCTAACCTGTGGCTCAGGAAGCACATGTGGTATTTGTTCTCTGATGAAACAGATTGCATTTCTATTCAGCAATCTGCAATGACAATAGCAGATTGCAGACTGCACAGAAAAGCATACTCATTAGGAAAGGGCACACTGTTCAGAACATTTAGAAATGAATTTTGGTCCTTTTTTATGTAACTCAGCTACATCAAATAAACTTGGTAGAAGTTTGTGCATACTCCATGCAAATATCCAGACAGAATTTTCAGAAAGGCAGAAAAGCTGCTGCAAAATACAGATCTCCTTCCCTAAAGGATTTTTCACAAACATCAAAGACAAACTCTTTGAAAAAGATAAACGGAAAGATAATTTTCTGATATCAATGTGTATTTACAAAATGCTGTCAATACCTGCCAGATCTTGACCTTTGAAGTTGAAAGGGAAAGAACAGCAACTATGTAAACTAGCTACTTAATTTAAGCAGGAGACTCAGCCTGCCTGTAGGTTCTGCCAAACACATTGGCTTAATAACTCTCAAAAAAAAAATTATCAGCAAGAGCATGAGAAGTAAGAGAGCACTGAAAGTGATAAGTTAAAATGGAAATTAAGAGATGACAAACAACGTATGTGCAAGGACAATCCACCCAGAAATGTCCTTCCTCTTCTAACTCTTTTTCTCCCAACCTCGGTGTGTCTTCACAGCTGTGAAGAAATATTCCCACAGCACTTAATTCTTTGCTATAAGCAATCTCATCAAGCTTCTGAAACCAGCATATTTTGCAAGGAAGTTATAGATGACTGTGCAGCCAAAATAAAAAGATTTAAGCACTCAGCCATGCAAAGATAAACCAGAGTATTTGTTACAGGTGTTCTGCCTAAAATGTTTTTAATGACCAAGGAAGTGAACAGCCACTGCATCATGAAAAGGAATTATCCAAAACATCAGAGAAGCTATAGGTACTCACATGAAGTCTGTCTGTTACATGAAATCTGAGACAGCATTACTGAGCTACCACATCAGTTTTGTTCTCTGTAACTCATTTTGGCAACACACATCATGTAGGGTTTCTACCATCTACTTGGAGGATTGTTCATAGCAATTTCTAAATTAAAACTTTTTGACTGTTAGAAATACCTATCTGGCCAACAACAGAAGTTTTTAAGAAAAGGGAACAGCCACTAAATCAAGAAATGGAAACTCAAAACTGGGAAGGAAGGGTGGGAATAACTAAAAATACTATATCTGTATGATATAAACAAGTTAATTTACTAAATCTTTTGATCCTTTACTTTTGTAGTGATTTTAGATGTACCAGGAACAACCTTAAAGAGGCAAACAAATTGTTGTCCTATCTTACCCAGCTCCCAGCACTCCAGCTGGGTCCCACAGACACTCATTTTCCTCACTCTGCTGAAGAGCTACTTTTGTCTATCAAGTAAATAATTCAGCCATAGCGTGGTTACACAACACAGACTGCACAGGGGAGAATTTGCCTATACAATAAGCTGTCTATAACTTACTTGAAAATGCATTTCTTTCTAGAAAAAAAATTAATACTTTTAAAATTCATACAAAGGAAGAATACAGAAAGTCAGCTACATGCACATACCTTTACCAAAGGAGTTTATAAACTCCTTTGCAGATGAGAGCAATACCTCTCAAGAGCCTGCATTTGTGTATAATTAGTATCTTTTACTTGCACCTTGAAAGTCTAGCACTGTACATTGTTAATAAACAGCTTTTATTAGTTGTGGAAGAGGAAGAACCTTTAGTTCCAGCTTCCAATATAGAAGCCCAGGCATATAGAGGATAACTGATTTTCCTGAGTGTCACTTGTGGATCTCAGACAGATTCAGAGCAGAATCCCACACTTCTTCACTAAAAAATCCAAACTTCAGCCACAGAGTACAAGGGTGATGAGAGAGAACAGACTTGAAGGAAACACATTGTTTAATAGAGTCCCTAAGAACACCATGCCTCTGCAGTAGCCTCAAGCTACTGAAAAAAATGCCTTGGTATTCAAAAAGGGCAATACAGAATATTCACAAGAACAAACTCTTTTACAAAAACAAACATCTTAATCCCAAGTGCCTAGAAGTGTCAAACACAACTTCTCCGTGTATTTTCTAGATCTAATGTGAAGTTTTATGTGTAATAGATACCACAGCAGATACAAAATTTTTTCTGCTAAGAGCCAAATCAAAGTCAAAGCAATTATGTTCCCCCTTATGCAAACTTATCAACAGATGTATTTTCAACAAACTTTCCTTTGATTAAGGCATTGTCACTTTATTTCAGCACCCTTTCAAGTTATATTTCCCCTACTAGAAGCAAATTTTTCCTCATTTACATTGATGGTGATTTTACACATGACCAAAAGCATGATATACTTGAACAAGTCCTCACCACAAAACACTACCTTCTAAAGAAACAAGAAAACAGTACAAATACATATGTTTGCACTTAGAAATATATAAAATTTGGCTTCACTTTATAATGCCTTTGTGACAAGGTTTTGTGCTAGAAGTTTCTTCCCTTCTACTCTGACATTTGGTAGCCAACTGATTTATTCTAGCCAAGAGTCCTGAATACTGCACTCAGCCTCTACTGCTTTACTTCTTTCATCATCTCTAGATCTAGAGCTGCTCTGTTATAGTCTGAAGAATAACTTAATCCTGCTACCCACAAAACATTTATTTATTCAGCTGAGCTTTCTCAAACTGGAATGCAAATTTTCTGTCAAAAGAGTAAGTCCAGTGGTTGAATGAGTATTGGTATACAGTGGAAATATGGGACAAAGACTTGTGCTTATTGCTTGTAGGACTACTCAGACAGTGTAGAGTCTTTGGAAAAGTACTGCAGTCTGTAGTTGCTGTTCTTGAGGGAAGTCTCAGACCTTTGGAATCAAAAAACTGCATCATTTTTTGTGACTAGAACAAGAAACAGAAGCCATACTGAAACAGAGAGTACTCAAGTATAATTTCATCCATACCTCGTGCAGCACCAGTCTGTACCACAGGATCTTTAAACATCCTGGGCAGGGAAGTACAGGATTTGAGAGGAAAAGCAAAAGACAGGTCTACCTTAGTCACTAATCCTCTCCAGCAAAGCCCTCTGACAGTTCTGCAGGACTGGAATGGGGATCCAGAAGTCTGCAGTGCACAGTGGACCTAAACTCCAGCCCTTGCACTCCTCAGCTACAGCCTTACCCTCTGCACCCATCTGCTCCAGACATTGCCCCCTCCACACAAGAGCTTCACTTCCAGAGCAATGCTTGGCACTCAGTGATAAAGGGAAGGAGAACCTGGCTTTCCTCCAGGTTTTTTTCCTCTCCCAACCAGAGCACACAGCCCTAGTTCACAGGACAGGGTGAGGAGAAGCAGTTAAACATTTTATTTCCAGCACTAGAAGTACAATGTAAACAAAACACAACACCCATCACAGAATATCCTTTAAAATGGCCTGGCCCTTAGGCTGTTCTCACTGCTACCTGTGGATCTCCAAAACAATACAGGAATATAGAAAGAGAGTGGTGTACAAGATCAAAATTATTGGACCAAATTTCGCAGGCTTTGTTTCTCCCAAAAGATGCTATTATATTGCTCTTGGAATGTCTCCTCCACATTTTTATGGAAAAGTACAACAATAGCCTATTAAACACTGAAAGTATTCAGAATCTGAGGATCAGAACAACTCAATGTGAACTGAGAAACACAGCACCAGGTCTTGTTTTTAGTGAATTCTGCAGAAATCAGTAAACTCATCTGATTCTTTTTCCAGTGGCATGATACTGAAAAAGAGGTTACTACCTCCAACAGTGAGCAGAACTCCAGGAGTTCACAGAAAATTAGTCATATATATCAGTTCTCACCTATGTACTCACATGAAGTAATAGCCTACAGTGGTATCTTCCTATTATCTGACAAGTATTTTTACATTGCTGGAAAGTTCTTCATTAAACCAGACTATAATAAACACACATTAATAGTCTATATATATGAGAAAAATGTGCTTCCTGCAAAACTAATGCTTAGCAGAGCTTAGTTTTTTGCCACCTGCACTGAAAGGAACAGTAGCAGCTGGGGAAAAAAAAGTACATCTATAAATAACGTAGGGAATTCTCTACAACCCTTTCAGTAATTTAGGCACGAGGGACAAGAGATTAAAGAAAAAGAGAGCTTTCTTAGTAACTGGAAAAGGACAAACATGAGATGCAAAATCTGAATGAAAGCAATTAGTAAATAAATAAAAAAGTAAATGTCCAATTTGGCTCTCTAAACTAATTTTAAAAATTGGACAATAAATATTATGGATAGGTCAGTAAAGCACAGTCCCAAAATAAAACCAATCGACCAATTAAGCAAGAAAAGTTACTTCTGTTTGCCAGCTTCTCACAGAAAGTGTAGACTGTGAACAACTGATTACTTAATTGGCTCATTAAAAACTTCTACTTAACCACTGAAGCACAAGGACCTAAGTCAGGAAAGCTCTATTCTACTCCCAGCTCCAAAGCACCAGCTAACTGCATAACCTTAGGCAGAGACACTGGGACTATTTCCTCAAAAGCTGAGCAAGTAAATGGCTATTATGAGGTTTTTTTTCAATTAATGTCAAGTTCTGAAACACTATGAGTTTGGTAAATAGACTGTGAAGCAGTCCCTTTAACTCTTCACACAATTACACACCAGCAGGAATATAGCAACAGACCTCAATTTTATGCAGAAATTGAAACTCAAATGATATCTGACAATTTCTTTTTTCAAACCCAGTGTTAGGAATCACTGAAGTGAAAGCCAATGAAGGTGATCCCCTCACCTCAATTAATAAAAGACAGCTTGAGTGAGTCAGTAAGTACATCACTTTTCAATACTCTTATCTTGAATTCTGCACATGGAGAACATGTTACTCACAGTCCCTAAATTCCAGCAATAAAACAGTAAATTTATACTCCACCCACACCAGGGTTAATTACAACTATCAAGTAAGAGCAACTTCTAAACAAAAATTTTTAAAATCTTTTTCGTAGATATGACAAAACAAACCTATAAAGCCTATAAAACAATGGTACAAAGGCAGTTACTACATATGACATGTTTATCTAATCTTACATGATTTTATGTAATTCTCTGTGAATAAAAGCATAAAAATAGAGAAAATAGGTGGAAAAATCATGTAGTTTCCAAAACCATAACTAGCAACTGATTACCTGAATTTAAAGAGACATAACAAAGTCCTGGAAAACACTGGCTACAGACTTGCTCACAGGTCTCAATAGAATCATTCCATCAGACAGATGAACTTGAAATAAAGTACTGAAATATGCATATAGAGTGGAATAAGCACAAAGAACATATACTTCCTGCTCATGGGAAAGCTCCCTCAAGGATTTCTAAAAAGTAAACTATAAAGCAAAACAGTAAGCATGGAAATGTGAGGATATGAAGAAAATCAATATACACATGAAAGATAGACTTTAAGACATAGCTTATAAAGGAGATGGCCACAGAAGCCAGCATCTTACATACATATGTAGATCTGGTCACTGTTCTACTGACAGTTGCTGAAAAATAGGTTTAGAAAAATAACCACCAAGTGCAAACAGTTTAGAAATAAAAAACAATTTCAACTGCAGTTTTATCCCTTAATGACTCCTGCTGTATCTCACTTACATAACTGCTGTCTTATTGTCAACACGATCAAAGGAAGTGCATACTGTATGACTCAACACAAAGGAGATGGGATTTTCTGGAATCTTTCAAAACCCAGATGTTAACACAAGAACTCTGTTTGATTTTCCTAAGAAAATTTAAAAAGCTACTCTTATGCCCTTATCAACACATTGTTAGAATAAGAAGCATATCCAGCTGGAAAGCAGAAAACATGTTTGCATTTGAAACCTCCTAGCTTAGGCAAGTCAGCTCCTTTTACATCCTTGCATTGCAAGGGCAACAGCCTGGTAAAGAAATCCTCAGATGCTGTAACATTTTGCATTTTATACACTGGAGTGAGTCATTCCAAGTACATTTATAGTCAGAAACATTACACCACAACACGATTCCCTGGGATGTAAACACCCAGTTTCTATTGTCTTCGTGTGCAGAGGAGGGCAGGATATGGCTGTGTATTCAGTGACAGAAAACAAACCCATTGAGAAGAAACCTTTCAATTCATATTGCTGTGCATACATCTAAATCGTACACACACCAGTGGCAGTTGCCACACCTCACGTTCCTGTGTTTCTTTAGCCTCTGTTACACCCACACTTGCAGAAGAGAGTCCCTAATTCTAACTGGAATTCTGAGACATTTTCATAGCATAAACTGCAGCATTATTCTCCAGAGTCAAGTCCTATGTCTCATCTGTATTCTTTCTCAGTTTCCAACAATCTCTGCTGTGAAACAAATTCCCCACATCCAATGTAATGTAATGGGGTTTAAAAGCAGGTTTCTATTTATGAATTTCAAATGCTGGCAGGTGTTTACTTCATTACTTTTGGTGAGTAGCTCCTATTTTGAACCACGGATGGTGGAGCCTTCCTATTATTTCATCTGTGGCAGATTTGTTTTCAGTTTCTGAGCATCTGCAGTTGAAGAGGTTTTGCAGTCCTTCTAAGCAGCTGAGCAAAAAATGAGCAGATGGTGTCAAATGTAAGAGTACTAAAACCCCCCCAAAAAATTTTCCTAGGTAAGTAAGAAATTCTTGGTTCGTGAAGGATCCTACCATTAGCCCAGAGAAATTAAGCACATTCACAGTATGCTCATATTATACCCTAAGCAATCTTAACAAACCATTTGCAGTACATTTTAGTCTTTATTGAATAGCATTTTTCTAGAAATGAGCTGAAATTGTACCACAAATGCTAACTATTACTTGATTTGTTGGAAATAAATATTAAGCAGAAAAGCATGTGTCTTTTGGTAAACAAGTAACAATAAGCAATAATTATCTTCGACTCTCTATTAAACATAAAACCATTTCAATACATTAGTAAAAATTTTATTTTTTCTCTAAGAATTTTACATGCACACTGAAGCTGTTCCAGGTTTTATAGCCTTCACCTACTCCTATTTATAAGCAATGAAAGGAAAAAGGACTATTTAATGTGGGTAAATATACTGCTGTTTCCCACTCCCTCATCTGTCAGGGGTACATGAAATCTCACACAGGCATTTTGAAGATAAATACATTAAAAGACCACAAGTGATTTCTGTAATAATGGATGTCAGAAGTAGCCTACAGAAACATCACAGTGAAGCATTTTTAAAAAGAGAGAGGGTTCCAACCTGGAACCCTGTCCCAGTGTAACCAGTTTCAGCTTTCTTCCATCATCAAGCAGCTCACATTGGTGTATCAGGTAAACTCACATTTTGTTTTATTTCAGCAAAGCAATCCTTTACCTCCACAAATATCAAACCATACCTAATTGTTATCATATCTCCATGATCTCCTTGAATGTACCAGCTGCAGTTGATGGCTGGAGGATAGTTTGATGGCCAAGAAGGACTATAGATGACTCCCCGTCTCTCTGTGTGCTGTTCCAGCTCTCCACTGCAAGCAGCTGTTAATAAGGGGAGAAAAATAATATTGTTAATGCTTTGCCTAATCAACAATTCATATTCACTTCAAGAGCTTTCATCAGTTTCTGCAGACTGCAGACACATGAGAGACAACAGCTTTATCCTCTCACTGCTTTCTTCCCTGCCCTGTTTTTTTAAGACACCCACACCAAGTGTAGGTAAGCATAACCTGCATTTCAATGCAGGACCAATCAATAATCTTGTACGAATCTACCACAGGCTACAATCAATATTACTGCACAGATCTGCCAAGAGGACGTAATACAGAAATCCTTCTTACCAGCTTCCCAAAGCCTAGGTAGGTCACCCAGCAAGTGAAGAAGATTCATATCAACTGAAAAGTAGCTAGTAGCTCATTTTGTTGTAACATGTTCCTGGACATGTTGTTTATTCTCTTAACCACATGAAGAGTTTGTAAGGGTTAAAAAAATACCACCACCCACCACACTCCCACCCCTCCCACAAAAAAGTAAACTGCAGTCCAACGTTAAATGTTTTCACTGAACATTACTAAAGTACTCTACATTCCTTCTGAACCCACATAGATGGGAAAAATTTTCAAGACAGGGAAAGGAGCAAACAAGGCCAAATAAAGCTTAGCATTTTCAAAGCACATTTAGTTCTTCCTATGCAAAACAGCAGGCTACATCAAATACTTGTAATTTGTAATTAAGCAATTCAAAAATGAAAATTAAATGTTCCAAGGACAAGTTGAAAAGCTGTTCTGATAGGAAAATGTACACCAAGCAGACAAGAGGGAAAATTCTCTGTAATGCAATAGCTATTCTGAACATTCACCAAAAATATTATTTAAACTATTTTTAAAACAAATTACTATCTAGAGCATGACTTGTGGACCGCAGCTGAACATTTCAGTTTTTGACAAAAGCTTACATTCTTGTATAGCTGAAAAATGTAGCAAGGGAAAAAAAGGTTGCCTATACCTTGTCACCTCATATACACACATACACAAATACACCGCATTATAAATGAGAGATTTACAGCATTTACAGTGAAATCCAGCCACATAAATACACCACTTGGAATTCCCAGTCAGGATTAGATTTAGCTGCACTGGAGGGATGGATGGAAGGAGTACCAGCAAAGCTACTTGGCTGCAATCAAGTCAGGTGGCAGGACTGCCTGCAGAGCTACTTGCTGGGGCTGGACTGCAGCACGTCCCCTCCAGGAAACCCAGGCCTGGCACTATTCTGTTTGCTCACAGTAAGCACTTCTGAAGTGAGAGCCACAGGAATACAAAAAGCATGATGTGAGTAACTTACCTGAGGCAAAACATAAAAATGCTATTATTTTCACTCTCCAGGTAGAGCATTCCACTGAAATACATGCATACCATTCCTACTAGTTTGAAAGGCCACAAAAACATACAGAATGCATAAATACATGAAAACATCTGTTTCTAAACACGTATTTTGCAGTAATGAAGTTACAAAAACAAGAACATTTTTGTTATCACATTTCTAAAACCAGAGCAGCTCCATGCCAGATGCTGGAAAATACTGAGATGCAGTTGCAATTATAGAGTTACAAAAGCAAATGCAAGATCCACAGGACTTTTCAACTCCAGTTCTCAGTTTCTTTAGGTCTGTAATTGTACTCCTCCACATACTTGTTACTGCACCAAAATATCACAGCAGCAAAAGAGGACCAAGAGCTAGCAAACACAAAGGAGTTGGAAAGGCTGCATTTCCTAACTGCCAGGTTAATAACACTTCAAAATGGGAATGAAACAGAATGCACAAAGTGAAAGAACAAATACAGCAGCAGCACTATCCAGAAGCTTCCAGTAACACCTGTGCAAATATTTCTGCTGCCCTTGTACCAAATTATGTTCTGGATTAATATCCCTTATTCATAGTATTTGCAATAGATCAGAATCAAAATTACACAAAACTTACTTAGTTTTCATTCAGAGGAAGTCCCACTGACAGGCTGATGGCTCCACATGAGCACTTCCATTCACACATTCATCAGTGTAGTTAGAAGAGCTATTATTCTCCCAAATACTTGTTTCTCAGTTTTAGGAAGTAATTACAAAGACTGAGCAACAGTCACTTAAGTATCCCAGCATTTTTTAAGTAATATCGCTGTATTTTTTCTCTTTTGGAATAGTGTAGTTTCCTAACACAGAGGATCTGCTGTAACATCACAGTTCAGGTGTTCAGTGAGAAATGCTTTTTCTTATTCACACTGTACATCTGATATAAATGTGAAGCAAGAAAAAAAAAAACAAGTGACAAAAGAAACAGATTTTTCCTTTTAACAAAAGAATTGTAGCTATGTAAATCTAAGGACATAGCGAGTTAAGGGCTGCACTGAAACTACAGGCCATTTTTGGCAGTTCATCTGACAATGGCTATTGCTGCCAATACTTTACCATGGCCTTATCCCTTCTGACACATATCAAGCATTTCAGACTTGTCCTACTCAAAATCAAAAGGAAAATTGCTTGGCTCTTACAAAGGGTCCTGATTTGAATGGACCACAAATCTGAATTAATATTTGTTTTGGTTTAAGACAATTTAAAGGAGAAGCCTCTGGGTCTAGTTATCTCCCTCAGGGGTCCAAGTACATAATGAATGTAAGTAGATTAAGTGAAAAAATAACCCTTTAGTAACAAGCAGAATAGCAACAGTCAGAAACAACCGCAAATAACAACTAAACACAAAACTGCTCAATCCTGTGGGCTCCTCAAAACAATAAGAGACCCCAAACAAAAATTGCCAGGCAGTTATAGATGAGTACTGTGNGGTCGTTTCTCACAACACCCCCCAAGACGGTGCCCTGAATTTTGAGCGTGCAGATCAAAGGACAAAGGTGGAGATGGTGTCAGCCTTTCCCCCACCGCCTCCTCTCCATTCTCCGGTCTCTCACTTGGCTTATCTCCTGACTGAAGTTCTCGGGATTCAGGGGCTGGAAAGTCACAGAGGGAATTTGTCTTGCTGGAAGCAGGGGCATTCAAGACAGGGCTGGATCGTCTCGGCTGGGATGGGGGCTTGAGCCGGACTGGGCTCCAGCTCCCGAACCCGCGGGGAGGGGGCCAGGCCGAGCCCAGGGCTAGGGACGGCTTTGCGCTGCTGTTTGCTCTCCGACTTCCCGAACGGCCAGAGGACAAGAGACCGAGCCTGGGGCTATAAAAGACTTCCCTTCATGTGTCACCTCCGACCCCGCACACACGAGGGGCACAGAGCCTGCTCCAGCGGCTTTTAAAAACATCTTCGCCAAAGCAAACTCACACCCAGCAAACACAGACACGCACACGGCTCCTGGCCCGGGAACCTGAGAGATATATTAATGATTTTGGGGCACAGATGATCATGGGGTGCATTATCATTAGGAATGACACCAAGACAGTATTGCCAAAACTTAATTACACTGTTTTAACGGTATGTCCACGGTCCCCTAAACCTGTTGGAGCAAACTGGGGACACACACATATACACCCCTGCCAAAACTACTGCAGTGTTTACCCAAACCTCACTTAATTGCCTCATGTTTTTGATGCCTTTTTTTCCCCCACCAAGGCTGTTACTAAAAGATTTGCAAACATCAATCGAGCTCCTTCCTAAAGCAGTGCCTGCCTCTCCCCTCCTGGTGCACTGACTGCTGCAAGGCAGAAAAGGTGAAGTACCCGAGCACAGCTTTCAGCAGCTCTTTCTTCATACACATAAATTTTGAAAGAAAAACCTTGGCTAAACACAGCCTTCAGTGCTGACAACAAAATGGTAAAACCACACAAGGGCAGAATTTTATTGTTGTTGGGGTTTCAATATCAATAAAAGGGTCCCACTTCCCTCTTCAGCCCCTGACCATGAAATCTGCAAAATCACAAACACGCCTAAGTACTGTTTTATTAAGTTGGGCTTCAGCGTGACACTGTGATTCCTTAAGGAAAAGAAACAAAAGCCTGTTCAAATTGCCAAAACATCTAAAGGAAAGGGAAGTTCCTAAATAGAAAGGTACAGTCCTGGATTATGAAGACTTTATCATCAGTGACAACATGTAAGAATAGCAGTGATAACACTTTTCCAACAATTCCGTGTCTTTCCACAGCCTTTCTGCACAAACCTAGAAGAAACGCGAAATCCCAATTCACTAAAAACTCCAAACTGCTTAAACTTCCCATATTTAGCATTACTGAAGAAACATAAAAATACCAATTCCTGGATTGGCAAATCAACCCACCAAAAATCTTACTGAGATGGTGCTTTTAAAGAAAAGATAAATTATAATGACAGACAATAATAAATCTTCCACAGCTAAAAAAACCCTAAGCAACATGAAAAACCAAGCAAAAAAAAAAAAAAAAAAGAAAACCCCACACTTTAAACAAATGCCAGAAGATATTTGAGTTCAGAGAGTTTCTGTCAAGAGGGCATAAATCTTAATGAGGCTTTCTGCAACAATCAAATGGATTTCTTCTACTGTAAACAGCAGTAGATACCCTCTGCCAGTTAAATACACCATAAATACAGGCAATGATGTTTCCAAAAACTTTACAAGAATAATATTACTCTTATTTTTGCAAGAGCAACTGTAATAAAACAGACATTGAGCTTCACCAAAGGACAGCACTATGCCATCCTGGAATAAATTTTCAGACAAGCTCAGATGAAAATAAATTCTGCAACTTCACATTCTTCAGCATCAGGGCCTGTCTCAGTCACAAGTAACACATCCCAACCGTCTGCTCCAGGATAAAGATGTTTTGCACTTTTCACAAGGAACCTCCTCTCAAAACCAAATGCTTGGCAATATACATTTCCTCAAGCAGCTGTCTCGGAGCCAGCAGGAAACTCTCCCCAAGTTCTCGCAATCTCCCTCAAGGAAGGCTTGCACACATGGTTTAATGCAGATCCCTGTGGAAAAAGAAGACTTAAGGCTCCCCTTTGCTTTGCCCAGTCTCCCCCTGGCTGTTTCTGTCCCTGATCAGAACCAGTGAAGGCGGAGTCCACTCACAGATGTGACAAAACCTGAGTTCACAGCTGCTCGATCAACAGGCCCACCCAGCTTTCTGCTAGGTAAGAGCACAGCCAAGAGAAGCTACACATGGATCCCGCTGTTGCAATGACCTTTGATCATTTTCATCCCAAGCTCCAGTTACACCATCAGGAGACAGGGTAACTCAAAACTGTATGAAGACAAGAAAACATGAAGGCTACAATACTCGGAGGTTTTCAGCATATTTGCTGAATAAAAGCCAGATGTCACAACTCTATTTTTAGTGAAAAAAAGTGTTAGAAAGCAGCAGAGCCAACTGGAAGAAGCTCTACATATTTTAGGCTAAGGCAGTATCACCAGTCTAAGTAAGCAACTATGTAATTACTTAATTTACACTTTGTAAACTCACGTACCATACACCAAACAGATGCCAAACTCCATCAAAAGCTAAAGAACCATCCAGGCAGAACATACTAGGATATAAATGACACTCTGTACGTTTTCCAATGAAAGAATGGAAAATACTGTGCTGCAAACAACACGTTTGTCCACATGGTTTATCCACACTTCCTCTAAGCTTAATTTAAGCAGGTTACCTAACCATAAAATTACTACTTTCTGATTTAAACCTTCTCTCAACCCCCAATGTTCAATGACTTGAACACGCAAGCTCCCACATCATTCAATCTATTGTCCTAGAATTATTTTCCTGTTTTCCAGTATCTTTTCCTCCCATCTCCCTTATTTGCCATTTTTGGTTTTAATATAAGTTGCAGCCTCTTTGGGAATAAAGTGCATCTACACGTATGACAGTGTATTGACAGTCACAAGGGGGTCCTTATCACTAAGAGGACCCTGACTGCAATATCCCTGTAATGTCAGTGAGTCTCAGCACTGCTAGAGAGAAGGAAATCACAATAAGTGCTGTAATTCTGGTTGAATTTCTACACTGACATACATGAGACGTTTTTAACGTTCTAGCTTCTTCAGGAATGAGCCACTCTCCCTGACTTGATGCTCCCAGGAACACTTCCTAAACACAGTTTTCCCCTAAACATATCAGCATGAGCTATGACCGTAGCCTCAAGCTTCCCATTTTTATCTATCACAATGACAATGATGCAGTCTATAATCCTGCTGTGGTTTAAGCCCAACTGGAAAATAAACCCCAGGCAGCCACTCCCGTCCCCTCACCCCCTTAGGTGAGAGACAAAACGCAGATTAGGGGTTGAGATAACAATTTACTGTTACTGTAACAATTTACAATTTAACAGCGACCAAGTAAGAAAGCAGCCAGTGACAGCAGCCCCGCTAATGGCAGCAGCGATGACAGAGGTGAAGCCGCGCCAAGCTCTGAGCTAGGACAGAACAGAGGGGACGGAAATGGCAGTGCGGCCTCTGAGCAGCGCCTCGGGCCTGTGCCCAGCGCCGGGGCCTGTGCCCAGCGCCTCGGGCCTGTGCCCAGCGCCTCGGGCCTCTGAGCAGCGCCTCGGGCCTGTGCCCAGCGCCTCGGGCCTGTGCCCAACGCCTCGGGCCTGTGCCCAACGCCTCGGGCCTGTGCCCAGCGCCTCGGGCCTGTGCCCAGCGCCGGGGCCTGTGCCCAGCGCCGGGGCCTGTGCTCAGCGCCTCGGGCCTGTGCCCAACGCCTCGGGCCTGTGCCCAACGCCTCGGGCCTGTGCTCAGCGCCTCGGGCCTGTGCCCAGCGCCTCGGGCCTCTGAGCAGCGCCTCGGGCCTGTGCCCAGCGCCTCGGGCCTGTGCCCAGCGCCGGGGCCTGTGCCCAGCGCCGGGGCCTGTGCTCAGCGCCTCGGGCCTGTGCCCAACGCCTCGGGCCTGTGCCCAACGCCTCGGGCCTGTGCTCAGCGCCTCGGGCCTGTGCCCAGCGCCTCGGGCCTGTGCCCAGCGCCTCGAGTCTGTGCCCGACGCTGGGGCCTGTGCCCGACGCCGGGGCCTGTGCCCAGCGCCGGGGCCTGTGCCCAGTGCCTCGAGTCTGTGCCCGACGCCGGGGCCTGTGCCCAGCGCCGGGGCCTGTGCCCAGCGCCGCCGGTCTGTGCCCAGTCCCACAGGCCTGTGCCCAACGCGAGGGCCTCTGCCCAGCGCCTCGGCCTGTGCCCAGCACTACAGTCCTGTTGGCATGGAACAGCAGGACCTGGGCATGGGGACAGCGATCTGGGCATGGGGACAGCAGGACCCGGGCCTTGGGGACAGCGATCTGGGCACGGGGACAGCAGGACAGACAGCGATCCGGGTCTTGGGGACAGCAGGACAGCGATCCAGGCCTTGGGGACAGCGGGACCTCGGGCTTCGGGACAGCGGGACAGACAGTGATCCAGGCACAGGGACACTTGGACAGCGATCCCGGTCTTGGGGACAGCAATTCTGGGCCTTGGGGACAGTGATCCTTGGCCTTGCCTGGCACCAGGACAAAGCCCAGGAAGACTTAAAAGTCCTAAACTTCCTAAGATGTCATCATTAGTCTGTCTTAAACATAATTTAAAAAGTCACTCTTTCATTAGAACATCTCTTTGTATGGGGAAGAAACAATAATAGCTCAAATGAACAGTAAATACAGGTAAGGAAAGTATATCTTACCTAATGAGGTGACAGCACTTTCTATTTTCCCAGTCAGGAAGAGATTCACTGTGTAAAGATAGAAAAACAACGTTCAGACAAATTTTAGTGGTACAGGGTGGCAGTCAATAGTTAACCATTCCTAGGTGTTTGCTGGGGTGTTAGCATAAATGCATTGCAGTTTTCCAACAAGAACTTTGCTTATCTGCACAAGCAAGTCATGTAATCAACTATTATCCTTCACTGTAGCTAAAACAAGTCAATACACAATGTAAGTTTAGTATCTCTGAAAACATGCTACCAAAAGAAACAAATGCCAATCTATCCTAAATCATCTTCCATAGAATTAATTTTAATTGAGGAACACAGAAGAACAATCACACTAAAACATTTATCATCATGGCTAGTGACTTTACCTGGTTAAATGCTGGATAACGAATGCAATTATTATCCTTAAATACTTCTCTGAATAAAGCAAAGTTTGTTCCCCTCAGGTAAATGTCACCTTGAAAATCAGCTGCTAACGTTAACATGATTGCCTTGACTAAGCAAAAGCAATGACGTTTTCAACAAGGTCCACTAATACAATCAAAACAGGATGAGGCAGTACTTGCAATACATATCTGACTTGCAAATTAAGTTCCAAAGACTCTTCACTTTCTCGAGTCTTCTCTCACAGTGTATACTATTAAAGTGATCTAGAAAGAGCAGTTATTGCCAAAGAACATTTGTCCTGTGTCATTGTGGCTCTAGAAGTCAGCATTAACATGTAGTTGCCTATTAGTTTCCCCACGCATTCTTCAAGGCATTTCTTTAAAAATTACAGCATGTTCCACTGACTGCTCTCATTTCAACAGTAATCTGTAATCTACAAAGACAGCCTATTAGTAAAATGACAAATACTTAAGAGACTTAAAAAGGTTTAAATGTTACCAAAAACCTAATTTACAACATCCCAGCCCAAGCACTCACTTTGACTTTATTTTGCATAGTTAAGTCCTAAGTCTTTTAATAGGCAAGAATTTAGTTAAAAACATCATTTAGAAATCAACAACAGGAGAAGAGAGGAAGAGAAACCGTCCCTGTTCCCAACAGTCACTTAGGAAGCAGCTGACAATTAATACTATTTATGGCTCAGAGTGTGGGCCCCCATTGTCTTCTACACTGTCTAAACACATCACAAAACAATGACCCTTGCCCTGACTACCTTCTGTTATAACTTAAACCAGCACAAGAGGTACAAAAAGTACCAGACACTAAAGGGATGGAAATAAAAAACAATCCCTTAGCTTTCCAGTTCAGGCCCAGCCACGTTTTTCAGTCACCACACTGCAGCAGCCCAGGTGCCTACAGCTGGCCCTCCCTGACTTATATCTGGCTATCCACAGTTTGGATTTTCTCCTCTTGGGAGGACTGCTACAGACCTCAGGCTGAGGCCAGGCCCTGCAAAACAGAGAGGAAGACTGCTCGTGGCATCACTAGTCACAGACTTCAGGGCCCTACCACACGGACAAGGGCAGTGACTTCTCCCTCCTTCTAAGTACTCTTGGGACTGAGCTTTTAGGAACATCCAAAACAAGGAGGTTTTGGGTTTTGTATTTATTGTATTACATACACTAAATGGCAGCGTATGTAATGCTACAGTTTGATGAGAAACACACCTGAGCCATAGATTTGTGTTAATAAGCATTATTATGATGTTCAAAGGACCTTAACAGCACTGATTTTATTACATAACTAGCTAACATTAGTAAAATTGTTATATGATAATAACAGTGTGCCACGTAACTATTTCTTTCACAGTGCCAGCTTGCTCTGCTAGGTGAGTAAGCCTACCTAGGAGCAACAATACCATCCTGTACCAGGAAACAAACAGCTCTGTTAACTCTGGCACAGCAGCACATCCGTTTGTGACAAACTCTGGATCGCAGCAGTAACAGCAACACAACATTTCCTCATACAATATTAAAGTGCCACTATTTCTGTAACCATGGTAATGTAGTCCTAAAGACTGAGATGAAATTAATCCATGATTATGTCACAAATTTATATTCATGAGAATTAAAATACTTGGTCTTGCTCCAAAGAAAGTACATGAATATACTCTGCATAACTAGTATCAGCACAACTGAAAGCAGTGTTTGAAGATACACTGTATGGAAGAGTCTGTGTCTGTACTACCATGGTAATCTTTCTTTATGTGTTTCCCACCTGAATACTCCCAACAGCCATATGAGAAACGAGCTCTGAAGCAGAGGTTTCCTCACACGGCTTATAAGAGGCCCCTATGTCCTTTAAATGGAAATAAGTAGGATAAAGACAAGGGGCATAATAGAGTGGAATCAGCCAACTCAGAGCTACATTACTGAGGACTGTTTAACAGAAAGCCCTGGTTTATCACCACAAATGCAAACAGGCAGCCTTGCACACCCCACCTGGCAGACACCTAAGAGAACCCCCCAAAATACTCAGTTTATCTCTGCAAAAAACTATTACTGGCTTCAGTTGCAAGTTCTTTGCTCTCATTTTCAAACTCTTTTATACCAAGAATTCAGCAAAAATAGTTCTTTAAAATAAAATCTAAGTCTCACACCAGATACTTTCCCAAGCAACTGAATAAGCTTACAGTTTCCAGTATTGATTTTGCTCACTCAAGACCATCAAATCAAACCGCAAGAGCACAGTTAAACCAGCATACATCTCAAAACTGTCAGAGGCCCATAAGAAAGAATAGCCATTCCCTACTGATTTTCTTGTCTCTTGTCAAAACAAAACCTCGTCAAAATAAAAACAGGTGAGAGACTAGAGTATTATAAAGTTTCCTAGATGTCCTTTTCCTTAACTGTTGAGCAGTTATGGGAAAGCCAGAAAAAGATCCCAGAAGTGCTTCAGTTGGCTTGAACTCCATGTAAGAAACTTACTGTACCATTCATTTGGATTGCTAAATAAATCTCAGGGTGAGGTTTTCAGTTTGGAAAGCGGCTATTCGGATCAAAAGCGAAATTTACATCTTGGCATGTCCAAACCAAATGACAGCTACCAGGCTTTCCACAGCCAGGAGAAAAATCAGCTTCACTGATTCCTTCTTATTTGATAACTTTCTATGTCCTCCAGAATTTCTCAAGAATGAGAAGCAAAACGGCTTCACAAAAGAACAGTTGAAACAAACCCAATTCCAGTCTTTGGAGCAGCAGTTTACAGATGAAGTCACACAGCAATGGTCAGTGGCAGTGCATTGATACAGACACCAAACACCCACATACAGGCCATGGGAAAACAAGAAAAGAATGGCAGGAAGCAAGAACCAAAAGCAAGGATGAAAACAAAGGACAGACAAGCAGGAAGTAAAATACAAATATAGTTAAAGTAGCAGCATTATATTCTTATTGGTTCACTGAAGCAAAATACCTTACAAGCTTCCCACCTCTCATGTTTCTCAACTTCCACTACTGTCAGTTGTGCAAGGAATAGGAATAAAACATTCCAGCTGAAAAGAAGAGCCAGACAGTGAAATTCTAGAAGTCATAGAAAGCAGAAATCTACTAAACTTCCAACCTGACATCATCCACACCTAAACACAAGAAGTGTTCTCACTTCAGCTCTGGAGTTTACATAATGTTTTATTATCTCATTAGTCATTTTAACAATAACCATGCTGTTTTTGTCAACTAATAAAAGGTTTAACAAAGGTCTGACTGAGCCACCAAAAAAAAAAAATCTAAACAAAGTGAAAAAAACCCAAAACAGCCCCCAAAAACAAAAAGAAATTCAGAGATACAGGGAAACTATGTATCTTTCTCTAACTTTAAATAAGCACATTATTCTCATGCTGTGCACATCTCTGAAATCCTGTGAAGACTCTGCAAAAAACAAGAGCTGTATGACCTGGATGTTCAAACTGTTTTGTAGTTTAGCTAGCTTTTTACTGTACTTACATTAATTAAAATTAGATTTTAATTTTACATTTGAAATAACCACAGCAACCTTAAAACTTCAACTTCCTACATTTTTCTAGGTAAGCACTGATGTTAATGAAGCACTTTTACAAAAACAGAACAAGCAGTCTGGCCACAGATATCCCTGTGTGATCGTTTACATAACGAACAGTAACTGTCACTTGGGATTATCAAAAATTAACTCTAATCCACTTCATTAGCAAATGGATATGGGTTAAAACATTCTGGATCAAGGAGCCGTGACAGTTTACCAAGTAAGTGTCAGGAGGGCTCAGTGCAGCCCCAGCACTGCTCAGCTGCATGCGGTGCTCCCGACTCTGCTGACCCACCAGAATCCTCTGGCAGGGCGCAGGAACGGAGCACTCATCTCTGGTAACTCCTAACTTCACGTGTCCCTGTTAAAAACATTTAACGTGCCCCTGTTAAATGTTAAAATTATTCAACGTGCCCTGTTAAACAATAGCGGGGCCTATCGTTCTTTCGTTTTCTAGTCACAGCTAGGCACCAATGCCTCTGCCTAACAAAAAACATCTCTCCTGAGTGCACGGGCTGACAGACCGGAAACCAGTAACACGCTTCATCACGTTGCCATAACTTAACACCTGCTGAACGGAGAGCAGTGGCTTCAAGCAGAAGGGAGGGATGAGAGCAGAATGTGGCAGAGACACGGAGGGAGAGAAAATGTTTCTTTCCGCTGCCACTCAAGAGAAGGGCCAGGCGGGCGCGCAGCGGGCCAAGCGCCGGGCAGTCCCTAAGCGCGCCCCGGCGCCGCTGCTCGCACAGCCCAGAAGAACCGGTGATGCGTCCTGAACTTTTTTTTTCAGAGCTATGGCAGCGCTGCCAGAGACAAGGGCAAGGCGATAGGTTCCGCTGGACCTGGCAGCGCTCTGCACGGCCCCACACCGCCGGGCACGGCAGCCCCAGCGGGTGCCGGAGCGACCCGCGGCCGCGCCGCCCCTCGCCCCGTTCGGAAGCGGGGTGACGGGAAAGGGTTCCGCCGCCACCATTCTGTGTGTGGCAGCCTCGTCCCATGCCGGTCACTTCCCGTAGGAGAGGAGGTGCCCCAGCTGTCCCCGCAGCAGTCCCCACAGCCGATGCCCGCCGTGCCCGGACATGCCCCGCCGCCAGGGAGCGGCCGGGCCGCACTCACCCAGGCAGATGGCAGTGAGCGGCGCCAGCGCGCCCTGACGGAGCTCCGCGGCCGCTGCCTTCTCCATGGCGGGCCGCTGTCGCCTGCCCTTCAGCGCGGGGAGAACCGCGGCGGCTCCGCATCCGCCGAGCCGCTACGCC
>VWZS01006473.1:291653-425167 GCA_013397075.1 Rhabdornis inornatus
GCGCAGCGCCCCGCGGGGCCGCTCCTGTGCCGGAGCCGCGCCCAGAGCCGCTCCGGCCCCCCAGCCGCGGCCCAGCGGGTCACGCACCCGGATGCCTTTTCCCAGCAGAGTTAGTTTCCTCCGGAGCTGCGCGTGGTTGGCTCCGCTGCAGCTCCCGAGAGCGAACGCTGCGATCGGTGATGGGCGCAGGGAAAAAAGCCTCCCCAGGAACCCGGCTGTCCTTAGAGCTCTCGCAGTCCTTTCACCCGTAGCCAGTGTTGGGACCCAGGCCCGGACCCTTACAGGCCCTGCCGACCGTGAAACAAGTCTGGGCATCAAACAGGTAACATCCACAGCAAGGCAGCCAGACTGGATTTGTATAAACGATGGAAACCCGTCCTGTCCCGCTGAAAATGGACAAGCTTAATGTGTTTACAAGCAGCAAAACGACAGAAGTTAACTGGGAACTTCATGGAGAGAATTGCAAAACAGTGCAAGGTGACATGTACCCCTGCTCAGGTTGCCCTGAACAGCTACAGTGAACCAGCTCTACCTCACATGTTTGCTGAACTTTTCCTTGTTTTCCCATTTGTAGATGCTCACATACTGCCCCTGAGAACCAGTACCAGTGCTTTAGGCCTTTATATTTCAACAGTATAAAATGTGGCTGTAGTAGTACATCAGGGGTTGAGGAGATCCTTACCCTCACTGAGCTACAGACCTGTGCCGTATCTTTTCCTTATCAATTCCTTTGTTGGAGTTATTATAATTGTAATTTGCATTTGCCTGTCACTCTGGCTCTTAATGAATGATGGATGATTGGCCTGAGGATCAATAATATCATCTCGTGTGTACCTGGAATGAGAGAAATGGATGTCATAATAACAGGGATGTCACACTTCTACTGTGCTAAAGATGCAGAAATAATAAGTGGGTCAGTACAAACAAAGTTGACCTGTAGTTGAGAAGGCCCCACATTCAGCACAGCTCTGCAGATACAGCCTATTTCACATGTGTCTGTGCAATTTTAAATAGCATAGTTAATCACACAACATTTTTTTACAACTAAGTTCTTCCTAATCTAACCAGACAATCCTTAAACCTTTAATGGACCCATGATGGTAAAATCATTTCATCTGGGTTTTTGAGCAGTAATCCTCAAATTATAGGTCTGTAAATGCAATAATGGAATGTTTCATAAAATATTTTTTCCTCAGTCTATTATTGTAATTAAAAAAATAATCTAGTCATCTCTACATTCTGCATTAACCCTTTTAATGATAATTATGAGTAAATTGCATCTCTCATTTCCATTAAATAACACCCTTGCATCTCACCAAAACAGTAGATTGTATAGGATTGAAGGCAAAATCATGGATGCACACTGTTTTTATAACAGATTGTGTCCATGCACTAACTCGTTAAGGTAAAACCCACTCAGTTTAGAGTTATACTTCAATAAGATAAAATCCACTCATTTTAGAGTTATACTTTGATGTTCACATAAAATTTTGAGACCTCATTTTCAGTCACACACTTTTGTGTTCACATAAATATATATATGTATTAGAAAACGTTATATGAAGGTACATATGTGTGTGCTCAGTATCTATTGGCCTAGGGGAATTAATTATCACATCACAACATTCACCTTGAAAACATAACCAGCAGAGCCCATCCTAGGTGCTCTGCTTCAGGGCAATTTGCAGATTGTTTTAAAATCACTTGAAAAGAGTTGCACCAAACTAAACCATCACTCAAGCCACGTGTCAAGCCTTCATTTCAAAACGTATGACACAGAGATGGCTCCAGGAGCAGACATTATACATTATATATGTTCATTCACTTTAATGCTTTTGACAGAACTGGATCACAAAAAAAGTCATTTAACACCACCAAAATAAAGTTTTGTAAAGTTTTACTGAGTGTAATCAAAAGATACTACAATTTTTTAAATATGCAGTAGAGAAATGAAGACAGAATGATACAGCAATGTTGACAAAGATTATGGATTCTGTCAATATTAGTACTAAAAACATTAAAATAACTTGGAACCTTAGCATGTCCATGTGTGTAATATCTGTGTTATTCTGATTAATGTCATTTTATTACTATATTCCCATCAATTCCCCCTGTATCTAGTTTTTGTAACTAGTTAAAGCTTATGCTTCTTTTATAAGCACGTCTATCTATGGATTAATTTGGTTAAGATTTCTTTAAACTAAGACTACAGTTTTACCAGTTCCACAAGTAATTGATATGCATTTATCTCTTTATCAGCATATATCAGTTTCAATGCATGTACAGATTTGTGCAGATCAGCAAGACTGCAATCCCATATAATCACCACTGTTCTCTTTTGACAGCCAGCATTAAAGAAAAGTTGGGTAGAAAACAGTAGATGTGATAACACATTATTTGTCTCAGCCTCACACTGTTCATCTCTAGTTTTATTGCATCACTGCACAGCACTATCAAGCTGCATTTAATAAGGTTTACATTTAGTGACAACTACACTCTCCCTGAAAGAGAAGAAAATTCTCAAGGGTACTTTGCTACACCAACTTTAACACTATTTCTGCCTTGATCCATTATAGATCATTACTAAACTTCACAGTCATCTATTTTCCTTCCTCTTCTTTAGGAATTTGTTATTCATGAATTCTGTGTAGAGCTGAAAAAACCCTGTTGTAATTCACATTCATTTTATGAAATGTCATGGGAATAAATATGAGCAATTTGGTATCACAGGAAGGCAAATCCAAATCATTTGATGGAGAAATACTTCAAGAACATCACCAATGAATAGGCATTTTTCCAAAGAGAGTGCAAAGCTGTGATATTCCTTTATGACACTCTGAACATTCTATGAAATCCTGAGTTTGTATCAACAGACCAGATTATGAGCAGCAATTACATTAGGGTAATTGCTTGAAAAACAAAATAAAATTATTCTCTCTTGAAAGGGTTCAGTTATCTTTGTATAAGGCAGCATTAATTGCATATTAGGTTTTTTTTACACCTGTAACTTAGCTTTCTTAACAAAACTGAAAGTCCACACAACCTGCTCCATTTAGTAAATTATGTCTTGTTTTTGTTTAATTGTGTTATTGAGATCAGATTTTTAAAACATGCAGCATAAGTACAGAAGAGGATTAGAATTGTCTGCATTTCAGATACAGAAATAATCAGAGGAAATTTATCAGGGTTCCTTAACAAATTTTTAAAGCTGCACTATATCAATAAACTCCACTTGCCAACAAGTAATTCCAGACACCTGAAAGAAAAAGCCATGCCACAGCCAGCACTGTTTTATTTCTCTCTTCTCCTTGGCTTTAAATATTTTCAGTGTGATTCCATTTTTAAAGTATAATATCAAGTTGTTGCTTTATGTCAGCAATTCTGTCAGCTGTTTCAGGAGGCTGCCATCCATCACAGGCCAGCACACACACTCATTCCCTGCAGCACACTCCTCAGCTCTGTGCCCTGCCATCTCCCGGGCACCTTCCCAGTCCCCTGCACACTGCACAGCACAGGCATTCTGCACTTTACACGAGGACACTGAGCTCCTACACACTTATTTCACTTGTGACACCACAGTGAAAGTCTGTTTCAACATCACACCACATCTCCTACCTCCCTGGTGACTTTAATCATTTAATAACTGTATCAGGATTGATTTAAACCGTGGTGATGCTGGGTTTTATTATCTACACAGTAGAAAAGCACTGCAAGACAGTAGTGAGACCCCATATCTACTAAGATGCTAAAATGATTTCTCTCTTCTGGCTGTTCCTTCATATCTATTGATGAGATGAGTTTGGATGATTTAATTTAGTTTATGATAAATCCTTTTGTGCTTTGGTTATATTAGGGGCTTACTGTCTCTGGTAGCTGGAGTCTTAAAGGATTTACTCTTCTCCTTGACATACAAAATGTTTGGTAAATGAGGGCTAAAGTAACTTGGGAAGTAAATCTGCTTGTAAATGATAGAAGAGCAGTACCAAAATAAGGCTTAATTGCATTTTAGGTGAATTAATGTGTTTTCAGATTCCCCTTAACCTACAAAAATTCAGAGAAATAACAGGCTCAGCAGGGCCTGAGGTTGTCTTTATTATATTACTTCCTTTCTACAGAAGGAAATGGAACAAACTATCAATACATTCTTAGTCAACATATACTAGCTGCATGAGTTACTAGACTTATTTTAGAATTTAAGTAGGAGATCAAACAGATTGGAATTAGAAGCATGAAAACTCCTTCAACTCACAAAATGAACACAGTGAATGTGCATTAAAGCTGTCTCCTAGGGAGAGAACAAATATCTTTGCTCAGAATGCATATTGTTATCAGAGCAGATGAAAATAGCCACCTGAGGTTGGTCAGCAATGTGCTCCCAGCCTCCAAATCTGTTAAAAAGAAAGAAAAAAAATCAGAAATTAATTAAAGTGTTACATACAATCAGGCTTATCTAAAATGGAGCATGCACAGAAAAGCAAAACTTATAATTAGGACTGGTAGAAACCTTCCAATTAGTTCAGTGACTGGTTTTTGTACTGTGGAGAAGGGCTGTAAACCACTACAGTGCAGGTGCAGAGGCTGCAGAGCAGCTCCCCTGGCACACCACCCCACAGTGTTCCCCTTACCAGCCCAGAAAATGCTCTTTGGTGTAATGTTACCCATTAATGGGGAACACTAATAATTTTTAGAGCTGTCTTCCATCCATTCTTACAACTGGGAAACTTGTGCAAAGACTTACAAGTTATCCAGAGCACGCTGTTCAGCAGCTGCTGTCTGAGGAATGGTGCAGCAAGCACCTCAGAGCTGGTGCTCTGCCATTTCACCAAGAAGCACTGGGTTAAAAATCACAGCAATACTGACAGTACAGTTCTGAACCAGACTACATGCACTGCAGCAATTCCATTGTAACCTGCATAATGCTTACAGTCTATACTAACAGTATACTTATTATAGACTGCCATTTTACTTGCACCCAATTATCAGTTCAGCAGGAAAAGCACAATAGAGGGTATGGATAACCAGGCTTCTTCTGTTTCATCAACAATTAAATATTTTTTTTCTTTTCAATTTTTTTCTATTTGTGTTACCAGTAACTAAAATTTAGCATCTCTGGCTAGTCTTCTTTAAAATTTGGCCCAGATACATACTTACAGATTTTATTTGGTCCTAGAAAATGTGATTTGTGTTTCACCTATCTCAGGGGTTGTCACTAAGACTGGTATATGGCTTTGTTTCCCTTATTTGTCTACTATAGTTATATTTTAAAAGTTCCATTGGTATGTTTTAGAGTATAAATTTCTCTTACACCATTTTGCTTGAAGTGTTGCACTTCTTATTCACTGCAATACCCCACAAAGTTTTAGATATCCTAATGATTTTACAGTATGAAAGTATCTTTGGAATCAACTAGAATAATTATTACTGACAATTCTAAATTTTCTTCTCGATGTTCTCAATACATATTCATAGCATAGTGGTTTTTGTGTTTATAAAAGAGCAAATAACAGCTTATTTCCTGAAACTCTTCTTAACATGAGTAGACTGATAACACAGCAAGAATTTGGAACTGTGCCTCAGTGAAACTGTTCCACAGAAAGAGTGAAAAGGGTATAAACAAACACATGAGCTCACCTAAAAAAGTCTGCTCTTAGTATTGTATTAAAAAGGACATAACTATTACAATGTATTGGTGCATCAGGACAATAATCTGTTTAGCTAATTTCACTTAAAATAAGTTTAAAGCACTAGAAAAGAAGAAATGCCAGCCTGTGCTAAAGTATGGGTGTCACATCTTTACACAGGCTGCGAGCCAACACCTGCCAGGAAGAGGACACAGAACATGTCAAAGTCCATGGCTCCTAAGTCACGAGGTGGATTCCCATTACACAAAATGCTCTGCTCTCTTTGGTTTGTACACTGGACAAACACACACTGTCTTTCTGGACCCTGAGTGATTCTGCCAACTATTGACAGTAACAGCTAGAATGGTAAAAAACTGGTAGCATGTCATCAAGGATGGTGGGCTCACAGCTGGAGATAGGAAATTATACCTTCCCTGAAGGTGTCATGTTTTCATCTCTGTTCCATGCTGCTTAGGCTGTTTTTATTATGGCACATTGTACAAAATTTCTGAAAAGTAATATCTGTCTGAAGCATACAAGTAAAATCTGATTATAAATATATATTACCTGATTATAAATCTGAATGTGAAACCCAGTAATGTTTTCAAAAATCAGCATGCTAATTCAGACCACATTATAGACAGGATTAAAAAAAAAATAGGGATAAGTATAAACCATGGAACAAAACTACTGTCAGAGGTTTGTAGAATAATCAGAGCTGCTTCAACATTCAATGGAGTTTAAAACCAAGAAAAGTCAGATTTTCTTGTGCATAAAGAAAACCCTGTAATCCAATATTCCCTTTAACTATAACACAGTCTGTGCAGCAGAGCTGTGGATCCTAGTTCTATGTTCCAACCAAAGCATGAAAATAAAAGGAGAGCCTGTGATAAATGGGTTGAAGAACGAGAAAGGAAAATAATTTCAACAATTGAACAATGAGTGAACAAGATTGGCAGCCCTGTGGATTCATATACACATAAGCTGTAAGTGTGCCTAGAGAGAAGAAAAAAAAAAGACAGTGAGTATGAGGATAATCAGTGATTTAGATGATCAAAACTTTTAAGAGAGCACTGGTACTTGTTTCCTCAAAGCTTTAGCCATACATATTGTTAGGATACAACATCATATGTAAACCCAATGCCTGAGGCAGTGACATATTTGTCAAAAACTGAAAGACAAAATCGAGAACATTTCTGCCCTTGCACTTCCATGTTTTTGAAGGTTGAGTCATCTGAGATCCTCTTTCATGTGCATCAACCTCTCAGAGGGATCAGTGGTGCTCCCCTGAGCTGACACTCATTCATTTCTCCTTGAGGGCAGCAGTGGCAGGGCTGCATGCAGTGCTCCCCAGGAGGGCATCCCCTCCCAGAATATCCATGTGGCTCTCAAGACATTCCAGCTATTTCCTCCGTTGAAGATAAAGGTGCCAGATAGGGAAGCCAACTAAATTAATGAAAAATATTATTTTAATAAAAATTTGGAAATAAAATCGAAGAAAACTGCAGTGAAACCACTTAGGAATACCCCACCAGTGCCTGTAATGGCAAATGAACAGCAATGTTGCAAAAGGGTACCTACTTAAAATCATAATTACATGAAGGAAACTACAACTTTTCTAAATAAATAATTTCTGTACAGAGTTCCCACTCTGGGAAATCTCAGAGCCAATCACATTTCAGAGGGCACAGGGGAAAATCCTACAACAGGCAACAATAATAAAATCAATTTATACATATGTTGCTCCATATGTTGCTCTATATTTATGTATTACACATTTATAAATTCTTGTAAACAGAAAGCAGTCAAGCTGATAGAACCACTGGGGTCACAAATTCTAGATGAAAAGCAGCTAACAGAAAAGTTCATTGATCTTGTACAGATTTGAGAGGACTCCAGGGTAACACAGTACACATAGCACAGAAAATCCCATGATCCCCAGATTGGTGTATACATCTGCAGTGATCAGTGTTCAGATTAGTGCCTCATTAGAGCACTTCTTCCCATGGCAGTACAGTGTTTGTTTTGTCCATGTCAGGGGAGGTGCTGTAAAGATTAAACCAGTTTTAAAATCTATTTGAATAAAATACCCAAGTATTCATTTGTACTTAAATTTGTATTCATGTTGTCAGACTCACAAACTTTTGAGATGGTTATAGATTTTTCAGTTACTATCCCACATAACCAGTTGTTTTGGGAGTTAACTGTAATTAGCTCTTATGAATCTATCATTATTCACAGACCCTCTTGGAACAAATGAACAAAAGTCTGTGTATGCATTTGTGTTGTTGACTACCAAAAATATGGCAGCTCACATATAATTGTCATGTAACTTAGGAGAAACTACTCCTTTTAAAATATTCCTTTACTGTAGTAATTTGGCAGCTTTCATAAATGACAGTCATTACAACAATTGTTATTTTTTAATCATACTTACTCCATGCTCTTCTGCTCTAACTACTAGTTATGTCTATAAAAATGGCATTGTACTAGCTTGAACAAAGATAGTGATTCAAAGAGATACTATTTAATACCACTATTTAATTAGCCAACATGGCATTGATCCTTTTCCACAGCCACAGGTACAGCAATCACAAATTTGACTCTTCTTGCCTCCCCTATTGTAAAGAACCGGTGTATTGTGATGAGTTAATTTGTTCTCAGTCCTACATTTGCTGAACTTAATGGCAAAGCAGTGTCCATTTATTACAGTGATACAGAAGGAAAAATCACAAAGGCTTCCTACTTCTCAAAAGCAAGCCACACTAGCAAATATTTAACTGCCAAGCAATTTTAAATATTTCATCCTGTGTCTATACATCTACTGTAAGTGTATTAATCCCAGCTGGAAACAATTACAAATATTCATTGCAGTGCCCACATTTAGCTTGGCATCAGTCTCACTGGTTTTGCTGGTAATTTACTTGAGGCATCCTAGCACAGAAGGGCTCAGCTTTCTGCAAAGCTCTATCCATAGTCAAGGGCACAAAAAGTTAACACAAAACCCACCAGTGATATGTAAATCTTGATATGCAAGCCTTGCCATCTTAATATTCCCACAATGTAACTTTGTTTCAGAAATATTTGTATTTACTGCATAACATATGTTCTTCTTCCTTATGGGCAAGTTCCACTCCCATGCTTATTACTATTATTCTTCCTGAAGTTCTTCACAGGGAAGAGCAGATGCCGAGCAAATATGTGGATCAATTTCAGATTGTACAGTACCAACCAAGAGCTCTGCAGCCACATTAGCTATGATCACTGGCAGGCAGGCCTAAAGCCAATAGTGCCAAGGCAGCCCCAAATCTATTTTTATGTTCTCCTAAGGGCCTCACATTTAGAGCTGCTGAAATACAGAAACCAGCAGCAGCTGCATAATCAGTTTATGTGAAAACATTTGGAAACTATTAAGTCAGAGATTCAACATGACAGTATCAAAAGAAGGGACTAAATCCTTCTCTTACTTATAGTCATGTGACACTGAATTTGGACCACAATATCTAAACAACAGTGTTATGGGTCTTACTAGCACCTTTTTTTTAGAGATGTACTATCTCATAACAGCCTTGGGCTCTAATAATTCCAAATTTGTGTTTGCAACTACTAATTCATTAATTCTCCCTTAATCTTCTGGGTTTTGTTTCCACAGACCACAGCCAGAGAAAATGCCAGAAGAAACCACTATTGACCTCATGGGAGACAAAATTAAGGAGCACATGAAGTTCACCCTGTTCTTAGAAGGGTGGCAGGTTCTGGCCATGGCAACCAAGGCAGTTTACTCATTTTGACCAAATGTCCCAAGTTAACTGTTCAGCCAAAGCTTTAGTTTTCAAAGATTCTAGTCAAAGAACTGCAGACCAGAGACCTGAGTATCTTTTCAGCTGTATAGATAATACTGAATAAGGATTGGGTTTGGTTTGCTTTAAAGGTAGGGAAATAATAGGATATTGGTACCCTGATCAATGAAGATAGTGCATCAACACATATTTATTACATAAATATAACTCAAATTACCTTGAGAAGCACATAATAAAAGTGCATAACCCATAAGAAGGAAAAAAAGAGAATGATTCTGTTCTGCCTGAAAATAACGTGCAAATAAAAACATTAATTAGAAAAAACCGTTAAGTCTAGTACTGAAAGAAAAATCCACAGGGCTAGCCAAACAGACCTGAGTTTGCATATTTGTTACTGACAGTAAGTATTTATTTTAATAAAGAAGCATTATATATAGTATAATAAACCAGAACTAAACATGCAGAGTTAATTGAATAGTTTATGTCAGTAATTTTTTCAAATATTAAGCCATATGCATAGTAATTAGGGACACTATAATAAATTATTTCTGTACTATGACCTTCTAGCATGTTTATTCACCAAGACATGTCAAATGAAATAATATGTATAAATGGTCACATTATTTGCTTTTATGATGGTTATAACTATTACAATATTTTAAACTATTATTACTGGACAAAAAGAGAGAAAGATTTCTGATGTATATAGTATACATACTAAAAACCATATTTGTTAAGAAAATGTCTACAAACAATACCTGGTGAAACCTTACATCATTTTTAAAAAGCTGTAATTCAGAGAATTTCAAAATATTTCTCATGTTAAAGTATTAACGAGGGATTTTTCAGAAAAAGCCATCACTCAACAGTTTCCATAGACAACAAGCAGCTAATTATAGGGGCTAATTGTGTTTAGCCATTTGTAAGTAAAGAATAACCATAAATACTACAGGATATAAGGACAGGCCTTGTTGTTTTGTTAAACAACAAGTTAACAGCGCAGGAAGTAATATACCCACACAGCTTGAATTGATTCACCTTTTCCTCCATTCATTATGAATCAGATTCTTTATTGCCTTTTTATTGAATGAAAACCTCACTATGGCACAGTCAGTGGGAGTTTGGTCATCGACATCAAGTGAGGTCACTGCTTGATTACCTCTCCAAATAATATTAAAAATAACCTTGTATATTTAAACCTTAATCACAGCTTAACTACAGTTTTTTGAAAGAAAGAAAAGTCCTGTTGGAAAAAAAAAAAGACACAGATGCCTCCCCCAGGTGTCATATTTCAAATGATGTAAAACAAGAGAGAAGCTGCTGGCTTTGGGATAGTTGCACAGTAACATGCATGCTGGGCCCTTCAGTATGTGAAATAGCTTCCCACAAGCACTCTAGCAGCACAAGTACACCCATGCAATCTGAGCAATCTCACATCTCCAGGATTAGAGAAAAAAAAAAGCCTTAAACCTGCAAGAGTTGTGCTGCAGGTTCCACAAGTCTGTCTGCACCTCTCTATCATAATGAAAGAGATGTACAGAGAGACCCTAGCCATTAAAAAATGCCTTCAAAATATACTAAATTTGAACTCATTTGTTGCTTGAAAGGTTCTTTGGCCAAACAGGAATGCTACATGTAGGAGACCCTATGTCATGGTTCAGGAATGATTTAGTGTTCCCAATGAAACACCCCAGACCACATGCCACTCCCTCACTTCTCCCTGCCCCTGCAGTGGGACAGAGAGGAGAATTGCAGGCACAGAAATGTAAAGATCACGAGCTAAGAACTAATTCCTAGAAAGGGCAATGAAGTAAGAAAATGAACACTAACAAGAATACCAATAAGAGCATGTACAAAACAGATGAACTACTCACACACAATCACTTACAGAACCTTGTGCCAAGCCCACACTCCAGAAAACCAGAGACACAACATCACTGCACATGGTGTGGGGTGGTATTGGATAACCCCAGTGTCCTGGGCATTCCTCTCCATGCTGCTGCAAAAGTTAAGCCATACTGACTGGAAACAAGGCAGTTTCTACAGCATCTACATCATGCCCAGATGCTACACCTTCCAACTATATACGTGTATGTGTGTGTATGTGCATGTGTGTGTGCAGTTATAGACTTCTATGCATGTATATGTAAAGAGAGAGGGAGGGGGAGAGAGGGGAGGGCAATATGTGCTGTCTGGTGGGTTGCAAGTTGCACCAGGAGCTCAAAAGTGGTATCTGAGCAATCCATCCTCACTGTCCATGGACTGTGGTTTAGGGACAGTTGTCCCTGTTACAACACAGAGAGAGAGAGACACTCACACTTCTGACTCCAAGCAAGTTGAGCAGGAAAAAAAAAGCTTTCTTTTCATTACATGTCTATTTATAGAATCCCAACAATGAGCACAGATTGGACAGTGATGATGAGACCTCTTGATTCCACTGGTTCCATCACCTGTCCCTCAATGCTCGCTTCCTCCAAAGAGGAATGCGAAACAATCACTGTTTACCAGAGAGAGTGTGAGAAAATGTAAAAAGAATGTATCAACACTCAGAAGGCTAGAGCACAGATGCAACAGATAGTATTCTCCAATTTAGTGCTCTCACTAAAACCACGGCATCACTGCCACTCACTTGCCCCCTCTTCCCCTCCAGCTGGAAGCGTAAAATGCAAAGATCATGGGTTGAGGTAAGACAAATTTACTGGAAACAGCAATGAGATAAGAAAATATACAGTAACAGCAACAATATTAATAACAAAAGGTGTAAGACAAAGAAACAATTTACTTGGAAAAAACCCTACAATAAACAAAACACCAGACTGTTCTGCCCAAAATGGTTCTTAACAGAAAGGAACACTCTTCTTTTCCAAAGCAAGAGGGTCCCTTCCTCCTGGCCCCAGCAATGACATGAAGGGGTGTAAACAATATCTGGGTCCCTTGCTTTTCCTTTTCTGGTACCTGATTATATGGTGGGGCCTCCTCAGCACATCACCTTCTCCTCCTCTTATTATGATAATCCAAAATTTTCACCTTCAGGCCAGTTCCTAGTAACTTTCAAGATGCCTTGAAAGGCAATTGGGGTTTCCTATTCCAGGTTGCTGTGGGATCAGAGTGATCCACTTACTCCACACGGCATCAGGGCCAGGATGTGTGGAAGGGACTTCTCAGAACATCCAGCCCAGCACTGGCAGTCAGGGTGCCAGGAGGAGCTGTGCTTCAGTGCCAATCCCATCTGAAGCAGCCCTTCATAAGGTGCCAGGATCTCCTTTTTAGTTGGAGTGTAGCAGACCTCAGGTCCTTTTTATCCCTGACTCCAGAACCCCAGAGATCATTCTCCAGTCTCCCCAGGTACTTTTTGCCAGAGGCTGCAGGAAGGACCATTCTCCTCAGCTGCAGTGTACAGTTTTTAGCCCCTGTCCTGACTAGCCCAGGGCTATTGCATGAACAATTTCCTGCTTAATTTGTTCAAAAGCTTGTTGATGTTCAGGACCTCACTTGAAAGTATTCTTCTTCCATGTCACATGATAGAGGGCTGAAAATCTGACTGTAATCTGGAATATGCATCCTCCAAAACCCACAGCATCTAGGATAGCATGTGTTTCCTTCCTCATGGTTTGTAGGGACACAACTGAGATTTTGTTAATCATGTCCATTGGAATCTGATGACATCCATCTTGCTACTTCATTCCTAGAAACTGAATTTCCTGGGCAGGTTCTTTAACCTTACTTTGGTTTATGACTTGATTCAGGCCACAACAGTCCACTGTCAATCTCCACTGAACTGATGCAAGTCTTGCTGAGCACTCCCAGCTCTCCAATTCATGGGTCATCCCATGTATGGTGTCCCAAAATCCCGGTTGGTGCCACATTGCTGACAGAGGACTGTTGGGGTGGCCATCAGTACCTGTTGTTCTTCAAGCCTCAGCAGTCTCATAGCAGTCAAAGGATTCAGCTGTTTAATTTCCCCTGTCTCCACAGCAGCTCTCCCAAAACCCCAGCGATGCCCTCTCCTGAAGCAATCTATACCAAGGATACACACTGGCCTCTGGAGCAGTCATGCTGGGGGGTTTTAGTCATTCATTCCTTGTCAGGCTCACTTCAGTTTCCAGCACAGTCAGCAGTGGTGATACCCCTGTCAGCCCATACATAGATGGATTCTGCCCCTACGTGTCTCAATGGCATCCTTGAAGAATTTCCTGTGGTGGTTGTTCCTCCTCTCAACTCCCATCCCTGTGCTCCCAGGGCAGAGGTGGGGTTTCCATCCCATTCTTCATGCACTCTCTGTGATCATGCAGGTAAAACCACAGATTACCTCTTGGTGTGTCCCCTTGTCTTGGGGTGGTTTTCTGATGGCACTCTATTCCCTAAGCATCTGCTTTATGCCCAGAAAAGCTGCTGTAGCTCTAGGATGAGCCAGGGCAGGGGCTGGAACCTGAGAGCTGGGCAGGCTCTCTTCAAACCCTCTCTCTGGGTGCTCCAGCAGCAAAGACTGGGACACTACATTGTTCCTTTTGTTGGAGTAGGTTTTTTGCTAGCTTGAAGCAAGAAGTTTTGTTTTCTTCCCTTCCCCTAGCCTAGAGGCTATACCAGGAATCCTTTTTACAGCATTTTCTTTTTCAGTTTTTGGTGTTTTTTTCCCTTTAACTGTTTCAGTTTGGCTTGTTGTTCTTTTCAGCCCGTCCAGGGAGCTGGTGGAGGGCTGCCCTGAGCCAATCTCAGAGAGGCTGAACCAGCACGAGGAAACACTCTAAAACCCACCAGCCAGTTTTGCTGCTGTGAGGAAGAGACAAACAGCAGAGAGGTTCCCACTGTTCTGCCTGAGCTGATGAACAGGCTGATGTGAACACTGTTCCTCCCATGCCCTGAGACAAACAGGGCAGCCAACATCTGCCTCCTGGCCACGCAGCAATGTGGGGCTGCAGTGTAAGGTTCCACTTCTTCCCCTGTGATCTGTGGGTATCTTGCTTTGTTAATAAACAGTTGTATTTTTTTTTTTAACTTTCATCCATGTTGCAATTATGTCAAGACAGACTGGACTGGCATCACCATCTGTCCTTTATCAGAAAACTTCACATGCCTTCTCTCAATGAACTTCAGGCAACTCTGACTCCTTTCCTCACAGGCAGCTCCACACAGCTCTGACTCTTTCTCTCCTCTCTGCGTGACTGACTAAACCCCAACCTGTCCCTTTCCTACCCACCTAACCCTGTCTGTCCCTCACACAGCATCTTCTTACCTTGTCTGTCCCTGACACCACCACATGTCCCTTCCTCACAGCACAGCCAGCACACTCCATCCCAAACTGCAGCACACTCTGGGTCTCAAGCTCCAACTCAAACTGCAGCTGTATCTAGTAGCTAGCTAACCACTGTTTTATAACACCCAAACTCACAGGGCAAGCACAGATGTTTCCACTCCTCAATAACCAGTACAGCTGGAATTCCTCAGGAGAGATTGCCTTCTGCACTATCCTGCACTATCCTTTCAACCTATCTTCCCACACATCCACGGATATTCATTCCTCTCATTGGCAGAAAGGGATTATTGGAGCCCTGCTCTTTAGAGAAAATGCTCATTCCAGGGCGTTTTCTCCTAAAATTTGTCTCTAAACTGAGACACCCCTCTTTCTCGAGCAGGGGAGCACTTGCTCCCAATACCAGGGTCCCAAACTGGTCTGTACTGGCAGGGCATGGAACACTTCTTTACATTGCTGGACAAACTAGGACAGTCTTTTCACAGCTGAGATGCAGCCTCATAGGAGAAGAGAAACTTTCTTCATCTCACCAGAGGTGGGCAACCAAATGATCTACTGTTTGTTCTCTTTCTGTCCATACCATCACTGCAATGAGTTGGCATATGACAATGGTGCACTCTAGAGAAACTTATGCCACATGAGTTGTCTACACTGGACTTCATCTGGATCTATAGGGGANCCCCTCTTTCTCGAGCAGGGGAGCACTTGCTCCCAATACCAGGGTCCCAAACTGGTCTGTACTGGCAGGGCATGGAACACTTCTTTACATTGCTGGACAAACTAGGACAGTCTTTTCACAGCTGAGATGCAGCCTCATAGGAGAAGAGAAACTTTCTTCATCTCACCAGAGGTGGGCAACCAAATGATCTACTGTTTGTTCTCTTTCTGTCCATACCATCACTGCAATGAGTTGGCATATGACAATGGTGCACTCTAGAGAAACTTATGCCACATGAGTTGTCTACACTGGACTTCATCTGGATCTATAGGGGACTGCTTGTTACTTGAATCCCTGTAGACTACTTCCCAAGTAGAAGGGTAAACTGAAAATAAACTGAAGTGTAATGGCTTCACCATTTTAAAAAAATACAAACACAAATTGCCAGGGTAGGGTAATAGACATTTAAAATTATAAGAAGTGAAAACACCTACACAAGGACAGAATTCTGCACATGAGCCAAGCACAGCTAATGAAAAAACATCTTTCAAAGAGGTCAAAGAACACTTCAAACACCACCTCACTTCTTCCATAAGTCCCACAGAACCTCATCTTTTGTGGCTATGGATTTCAGCCTTTTAGATGACAATTTTTCTGTTTTGCTGCAGGAAGGCACACAACTTGCAATTTACTAGGCAGCTACACTCCCTGCTTGAACAAACTTGTGTTTTATTATGAACCAAAATACAGTCAAGCTTTCAAAAACTCTTTTGTTTAATCTGGTGTGTTTATGAGCTGGGCTGCCTGGAGAATGGAGCAGCACAGGTCCTAAAGAATCTAAATTGCTCAGTGTCCCCTTGTTCTCTCTCCCCTCCTGGCCTCTGTTGCATTTTTTGTCTTTTAAGAGACACTATGGGATAGCTACAATATCTATCTCCAAGTTCACAGGCCAGTTTCATCTCTGTAAACATCTAGGCTGTAAACATCAATAGCAAAATGCATCAGGGACTTCTCTGTTGGGTGATGGAGGCAAGTCACTTTTTTCTGCATAAGACACTCTGATGTCATTGCTTCCTTTGTAAGAACAGACAATGAAAACCTTAAAACAAGCTTACAAACGACAGGTATAAGTTGTGCAAATTACTTACAAATTAAACCATCAATATCTTCTACAAGCAGCCAAGGAATAACTAGGAAATATCTTTGTTTTCCAATGTGCAGACTGCAGTATCCCAAACAGTTCTCCCCCTCCCTCTCCCCCAAAAGTCAGAGCTGACACTGTGGCAAATCCCTCCACGACACATTCATCACATTATACAGCCATGACACCGTGGAGCTGAACGTGTCTATTGAGGAATGACACATCACAGCAAAGCATGTCAGGAAAGACAAAAAAGCAGCCCTAAAAACCGGGGTTAACAGGCAATGTGGCTTCACTTGATGTTTTTATCAAATGTTTTCACCCAAATCTTTGTGAATAATGTGCAGGCAGCAATGCCAGCTCCCAGGCAAACTGGAGATGTCTTTCCCCAAGCCAATAGTCAGTGTTGCAATAAACAGCCACTAAACATTTGGCAGCCTCTAATACTTCCCTTCTTTAGGCAACTGCCACTTTGATAAAAGATATCTCCAATAAGGAAATCTGCCTGCAGGAGTCACTTCACTTTTTCCTATTCACAGACATGGAAGAATGAAAAATTAAATTTGATCAGGTCTGTATTTGAAAGTTCAAGACCCTGAGCTGGAAATCCCCAGAGGCTGGTAGGGTACTCTGGCAAAATATTGCTGCCTGTTTGCCCTGTGCTTATGTTCTGCCCTAGACATGTGCTGTTGGCCATGGTTATTAGAGAGGACACAGGGCCAGATACACTGTCAGTCTGATTCAACTTGAGTCTAGATACTTCCTTATGTTAAGTAATACTTAACTGTTATTGTGGTAAGTTCTGGATACAATTTCATAGAGCAAGCTGGCTATGAAATGCCTAAGAAAATTATTAATCATAATAGCACAGGAATTAAAGATCTTCTGCAGCAATTCTGGCGCTTTTAGAATTCTTTAAATTGTCAGATACTGGCTTTCTATTTCACCACTTCAAATTTTTATATAAATACTAAGCTGCTAATATATTATTTCACATGGTATTCTTCCATAGCAGCTTGATAGAATCCCAGGAGCTGATTGTCAAGAACAGGTTAGTTTTGTGCTCCTAATTCAGCTATTAATCAATAACAGATACAGATCACATTCTGGCAACTGTCTAGGATAAAAGCTTATTAAAAATATACCTATCAGGATAACTTAAATTTATGCCCTACAGATCCTCAGAGGTACTGCATAGGCTGTGATTAAGTCAAAGAAAGTATGGCAATATATCATCTTTTTCCACCACCTTATGTGCAACTTATTTATTAAGTGCTCACACAGTATGTGAGTTAGACACCAAAAGAGAAAACCTGCAGCAGCTGAAAACAAAGCTAGAATCTAAGCTGACACATTTCAAAATTTAATTTCTGGGCTTTAAAAGTCATTGGCTCAATCCAGAACTCTATAAAGCAGTTTAGTCTCCTATAGAAAAAATAAATATTCTCATTAGAACACATTTTCCAGTGATGCAGCTGCTGTTAGACAACAAGAGGAAACATACAGGCAGGCAGACTCCTTGCTTCTCTCTTTCTCATCTCAATTCATTTGCCAACATTAGGATAAATCATGAGAAGCTGCTAGAACACAAAATTCTCTTCCAATTACATACATGAAAACATCTTTTATTTATTCTTCCCAAGTTAATTTGCAAGGCTTTCATAAAAGATTGGAATTATGGTCTTTTTTATTCCAGAAGGAAAATGTTTTATTAGACTAATTCAAGCCAAGACTTCACTTTCAACTCATAAGAGATGAGAATGTCACATGAAAACATGAAAAGATTCTGGCCAGAGCACTGGTGTACTGATTCAGGCTGGAGTCACCTGACTGAGTTCTTTTGGCATTTATTTTGAGTGTCTTGCATTTAAACCCTGCAAGAGCAAGTCAAAGGCAGGCATCATAGAAATAGCCACTAAATACATAAAGGTAACATATTTGATTAAAAAATCTCTGCTTTTCTAGGCTGAAAATCTTTTTGCTGAGCTTGAGACTGTGCTGTATGACTGACTGTATGATTATATGGTCACAGTGAACAATCCAGAACCTCCTGACTTCTTCATGAATTTTTATCTTGTGTATTTTGTCCTTGCCCACACAAGCTGGAAAATTAAGGAAAGCAATGATTAAGAAAGCGCAGTGCAATTTAGGAACCATTCAAGAAAATCATGGTTAAATCACCCATGTGTTATATCCAGAGCCAACCCAAACAACTGCTGCTGAAGAACTTATACCATTAACTTTATTACAAATTTTCAAAGGCAGGTGGATTTGCTCTTCCTGCTCAAATAATTTAGCAGGATTCTTGCTATTGGCAATTAAATTAGTATTTGGTTCCACCTTAATATGATTTCAGAGATTCATTATAGCTCTAAAACTGTAGAACACTGTGTGCTTTGTAGATAAAAAGACCAGACAACAGTTAACAATTCTAGGGATTTGTGTCTATCATATAGATTGGTATGGGTAATATGTGAGCTCCTGTAAAATCCTTTTACAAAAGGTTATATTTTATCATACTGAACCTGAAAGGATTCCCTGTCTTTACCAGGAGTTAATTTCAAAGAATCACAGAATCAATTGGGTGGTAAGAGATCTCTGAGATCATTGTGTCAAACTTTGGAGCAAACACCACCTTGTCAACCAGACCAGAGCACTGAGTGTCACGTCCAGTTGGTCCTTGAACCATCCAGAGATGGCTCCATCACCTCCCTGGGCAGTGCCTTCCAATGTTTAAGAATCCTTTCTGTGAAGAAATTCTTCCTGATGTCCAACTTAACATCCCTGGTGCAGTCTAAGACTGTGTCCTCTTGTCCTGTCCCTGGCTGGCTGTGAGAAGAGCCTGACCCCACCTTACACCAGCCTCCTGTCAGGGGGCTGTGGACAGTGACAACGTTCCCCTGGGCCTCCCCAGCTCCTCAGTTCTCTCAGCCACTTCTCATCAGACTTAGACCAGACTTCTCTAGACCCTTATTCAACTTTCTCTTCTCTGGACTTGCTCCAGCCCTCCATGTCCTTCTGGAACTGAGGGGCCCAGAAACAGACCCAGCACTCGAGGTGTGGCCTCCCCAGTGCCCAGCACAGAAGGACAATCACTGCCCTGCCCCTGCTGGCCACACTATTGCTGATCCAGGCCAGGTGCCATTGGCCCTCTTGGCCACCTGGGCACAGCTGGGCTCGGGTTCAGTCACTGTCAATCAGCTTCCCAGCCACTCTTCCCCCAGCTGGGAGCTGTAGGGGGTTAGTGTTCCTGTGTAACCTGTTAGTGGTCCTGTTAGTGGTCCTGTGTCACCTCATGCCAGGGGTCTCAGCCCATGGCTCCAGCCTGTCCAACCCTCTGCAGCCTTCCTGTCCTGCAGCAGATCCACCCTCTGACCCAGCTTGGCATCATCCATGGTTACACTTGATTCCCTCATCCACATCATCAATAAAGACATTAAACAGCACTGCTCCCAGTACTGAGCCCTGGAGGACTCCAGGACTGACCAGCTGCCAACTGGATTTAAGTCCATTCACCACCAGTCCCTTGGCCAGGCCACCAGCCAGTTTTTAACCAAGTGAAGATGAACCTGTCCAAGCCATGAGCTGCCAGCTTCTCCAGGAGAATGCTGCGAGAGACAGCATCAAGGGCTTTGCTGAAGCCCAGGTAGGCACATCCACAGCCTTCCTCCCATCTGTTTGGCAGGTCCCCTGGTCATAAAAGAAGATCAGACTGGTCAGGGAGGCCTTGCCTTTCCTAATCCCATGCTGGGGGGCTCTGATGCCCTGGCCATGCTGTAGCTGCTGTGTGATCACTCAGGATGATCTGCTCCATCACCTTGCCAGGCACTGAGGTCAGGCTGGCAGGTCTGGAGTTCCCCAGGTCCTCCTTCCAGCCCTTCCTGGGGATGGGCTCACATTGGCACCTCCCTGGTAAGCCAGGACTAATAGATAATGGAGAGCCTTTTAAGCTTCCATTTAAAGGAGGCAGTCATAATTGGAACATGCCATAAGAAACTGGGTATTCATCCTACTTCCTTACAGACTGTGGCCATTTGGTTTACATTTGGCATCAATAAATGTTACAATTGGAAAGATTCTAAAGTGCTTCTTAAATACTCATCCTAACCTACATATTACACTTAACCCTTCTCAGGTAATATCAAATCATATATTGATATCATAATCACACACCTTCATGTAAAATGTTGCAATATTTTGAGAGATTAAAGCAGGAGAAGTATCTTGTTAGAAAAATACTGGCCTATAAGAATATGTATTACATATATTTGTGTGGATAAACATAAAATAATCTTAACAGTTAATAAGCACCTTCAACAAGAAGGCTAAAACAGTCCTACATGCTAAATTTTCAATGAATTCTCCTATTTAGTAATTTCAAAAGTTTTATTTGCAAGTTGATTTTCTATCTCATCAATGAGATGAAGCCAGTCAGGCTCCTTTTCTCAGAAACAATCTAAATGCATCTGTGAGTGCTGCCAGCATTATTGAAAAGGCTTCATCCCATCATGACCTGAACTCACTGAGGAGAAAAACAAAAACATGATTTTAATAACATTGATTTTATCTGAAAGCTCAGAGTGCTTCATACTACATTCATTAACTCTCCCAGCAGCTCTGTGAGAACAGGAGGTGTTATTGTAATTTTGCAGATGGCAAAAGAGATGAAAAGTGAAGAGCAGTGTGTGCAGAGCCAAGGAGCAGCTGAGGGGCAAGGACAGGTCTGTGATGCTCAGGGCTGCTCTGGCCAGGTGCTCTTGCTCGTTGGAAATTACATAGATCACAGCTGAGTTTATATGGATTTTCAAATACAACCTTGCAAATAACAGTAGCATAAAGGCCAGGGGGCCTATAAGCACAGCATGCTGTATTTTAGAGCAGTTGATAATATAATTATATACAGAGTATAACTACTTTATTTCACTGGGTATTGATGTGATGACAAAGCATTTTGGTGAGGAGTAGGAGAAGGAAGCTTATTCAGCTCACATTAAAAATAAAAAAGCAAATATTTATGCAAAGACAGCTGTTACTGCCTGCTACCTGGCACACCACATATAAGCTTTAATGCAATTTCAACAATATTCACAAATTTGTGTCTACAATCCTGCTTTAGAATTAAGCAGCCTTCTTCTGGTCTATTCCCACATATAAATGCAAAAGAAAAAAAACCGCCATACACACTCAACCATACACATTCAGCTTAAGAGTTAGTGATTTGTTTAGTAGTTTTAAGCTACCTTAAAAACTTTGTAGAAAGTCAAATGATAAACAATACCAAATCTTTTTGGCATGAGTAGTATTTTGATGTTTTAGCAAAAGGTTTTTTTAATCATATGCATTGAAGCACTTTACACAATCCCACTGGTGAGTATTTTCCTTGGGATGCTCCCCCTACTCTCATCTTAGGAGTAAATATTACCTGTAACAGAAGGAGGACACCTGAAGTCTTAATCCTGGGGAAAAAGAGAAAAAAATTGTCAGGGAATAGTTTCACTGAGGTTGGCTGGATTGACTGAATAGTCCAGTTGCCTACTTTGGCAAGGAAAACAAGTGAGTGAGGTAGTGCTCAGCCAAAATCAAGACCGAGTTCAATAAACATGGATACCATTTCCATTTGCAAACTGAAATCTGCCCATATTTCCCATCTCAGGATACTCAAAAATCCAACCTTTTTGGAGACAATAGAATTTTGCCATTCGTTAGACAGGACTTACCCTCCCTCCTCACAATTTGCACAAAGGTAGTGTAAAACACTGGAAAAAATGGATGAAGAAAGCAGATGGACTTAAACCTTTTTAGGCTGACATACTGCAGTTTGGAAGGATCCTTTTCCCCTCCAAGGAAAAGACTGGTAACAAAACTTGGAAATAACTGCACACCAAGATGTTGTTACAGCAGAACAGGCACAGTGAAGTCAGAGTCACATTTCTTATTAGTGTTCATTGCTAAATAAGAAATACAGCAAGTTGCTCAGGCCAGCAGGCCCTTCAACCACACACTCTGAGCAGTCAGAAAAAGCTCAGTGCTCAGATGAATGGATTTCATAAATATATATTTAAAACATCCAAGGTTGAGCCAAGACAAGGAACTGTATGATGTTTTTATATATCCTTAAATCTAGGCAAAAATATATGCGTCGGTTCACTCAATTTACTTAAATATTGTCTTATAAGATTAATTCCCATGTAAGTATATAGATCATCCTTGAAATTTGGGGATTTCAGAAGGTGGGGCTTTACAAAAGCTGGGGCTACATATTTCTGACTAATGTATAAAAGCAGAGTCTTGCAAAATCCAGACAAATCAGGTCTCTGCTCATGAACCAATTCAGATTCTGATTTTGCCCTTCTTCAAGCATTTTCATAGAATCATAGAATATGTTGAGCTGGAAGGGACCCATCAGGATCGTTTACTCCAACTTTTGGCCTTGCACAGACACCCCAACAATCCCACCCTGTGCCTGAGAGGATTGCTGAAACATTTCTTGAGCTATGACAGGCTTGGAGCTGTGACCTCTACCCTGGGGAGGTTGCTCCTGTACCTGACCACCCACTGGGGAAAAAATATTTTCCTGATAGCCATCCTAAACCTCTCCTGATTCAACTTCTTGCTGCTTCCTCAGGTCCTGTCCCTGGCCACAGAGCAGAGATTGGTCCTTGTCCCTGTGCTGCCCCTTGGGAGGATGTTGAAGAGCCCAGTGAGTCTCCCTTCAATGTTCTTCTCTCCAGCTGAGCACACCAAGTGCCCTGAGCTGCTCCTCATTGAGGGCTTCCCCTCCAGACCCTTCCCCATCCCCATGGCCTCCTTTGGGCACTCTCCAATGGCTCCATGTCTTTTTTATGCTGTGGTGCCCCAAACTGCCCCAGTTTTGGGAGGTGAGGCCGGCCCAGCCCAGAGCAGAGCAGAACAATTCCCTTCCTGGCTGGGCTGGCAGTGCAGGGCCTGATGCCCCAGGACAGGGATGTCCCTCCTGGCTCCAGGGCACTGCTGGCTCAGATCCCAGTGGCCACGGAGCAGGAGCCCCAGGTCCCTTCCTGCAGCTGCTCTCCAGCCTCTCATTGCCCAGTCCACCCACACAGCCAGGGGTGCCCTGTCCCAGGTGCAGAATCCAGCACCTGCCTGTGTGAAACTTCACATGCTTGGGGATTGTTCCTCTCTAATTTGTCGAGGTTTCCCTCAAGGGAGTCAGGTTTCAGTTTTCAGGCTTTTTTTAGAGTGCCCACTTTCTGTTAAAGCAGAAAGTGACAAGCCCCTTCCAGTGCCACCTTGGCTGGCTCATGATGCATTACAAAAGAGCATTAACAATTTTTATACAAATGCCTAGAACTCTTTATATTGGTGGTTCTCATCTACAAGCCAAAGAACAGAACCTAGCTGGAAACTAGCAGAGGAGCATCAGGTACAAATATTCAAAGTAAAGGATGCCTAAATAATCTCTCTCTGTCTCCTGTGCAAGAGTTGAGAACAAGTCTGTTTCATTGGCTGCATTCACTGCAACTTCTTTTCCCAAATCTCCCTTAATCTGCGATTTCCAGTTGTCTATTTCTTCTTGTTTTCTTTTAGATAATATCAATCTATGGTAGGTGAGTCCAAGCTACTTCTAATTTTTTAAAAATACATCACAGTTTGCAATTATGGTTTACTTATAATTATGACATATCAAATGCTATCTAGCCTGCATTTTTACAGTAAGTGCTACTCAAAGAAAGATCCCTGCAGGTAAACGTTCAGCCCAGACATTAAGCCTTATACGTTACATTTGAGGCTACTGACAACTGTGATTTGGGTGCTGATCTGAGTCCTGAAAACCTGACCCCCAAATGTGGCTGTGAACACATTTACTCCCATCACTGTTGTGTGAAAAGAGTACCTGAGGATATGGTTGCTAGGCTGGAACTCGTATTAATGGCTTTTAAGCCTTTTATCTTTAGGTTTAGATTCTGCCTTTCTTTACAGTAACACAAATTTGGAATATCTTTGCTAAACCTAATTCCCAAGTCTAACAGAGCAAGGTTTGGCTTTTGATTTTTCAAGATTTCTAGGAAAACCCTTCGTCCCTCTGCTGTGTCACTAATGACATGGTAGCATAGAGTGCTTATTGCAACTTTCACTTGGAAAAGCCAGACTTAATGTGATAGTAGCAGGTAAGAGCGGAAAGGCAGGTCCCAGTGCTGATGGACAACAAAAAACCTCAGGAGCAAACACTGAGTCAGCAGGCACTCCAGCTATAAGAGGAAGAAAACCAGGCAATAATAGCTTTGTTTACCCTAGGGGCTATTGAAAATGTGGCAATGAGAAGAAAAAATTGTGAGAGGCATTTTCCTGACTCTGTGTGAATAAACACTCCTGGAAAAAAACTTCCTTATTGTTACAAATCCATATTATGGTATTGGCTTTTCACAAATATTAGGGTGGATACCATATGTGTGGTGTTGAAATGGTTTTTAAGATGTAGTTTTCTTTAGGAGTAACACAGGCTGATAGAGTGTCTGTAGTAAGGAACTGCCTTGGTTGGATGACACCCAGTGAAGACACCTGCTGCTGATACACCAGCTACCAGCACCGACTGTCTGTGGAAACTGAAAACCACAGCCCAAATTAAGACTGATAAAAATAAATTAAAACTACAGCCAAGAAACACACATGCTCTAAAAAGGCAGACTCAAGGAGTGGCCATGTAAAACAGTTCCTGGAATATGGGAAATAGTTTATAGAAAAGTTTGAAAATGTGTGATAGGTCTATGAACATGCAAGGGGCTGATGAATTTAAGGGGTGTCCCCAGAACAGCAAGGCTGCTCTTGGCTGAATGCTGAGCACCCAGCCGATACAACCTTTTGCTTCACTGTTTGTCTCTTACTGTCTTTTATTAAGCTTTTTAAAATCCGCCAGGAGAGCAAACCTCGTTTTTCGCACTCTAAAGCAAAGGGGAGGCGGGCAGCGCCGGCAGCCGCCGGGTGTGTTTGCTGTGTCCGTGTCCCGGTACCGGCACGCCCCGCACAGCCGAGCCCGGGCCCGCCCCGCGCCGCGCTAAAACAGCGCCGGGCACAAAAAACCGCCCCGCTGGCGCAGGCACCGCTGGGATTCGAACCCAGGATCTCCTGTTTACTAGACAGGCGCTTTAACCAACTAAGCCACGGCGCCGCGCGCTAAGTGCGGCCTCAGAACGGCATTAATGGAGCTGCGAGCGCGGCCCAGCCCCGCTGCTGGGCCCTGCCCTCGGCCCGGCCCCGGGCTCGGCCCCGGCCCCGGCTCTGCCCCGAACCGCACACGCGGCTTGCTCGGCTTCGGCACGACACACGGAGAGAGCGAGGAAAAGGCATAAATGTCGGCCTTTCAGACATTTATAGACGAAACTGCTCAGCCGTGCCTCATCCTGCAGCGCCTCGGCTGGCCGCGGTTCATGGCACGGGACACAAAGGGAAGATGGGGTCTCAGACTCCGCAATCGTGTATAATAATGAAAAATTAAAGCACGATGTACACATGGACACGCTGCCGTGAGCTCCGTGATCTGTGCACACACCCCGGCGCGGTGCGGAACCGAACGTGTGCTCGTACAAGCTGAATAACCAGGAAATGTGGTTTGGGTGGTTCTTACAGGGCTGGTAAGGATGGCAGCCGTGGTGCGGCTCCCAGTGTGAAACATGGGATAACACTACAGAATTTTTTAAAGGAAGTTTAATAGGGAATAAAATGAGAGACAAAAGTCCAGCGCTGGGGTGCTCCTGGTAAACAGCCAAAGAACATGGTAGTAGTCCCCATAATGTTATCTTTATACTGTTCATTACTGAGGTACATGCATATTCATACAGTCCATACCTTACTCAAACATTCTTGTGAACTGTTTGATGTTATGGAATTATTCTGTTTGGTTTCTTCATACAATGGCTTATCTGCATGACATCCTGTGTTTCAAGTGAATACATTTTATTCCTCCTTGTGTCTCCGTCCTGTTGTTTTACATCCTCTGATAAGGATTTAGTATGTCCTCTTTAAATTTAACATGCTATTTTCCAATTGTCCTCCAGTGCTCTGGTTTGTATCATGGTTATCTTATCAGTTGGAGAATTTAGTCAGTGGAGAAGGGGTGTAACATGAGTGCCTTTCACCATTTGTTTTGGTCACATAGAGGTATTTTAACACCCAGTGTTTAGTTTAGGCTTATAATATGGTATATTCACCACACTACTATTTCTATAAGCAATGCAGTACATACTTTAACTGATAGATTACGTTACACTAACAAGCAGCTGAATAAAGGTATATGTGATACTATATCTAAATATTTATGATCAATATGGAAACTAATACATAACTGCAAAAGCCAATATCATATTGCAGTCCTTTTTTAACACCAGTTCCCCCCTCCCTGCCCCAACCCACCTGCAGTACCTGCTCCAAGCAGTAGCCAGCAGAACCAGGTGGGTTCCAGCCCCTAACCCAAGGGAATTGTGAGAGGATCCTGTTGGGAATAGACCTGTGCCTTCCCAGTACCTGAAGGGAGCCTACAATAAAGACAAAGACTACTTACAACAGTGTGTAGCGACAGGATAAGTGGTAATGCCTTCAATCTGAAAGAGAGTAGGTTTAGATGGGATCTTGGGAATTAGGAATTGTTCCCTGGCAGGGTGGGCAGGCCCTGGCACAGGGTGCCCAGAGCAGCTGTGGCTGTCCCTGGATCCCTGGCAGTGCCCAAGGCCAGGCTGGACACTGGGGCTTGGAGCAGCCTGGGACAGTGGGAGGTGTCCCTGCCACGGGATGAGCTTTAAGGTCCCTCCCAACCCAAACCATTCTGTAATTCTGTGATTACTCACTTGGAGTGTAACCAGAACCTGCAAAGCACAGATTGCTGTGGTAATTTAACAGGCACATTATAGCCAAATTATAGGTGTTATTCTCCAAAAAACTCCTAGAGGGAGAGCAGCCATCCTGGCTGAGTCCAAAACAGCCTTACAGCTTTCTCATTATTCAAACCAGAGTGGTACAAAAGCCAGAAAAAATGCAGCTAAATCTCCATCTTATGAATTGTCCATAATTACCACATTCTGGAGCAAACCTACGCTGCACAGAGATGTGAGCCCACTGCTTGCAGGTGAGACCAGTACTGGGCTAGAAGAAACTCACATGGCACCCAGGCATTAAAGAGGTGATGGTAATGGACAAAAAACAGCAATAAATAAAACTTCCTGCTTTTATTAAAACCAGAATGTAAAAATTAATGTTTCTCAATTTGGGAAATTTGTTTTTTCTCAATTTGGGAAATAGACAATTATTCAAAAGAAAACTTCCAAACCAGTCCCACCACTGATTCAAGATGAACCAAACCTCTAAAAGATAGTGCTTTTTTCCCCTGTTTCAATGGGAAAAATGGAACTTTGATTTTTCTATCTGAAAAGAATAAAGGAAGAAATAAAGAACACTTCCAATTCTGATATAAGATTAATTATTTTAGGACAATCTATTCTAACATACAGAAATTGCTTCTGTATTACTAACTACATTAAAGCCAAATTAATTAATCTATAAAACAGGCATTTTTTATGTGATCTGCTTAAAAAAAAAACAACAACATGAGGAGCATGGACTGTTTTTAATGCAGATATTACTTACCACCTCAAATTCTGGGTAATATTACTATGGCTATAGAAGAAATGAGGAGGCCTAGTTCTAAAGAGGGATAACTAAACACAGCTAGCTCATCTACTAGTTCACCTGAAAAAGTGCTGTACCATGACCCTGTCACTTTAAGCACTAGGGAACTGGGCTAAGCTTGAAAACCTCAACACCAATATTTACTTTTTCTCTGCATGCTTGCTTTATAATGTTCCGTTTCTGTGGACAGAAGTAAGCATGTAAACATACAGATACACAAGAGTTTAGCATTTCAAAATGAGTACATCTGCTATCCAGGCTCTTGTTTCTTGCTGAGAAGAAACTCTCTCCTAAAACATAGGTACAACTCCATCCAATGTAATCCTTAAATGTTATAAAATGAGACAGTCCCATCACATTAAATGAGCTTGTTCCTCAAAAGAGACTTGTAAAAATGTTAACAACTGACTTGACAATGATAATACCTTTGTAGCTAATTGCATAAGAATATACTTTCTAGGAAATTAAATCATACAAATCCAGGATATATTCCTGCCCGTATCTACAAAGCTATATAGCTGTAGATATGATTTTGTCATATATGCCAGATGTAACTGATGCTTCCATGTAAACTCTGAACACCATGTTTCAGCTTTGCTTTGTCAAACAGACTAATAAAAAAGGCTCCTTCCAACATATCAAGAATTATGAACACACACATTTAGCAGACACACAATGTCTCAGTTCGAAAGACGGGTGTCTGCCAAGGAAGGCGGGAACCTCCCTTGGGATGGAAAATATGACCCCCTTCCCTCTGAATTACTGTAACTTTGAAATCACTGGGCTTTCAGGCAAAGCCGTGGAAAAGGAAGAACAGTTCTTTAGTAGAATATATATATGTATGTATGTGTAATAAGGCAAACAAGCAGCAGCAGCACCAACGAACAGGTTTTTTTGGGAACAAACCCCGAACGCAGTCCCAGCCCGGCCCGGCTGCGGCGCCTTTCCCGCCGCAGTTCCGCTCAGCGCCGGCAGGGGGCGCTGCCGGCTCCCCCGCGGCTGCAGGGGGGGCTGTGGCGGCCGGGAACAGGGGCTTCCCGTGCACGGCCCCAGGGGCAGCCGGGCCCGCGGCCCTCCGCACTTCAAAATGGCGGCGGCAGGAGCCCGCGGCGGCGGCTGGGACCGCACAGGTGCGAGCAAAGACTCCGGGGCCTTGCCAGAAGCTGCGGGGTGTCGCGTTGAAATGCAGCGAAAACCCGAAGCAGAGGCAGCAAACTAGCAGGGCTGGGCAGCGGCAGACGGGCTGCAGCCGGGACACGCTCCCTCCGGGAAGGGATTAGGTTCGGGGTCTCTTTCCCAGTGAGCTCGGGTGTTGGAAAAGGTCCCGGCTCTACAGCTGCTCTTGCGAGCAGAAGCTCACCCACAGGAAACAGAATCAGTGCAGGATGGAAACTCGGCAGTGGCAGCGAATCCTGTGGGCAGCGAGTGTGGCACCAAAGCAGGAGCTGTGCGCTCCGACCCCGGGGCAGACAGTGAGGGGCTGGGCCCGGCCCCCGCCAACACCGTGCGGGATCTCCGCTCTGCCAAGGGAAAGCCCCCAGGTAACAGCAGCCAGCTGCACCCTTCCTCCTCCTCCTCCCGGCCAAATCTTTTGTCTCCCAAGTATCGTCATTACCATCTCGTAGGCAGCAAATGGGAGAAAATTCCCTGAGGAAAAAACCCAGAAAAATCCTAATCTCCAACACACAACTAAATGGAAAAAAATACATAATTTTATTAACCTAGAAAATTAAGGAGACCTCTTGTTCAAAAATTAAAATACAGGTACTTTCAGAATTGTTAGTTCAACTGTGATTAAAAACAAAGGAGAGTTCTGTGTGGAAAGCATGCTTTCAGGTTCAGTACTCACAAGCCTATCTGTACTTGTATGTCTCCAAGCCACAGGTACCTTTTCCCCCATAGAACTGCTGTTTAGTTACTTGAATTGCTTAACTCAACAGGCACCATTAGGATGTGATCCCAGATTAATCTGGTGGCAGCAGTTCATTGCAGCATTCAGATCTGAAGTTGCAAAAGAAAACAGCCAACTACATCACAATGTAGAAATCCATATGAGCCCCTCGCTGTGAAGAGGAAGGGAGCTATTCCAGAACAGCAGTGGTTTGCAGTAATATTTATTTCATGTTGTGGAGGGACCAAGAGTTGTCTCTGATCCAGTAATGAAACTGAGGCATAAGAAACAGCTCCCCACTGCTTCCACTCAGACATGCCCAGGTACACTGGGCAATCTGATTATTTCTCTTTATTCATCCAAGCATCACAGAGACATCAAGTTACAGATGCTGCATTGTCTTGCTATAGAATCATATCCAATGTGGTAGTTCCTGTGCTCCATCAAAGCAGCTGAGAATATCCATGAAATTTTTCAGGCGTGTATTACTGCCATGTGTGGTCTGCACTGTGGGTACCAACAAATACATACACATTTTCCTAATTATTACAGAGCAGTACAGGATTTACTGAAGGAGGGTTTTTTTAACCAGTTATTGTTAGGGGAATATCTGTGATTGCTAAGTTTATCTTCTAATGTGGTGCTGTGCTTTTACTCCATTATGTTCTTATTATACTTCTTGATGGATGTATCAATTAAGCAAGTGTTCAACTTGCCTCATAAAGACAGAACCCAGACCATTAACTTCAATTTACTTATTTAGAGGGACATAAATGTCTCATAATTAAACATGTTTTCCTGCAATGATGAATTAATTACCTGCGTGATTAGAGTGGTCACTCATGATGTATCTGAGATGTCCTACAGATTGGTGTTGAGATACATCACCCACTAGTATTGAGATCTCTCTGCATCTTGGCTAAAAAAAGAGGAACTAACAGAAGCCTCAAATGCTTGGTTCAAGGAAACAGGTTCATGACATTAAAATACTCCTGTCTTTATATCCCACGTTTTTAAGCTTTTGTCCCAGGTTGCTGTGCACAAGTAATGACTATCAGCAGCAAAGCAGCAATCTGATACAGCATTACTGTCCCCTGACACACAGATGAAGAACACAGGAAGAGTGAGTTTTTGTAACCGTTAAAAATCTCTCAAAGAGCGTCCTGAAAATTTGAGATCCCTGTCTCCATTCAGCAAAGCATCAGAAGCATATTCTGAATTTTAATTACACAAACAGTTCTGTGGACTCTCTGGAGCTGCTTACAATCTCACAGCCAGCACAGGCTTAAAGCCTTATTGAAAAGTCATTTTGCAGGACTGAAACCAAGTTACTAAGGAACAAACCAGGTGGTTTATCTGTTAAAAGCAATTCAACAAGGAATTGTTTGGCAGCTACAACCTGCCTGCATTTTAATACATTACAAAAAAAACCCAAAAAAACCCCCTACCCAGTTTTCATTACATAAGTTACATCCATCTATCTCTATGCATAAATTTCAACTCAAATATTCAAAGGGAAAAGATTTAAAAATTCTAGATTAAAGTCCAGTTCTTGAAGCAGTCAGAAAAGAAATCTGGATGTTCCAGAACTCTAGATCTTCCTGAAATCTGCAGAGGGGGAAAAGATTATGAGCATCTCTTACAGGAAACAATGCTGTAGTCACTGCAACTTAAAAGAAACCTTGCAGTGTTTCAGATTGAATTTCCCATCCAAAGTAATTCTCCAATAACACTTTATATGGAGTTCAGAGTTATACACTAATGCAGGACAGGATCTGAAAAATACAAAAGCTAAAACTTAAGGCATTGCCACTTAAACATCGTTTTGTTTTGATACAGCAGCAATCAACAGACTGTTGAAGTGCTGAGATGATGACCCACGCTGAATTACTGGCTCATTTACCATAGAATAATTTTGGTTGGAAAAGACCTCTAAGGTGATGAAGTTCAACCAATTACCTACTGCTGCCAGGTCCACCCCTAAACCACGTCCCTTAGTGCCACATTTACAATCCCTCCCTTTAGATCCCTCTGGGAATGACACCATCACTGCCCTGGGTAGCTTGGTACAAGTCTTTCCATGAAGAATTATTTTCAAATATCCAAGTTAAGCCTCCCATGGGGAAACGTGAGGCCATTGTACTTCTCTATCACTTTCTATCTACTTAGCCTGTTACACACAGAGTTTAAAGTGATTTCAGGAAAAGGGTTATCTTCCTGTTCTATCTGTATGATACTCAAAATATAAGGCAGTCCTAACCCATAAATAAAGCTTTAAAGTAAAGCATCAAAAGAGGCATGACAGCAGGTCAAGGAAGGTGATCCTGCCCCTCTACTCTGCTCTGGTGAGATCCCAGCTGGAGAACTGCCTCCAGCTCTGGGGTCCTCAGCACAGGAAAGGCATGAAGCTGTTGGATCAGGTCCAGAGGAGGCCACCAAGATGATCAGAGGGCTGGGGCAGCTCTAATATGTGGAAAGACTGAGGTAACTGGGATTGTTCAGCCTGGAGAAGAGAAGCTTTGGGGTGACCTAATTGTGCCTTTCCAGTACCTGAAGTGAGCCTGCAAGAAAGATGAAGAGAGAACTATTTACAAGGGCCTGAAGCAACAGGAAAAGAGAGAATGGCTTCAAACTAAAAGAGGGTAGTTTTAGATTGGATATTAGGAGGAAGTTCTCTGCTGTGAGGGTGGTGAGGCCCTGGCCCTCAGGTTGCCTAGAAAAGCTGTGGCTGCTGCATCCCTGGAAGTGTCCAAGGCCAGGCTGGACAGGACTTGGAGCAACCTGGGATAGTGAAAGGTGTACCTGCCCATGGCAGGGAGGTTGGAACTGGATGATCTTTAAGGCCTTCCAACCCAAACAATTTTATGTTTCTGTGAAGTTCTTTAGTAAAACAAATAAAAACACAAATCAAAATTTACAAATGGATTATGGTGCCCACCTGACTGTAAGCATCTACTACAAAATCCCATGAAATCTGACATGCAGAGTAACTCTCATTTCAGAGTATACAGGATCAGTCATCATATCTTCACCTAGGTAAACCATCTTCCATTTCCATGATTAACCCAATTACTTCAATCAGATTTTTGTTTGTGTAAGTACAAAGAGATTTTAGAATCGATCAGAAAGTAGGCAGCATAAACTCTCTTCATGATATCTTCTTTCATTGGTCTTCAATATGAGAATAAGATCTTGTAGCTCTGACCATAACTGCCCTTTTTGACACCAAGTGTCAGACCTAGAGCTGCTCCCTCACAAGGACTTTCCCTGGAAGGAGTTATCCTGATAACTTGGCAGCTCTTGGTAACAGACAAAACTTGCAAGTAAAAGTATTTTTCACTTCTCAGTGTGTGTCAGTGCACTGACATCAGAATGATTAGGAATGTCTCTAAGATCAAAGGAGAAAAAAGATCAAAGCTACTGTGTGTTCTTGTTCTGTCAAAAAAGTCTTGCAGTCAGCCCTTCTAGACTTAGCCAGCCTTTGTCTGCTGCATGCACTATTAATCTTTGTTTTCCAGAAGATATGTAGACTGTTGATTCACAGAGATACTGTTTGTTGTCAAGAAGAACTTCAAATTCTTAGTACAGTCAGTCATTTGGTATCTACTCTTTCAAAGAGGAAAAAAAGAAAATGCCAGAGTGAAAATTGTCAGGCCTGGCCTAGTCCCCCATGATCCAAATCCACCATACTCTCCTGAATTCTAATTGCTTCAGCTGTTCCTGTAGGGAAGGAAATTAGGCTTGTCTTAATATATTTTACATAATCTTGCCTATACATTGCTGTCAGAAAGTTCCCAATACTCAGGGAAATACTTTTAGATAGATTCTGAAAAATAAGTATTGCTCAACAAGTGTTAAAGAAAACTTCATTAGATAAAAATTACAGAGACAGAATTTCTTAAACAGAAATTAGACACTTTGGGCAAATGGCATATTATAGCCTTTTCAGCAAAAAGAACATTCAAGGATCTGTATTTTATCTATACTTTAAAAAAAGTTAATGGATTATTTTCTTATTTCCTGGTCTTTATTTCAGTTTACTTATACTTAAGAGAGCTGAACAGCATTTCACTGAAGACAGAGAAATAAAAGTTCCAGTTCCGAGTTCAGACAAAGCAGGAAAGTTTGGAACTGTCAATCTGACAGTTATTGAATTGTACATAGCATGACTAACACACTGAGACACTTATTCTTTATTTCTCCAATCTACAATATATGCTTACAGTTGCCATGTGTTTGTTTACTTGTCATGAAAAGATGTCTTTTTCCTTGACATTTCCTGGTTTCTTTGAGCTAGCCATCCACAGCTGTTGGCTAACATAATGCTGCTAAGCTGAACCTTGTCTGGACTTCTTATGCTTTTGGGCTTCTTGGGCCTTTTCAGTATGCCTAGAAAAACTTCTGGTTATGGTAGAAACGTACCCTGCACAGCAGGAAATCAACATTTTAGATAGTTTATTAAGTTATTTCATCTGAATTCATATGACATTAATGCACTACTACTCATTACCAATTCTTAGATTAAGTCATTACTGCTTAATGTATGCCAGATCTCAATGCCTGCAATCTGCTTAGCACAGGTACAGTCATTTGCTTGCATAGCACTCACAGGTTGATGTAACTTGACAGTTTAGTCCATGAGGAGGAGTATGAAAGGGTACTTTCTTACCATAGGAGAATGTATCCTAAGTTCCAAATTCTACTTGACTGAGCAAAGTTCACATCCTTGATACTACCTTGGAGCAGATTTACCAAAGCTGGTTGAGGAAAAAAAAATGCTGATGGATGGGGACTGTGTTTTTATTTTTCTTGATGTTTGTTTTCAAACTCTTCTTCCTCTCAAAAAAAATAATCTTAAATCTCATGAAGTCTCTCAAGACTTTGAAACCTTTGTTTCCTTGATTCTGGCCCATCAAAGCACAGCACATCAAGCTCTTAGGTCACATGTTTTGGCCAAGACTGTTACAATTTTTGGCAGATATTTTGAAAAGTCTTTTCTTCACTGATTTGGGAGTTTGCTCCTGACTGTCAAGCATGTGTTTGTGTGAACAGAACAAACACCAGCTGCCATAAGCATTAACCACATACAAAGTGGCAGAGAGCTTTTCATCCCTGTGCTGCCAGCAGTCCCCCAGCTCCTCGTGGGCACACAGCCCATGCCCACCCCAGCCTGCCTGCCTTTCCCAGAGCACCTGAACCCACAGCTCCTGCCAGGGCTCCAGGCTGGCCCCAGAGCTGCTCCCCACCACCTCCAGGCAGCTCAGTAATATTTCATGGTTCATATTGAAATTATTCTACAATATGACAATTGCAGAGAAAAAGTAGCATGAAAAGTTTTCTTTGTAACTACATCAACTGAGGCAGTTTATAATCATATATAATCTTTTTGCTCATTAGCTGCAATAATTTATGTGAAATGAACTGTGCAGGGCCAGGACTTGGGCTTGATGAGCCTGACGGGTCCCTTCCAACTCAGCAGATTCTGTGACTCTATCAAAGGTAATTGGTTTAGAGCTGCTATAGTAAATGCTATACAATTTGGAGAGGCAAAAATAACAGCCAGATACTCAAAAACTGCAATGTGAAATTCTGCATTAGATTCAATAAAAATACTTGCAGCCAATACAAACTTGACACTGCTTTAGTTTTAACTTCCTAACTTAACTCAGGTTGAAACTTACTCTCCAGCGTTTTAGAGGTCCTTAGCATAAAAAATTACCACTATACAAAACTTACTTGTAATAATAAAATTTATTAAATGCTTTATTTACAGAGCCTACAGTATTTCTGATTATTATGCTCAGAAAGGGGTCTTTTCAATGTTCTATAATCCATACATTTTGAACTCATGAAACATCATAAAATAAACATATGCACATTTACTTTCAAAGAAATTCAATATGAATATTCTATCTATAGTGCTTCACATTATACACCACTGATCTACCATCATGGAGGAGATCAAAAATTTGAGATCAAGTCACACAATACTGAAGAACGCAGGAGAGCTCTTCAATACTGAAGTTGTTTTAATCTAAAAGGGAGGAAAAAAAGGAAAAAGGTCACACTAAACAGTCACACACCACATTCTTAAACCTTAGTTTCAGAGAGAGATCTGAGTTGTATTGGATAAAAGCATTTTCTCATTGATTAGAGACATGCAAATGTGAAGATTCAAAAATAACTGCTTGTACAAAGAAATCTATTTTGTGCAAAATGCATAAAACCAGCGTTTAGCTATTCAGAAATCCAAGTAGCAGTTTGTTTTTTAATATGAAGACACCAATACATAACTGACACTCAGTTCCAACGGAATGGAAGGCAGAGTCCTTTCAAATGCCAGTTGGTACCTGCCCATTCCACTCCACACCTCGACCCCAGTCACTCTGCCATTAGACCAGATGGATGTGGTATTCACCAAATGCCTTGAGACATCTTCAGCTGGTAATAGACACTAAACAGAAGCCAATACAGTGACTGTTGCACGTGGGACATTTTTGAAGCTATGATCTGCACTAGAGGCAGTTATGTTTGTTCCTACTTCAAGCGTGTGTGCCAAATATTGTGAAATGTGCTTTTCTGATTTTCACATTTATGTTAGCACTGTCTTCAAGTCTTTAGTTAAGAAAAATGCAATTCTGAATTTAGAAGACATGTACATGACTCAAGGGTTGTTCTGCTTGCTTCACTGTCCCTTGCTGAAGCACAGACTAGCTTAAGCACTGCTGCCACACAACAGATCTATCTGAACGGAATCTTAGCAGACAATGTTTCTCCCAATGTTCCCATGTAAAGAGAAGCAGAAAAATGAAAATATGAATTTCCACCTGTACTAGTTCAATTTTTAATTCCAATACAGTCACCTTTAATTATAATGTCTGTCAGCTTTGCTAGGCCTGTGTGTTTAGTGGTCTTTACCTTAAGAGACTTGTATCCTAAAATTAATTACCCTCTAGATTAAAATGTTTAATATTTGAACTCGTTCCTTACCAAAGTGAGCAATATTTTTATCTTCATAAAGAAACCAGCTTGTTGCATTTGCTGCAAATAGGTTCACTAGAATGACAACTCATAAATTGATGTTTTAGTTATTCACCATAAAATTTGCAAGTGGTTAAGTAACCTCTCTGCTTACCTTCTTAGAAGTTCTTTAGGTGACAAGCCTGTGGTATCCATATCACTAAGGCTGTCACTGCTATCTGTAGTGTCTGAGCTGCTGTCTTTTTCTGATTTTTTATTCTTGTGTTTTCCTTTGTTTTTCTGCTTCTTATGCTTCTTTTTCTGTAAAAAGAACAGAAATAATCCTTTATCTCCTTGTGAAAGAGCTGGATTTTTCTGAATGCCAACAAAAGAAAAGTTCATTTCAGTATGGATTCTCAAAGCTCAACTGAAACAGAACACTTATCAATGACTCTGTTCCACTACTCAGACTAAGCTTAAAGAAAATTATAAACCAAAATTCATTTAATCCAAACACTCTATTCTCCCTAAAATAGATGTTTCATTACAGTTATTTGTATATAAGCCACAAATGCAATTCCCAGCATGTATCTGATATCTTCTACACAGAACATGAAACTACCCACAATATTGTACCTGTAGTCACGTATGTGTATATGGAAAAAGCAGCATCATAGCGGGATAATTTTCTGGTTTCAAAAAATCAGAGAAATTCTGTTGCTTAAATTCTAGTCCCAGTATATATTTTTTCTACAACCAAGCATAAATAATAAAACATTTTGAAAGGCAGATCGAAGAATCAAGAAATAAAAATATCAGTATTTAAATTTAATACCTTTTCCTTTTTCCTTTTGCGCTCTTTCTTAGTCTTGTGCCTCTCTCTGATTTTCCTATGTTTTTCTTTCCTACTAGGCCCAGGAAAGGTTGCTGGCACCACTGTTTGTTCTTGCCAAGTAGTGCCTAAAGTAAAAAGCAAATGCATGAAGAATTTAAAAAAAAAAAAAAAGACAAAAATAGGGTAATTTGGTTATTACATTCTGTATTACTTTTAACCTAATGATAATTAAACAAACAAAACCCCTAACTTTAAAAAGGAAATCACATGTCTTAAACTCCTACCTGCAACATCCCCATTGTAATTAAATGCCTTTGCAATCTGTTAAAAAATGAAATTGCAAGGCTGTACTGTATTTTCACATTGATTTTTATCATTATCTGTACAGACTTAAAACAAAACTGGTACATTGGCAAAGAGGTTCCTCTTGGTGGGTCATAGGATGGCAACAAAACTTTTGCTGATGCCTGTTTACATAACACAGATAGATGGCCTATTCACAAATGCTTTTTTTAAAGAGAGATATCATGTACTTTATATACAATTTCAACATTTCGAATTTACACTCTAGATGCTTACAGAACCTACCAGAAGAAAAAGCTGGTGGCAACTTTGGTCCAAATTCCTCTGCTGCATCCAGTTCCTGCTTTGAAGTAGGCAATGAAGAAATGCCAGAACCAGTTGTGGTAGTCGCAGTCTCTATGAAAAAAAACAAAACTTGCTATATTTGAAAGGAAAATAAGAAAGTACTTTTTCCAAAAAGTATTGAAGAAAGTTCAAGGAGGTTTTCTAAAAACCTTTAAGAAAGCAAACTGATCAGCATCCTCTATCTCTATGATCAGCATCTTCTATCTTTATGGACTGCTTTGGCCAACTGGGTAGCTGACATTCTGAAACACGTCAACATACTCGTAGGTTTTTTTTCTTTTAAATCAAAATTTACATTTTAAACTATAAAATGATTAATTGACTATCAGTGCATTTGTTTGCTTGCCTTTTGTAACAGTACTATTTTTCCATTGCTCAGAATGAATAAAAAACTCCATGAGATGTATAAGGTTCATAAACACTAAAAATTAAATGTTAATAGAACCATGACAGTAAGTGAATGAAGTATTTTCATTTTAAGTATGTTTTTACACTAGATGTTTTGTTCCCCCTCACTGTACAATAGGCATATTCCATACAGCAGTTTGTTTGTAGAATCTACACAAAAGGTACATGGCACTGCTAGTAACACTGTAACATGCAAAGCCTTATTCTGTATTTGCATTTTCTACACGACCAGCTCCACCAATCTCAGATAATCTCCACAGGAGCATAACATTGTCCTAACACTCCAAGAATGTGTGATTCAAAAAGGAAACTTTTACAAGGTATCTATTTTATGTTGCTGAAAAATTAACATCCATTAAGTACTACCTTGTAAATTAGAGGAAGAACTGTCTGCTATGTCAGCTTCCTTGGTGGTTTCTGACTGTCTTTCTGAAGTAGTTGGTTGCTGTTCTTCATCACTCTCTTCCTCAGAGGAAGATGATTTCTCATCTGAGGAGCTCACAAAGATGGCCTTAAATAAGTCCATGGGTGGTCGTCCACTTTCTTCCTCCTGATTCTTATCTTCATCAGCTACCTGCTAAACAGCATCATAACAAACTATATTTAAACACTAAAGAAACAAACAATCTCTCTCTAATAAGGAGTAACCTCAAGCATGCTGACAGGTATTTACAAAACATTTGGATGGCACAATAGCTGTGAAATAAACAAACAAATAGTAAAGCTCTGAAACGCTGAGGAACTAAGCCAGTGTCCTATAAAGAGTAGTGCAGTTTGTAAAAATAGATCCCCAGGTATTATAAATTCTAATTCATGGGGTCAAACTGCCATTATATAGTACTAAATTTAAGCAAAAGGAAAAGCAAAAGGAAAACAAAACATGCACTCTCTTCTACGGACAGGAGAAATAAATATATTCTGTGCCTGTGAGCAGAGTGGTGGTAAAGTTACTGAATTTAGTTCCCAGACTACTGAGCTACATTTTTTGCTTAAGTTCTACTTCAAGTATAATCAGAGGTAAGCTACAAACTTCGTGCATCCCAGAGTTATAACCTCAGTATTCTTCAAAGTGCCATCTCATGCCTTTGCTCATCCTGAGTTGTTTCTTGTGCAAACTGATCTGTATTAGAACAATTCATATGTAAACTCATCTTATTTCTGGGTTGTCAAGGTTTACAGCTACTCCCTTTAAATTCAAACCCTGTTGTAAACTCACCACAGTGGGAACACTTTCAGTTGTCCCAGTTCCACGTTCTTCTGTTGCTGGCGCTGGTGGCTGCTTCTGAGTATCAGCTTTTGATCTAGCAAGACTAATGAATTCACTGATAGAATCTTTCTTCTCCTTCTCTTTATCTGACACATCCCACCTTGAAGATTTCTTTGGTTCTAAAACATCGAAGAAAACATTCAAATCACCTGCATGCCACATTGTTCTGCATTTCATGGCCTACTTGATTTTAAATTACTCTGCTTCTTCAGTTTGACATTTTTTAAATCTTTCTAATGAATACTTAACCTATAAATGTCTTTTAGGTAAAAGAAATTAGCTTTATATCACTAACTTCAGTTTTTATGTCACTGAATTTTTATTTTCAGTTCTTTTGTTTGGGTTTTTTAAATGAAAAAAATCATGTGGCTAAGCTCTCAATGAAAAAGATGCTTTTTCTGTACTGTTATCTCATGTATAGCTAAATTAATAAAGTAACAATAAACTTACTGTTGAGACTGTTACTCTCTTGGATCTTTTCCTTTGTTGCTTGAGTTACAGAGGTGGTGGGCTCAGGCACAGTTAAGAAATTAAAAACTGAATACTTGTCTCGTTTCACTTTTGGTAAACCCACTATGGAAGAACTAGAAGGAAATAAAATTGTTTGCTGATTATTGTTTTCAACACAGGAAAGTCCTCAAATTAGCTACAACAAGCTGAAGCCCCTACAGAAGTCCTTCAAATGCATGCTATTTTATCAGAGGTCACCATATTTCCTGACACAAATAAAATCTTTGGGCAGTTCTGTATCACCTTATGACACACAAAAACATCAAGCCAGATTTTCCACAAGCAAATGAAAAACTCAGAATTTATAAAAAATTTTAAAAAGATAAGTCTCAATTCTCTTACTCAGGATATGGATCACGAACATTAAATCTTCTACACAGCAGTTTATCTGGATGCCATTCAAACGTGTCTCTCGTGAGTTTGCCAAACATCTTCATCTTCACAGCTGTTTCCTTATCATCAATATCATTCTGAAAAAGTCAAACATTTACAGCTGATAAATAAGGAACAACTTAATGAACTGTTGTAAGATTAACGAGCAGGAAAAATCCATCAATATTTAAATGCGGTTTAACAAATCACTACTCTGTATGCACCGAGTGTTTTCAAAAGCTGCTAAACAAAAGGTCAATAAAATATCCTCATAAGAGTTTAAAAGATAAAGGAAGTCAGGGCTAAGGCAACAACTGCAGCTCCAATGTATTAAAAGACTGTAGGCAGCATGTACCTCTTGGTCTCGAGGAACTTCAACTTTGTCAACATCATCTTCATATTTGGCCCTGGTAAATCTGGATGACAGCGTTGAATTTGAGGATCTGTAGAACATGGCTGCACGGCAGAACTCCTCCTGTTCTCTTCCTCGCTCCCATTCTGTCATGTTCGGGTCTAAAAAGCGCTCCAGTGTATCCACTGGAAGATAAGGAAAGAATGCTTAGCAGAGTTGACAGCTTACTTTGGGTCAACACTTTTCAAACAAAAAATAAGGTAATAAGCAAGCATTCTTGCAAGTATTTAATGAATCTTAAGTGTAGTATTAATCTCAACTGTGTTAATTCCTGATAAATGGAGGTAGTTTTTCAAGACAGCAAGAATGACAGCATTTGCCAAATGCAAAATTCATATTTTAAATAATTTTACTTGTAAAACTGATTCCTTACTCATTGCCCTTTAAAGAATGTTCAAAATAGTCAATCGATTTAACATGTGATTAAAACAGAAAGTATAACCCAAAGCTTTATCAAATAACTAAAACATAGAAAGAAAGACTGTAAGCCTGGCTAGGCTTTTGTAACTTGCTTTCTGGTCTGTAGTGCCTACTGAAAAGTATGGAGTTTGCACACAGGTTTACAGCAACAGGTTCACTTTTTCTCCCAAAAGGAAGAAGAAATAACACCAGCAAAGCAAATACACTTACAGTAAAACAGACCTTTAACCATTCCAGTTATTTATACATTTCTACATTTTCATCATTATGACTAGGGAGGCACTTACAGTCATAATACAGTCATAATTGAGAACACTCAATTTTACCCAGGGAAAATTCCAGTCCTGAACAGAGGGACTATGGGTTCAAAGCTCAAGTAGTCTGTCCCAATGTGGTATCTAAAAGAGGCTACTGACCAGAAAATACTTATTTTATATAACGGAAAGGACTTAAAAAAAAAACCTAACAAAAAACCCCAAACCACAACTAAACAACAAACCCAGGTTTTTCCACCTGTCACTATATGCTTCCCTCTGTCAAGTTTCCCTGGTGCCCATTTTCTTCTTCCCTAATAGACCCAGTGTACTTGAAAATTTGAAAAAACCCAACCCTTTTTTTCAAAGTTTCTTTCAAGGCAATCTGAAGTCATGGGCTAATGATGAACTCTCTGGATCAATTTCAGCTTTTTATGTCTTGCAGAAAAATCACAGTACTGGAGAACTCACCACAAGGCATCATAAGTACCTAGTTTAATCTAAGATACACCACAGTATCATTTAATAGCAAAGACCTAAATAAAATGGAAGGAAACTGAAACAGCATGAAAAGAGATGATGAAGAAGGTTGGATGATTTTTGCTTTTGATTAAGAGCTCTGCATGTATCCTGAGTTTTTACAGTCCTATTTTTTTATGAGAACATAAGTGACAGCAGTTTGAGTATCCAAAGGACATACAATACAAGCTTTGACAAGTGTGAAATACTTCATTCACTTTAGGGTTCTTATCTTCCCCTGGTGCAGAGGGTATGGGGTTTCTTTTGATTCTACTGTTACCCAATCATCTTTCTGCCTTTATATGATCTGTCAGTTTAACTCCTCAAAGAGAAACAAACTAAATTAAAAGGCTTGTTCCATTGACCAAAGCTGACGTGTACCTTGGCAAATGAAATAAGGGAAATCCAGGAAATGAAGTAGAACTTAACTTCTGCTACATCATAGAAGTATGAAATGTAATGCCTAAAATCAGGACTTGCTAACAATTGAGTAACTGAGCACTTTCCCTGAAATCAACACGACTAAGTATCAGTAAAGATTTCTGTTAACATTGGTCCTGAAAAGAAGTAAAAGGAGAAATGCTGTGGAATTCAGGAAGAGAACTCAGAGTCAATACAAAATGCACTGGGACAAAAAAAAGGGGGGAAGAAAAAGATTTAGTCAAGAAACATTTTACCTTTTTCTCCTTGTTTAAGACTTTTCACAAAATTTTCATATCTTTTTTGTTTTTCTGGATTTTTTGCAAATGGTTTGAAGTCACTAGAACCAGCATTTGCTAACTGCCCCTCCAGCAGCGTTCGCCATTTGAGAGCAGCATCTTCTGGGGAGGCTGACTGCAATCTGCTGTTTGATGACGGCTGAGACACTGGTTTTGCTTTCATTTGTTGTTCAGATGCTTGTTTCACTTCTTTGAGTCTTTCTCTATCTTTCTCACACAGATATTCCAAAATAGAAGGAGCTGGACCTAAAGCAGAAAAAAAGCAGGAAAAGATAAAGAGAAATGAAAAATTACTAGAACTATTTCTTCCAATTTAGTAGAGGAAAAATCCTAACCACATGCAAATACATTCAGATAAAATGCTCTTAAGCAGAAATTAACAATAAAATGGCATACATGGCAAATAAAAATTTGGCCATTATTACATCTTTTATGGTATTTACATATAAGTTGATAAAGTTTACTATTGCAGATACAAATGTGAGCCACAGTTACAAATTACCTTTTGAGTATATTTGCATGTATTTCAGTGAAACATCATTTTACAGAGAAAGTCATCACAGCCTACTATGTTCATAAAAGGCCACAACCCTCCCCAACAAAACACAATCCAATACGTACTTTTTGTCTTTAAAATATTTAAGTAAATGAAAATACAGTTATGTCAACAATCCAACTGCTGAAATGAAACTGAACAATGTAATGATAAAATAGCTATGATAACTAGATTTGATATATTTATGTTAGAAAATAAGCACTCAAGGCCAGATCAAGTACTTACTGTTCTATAAATAAACATACAAACATGCTTGAAACACAAGCAAAGATATGGTGAAATATCTTAATACCTTTCAGCTCAGTCTCTCCTAGCTGCTCCCTCCTCTGAGCTGCATTCAAACCATGCCTGCTTTGGTGTGCTGGACCACTCTCAAGTTTCCCAGTTGACTCCTCCAATGCCTTCTGTAAATGGCAGTTTTCATTCCCAGCCATTATCACAGGTCTGAAGTAATGGAATGGTCTGTAATTTCGTGGCAGGCTAGGTGGTGGATAAATCTAGGGGGAAAGGGGCAACAAAACAAAAAACCCACTGAGATAGAGAAAGAACTTTGCATGCAACACTTATAAATGTGTTTCAAAAAAAGTCAGCTCAACCTAAGAATTCCTCAATTTACATCTTAGCAGTAGAAACAGATAGTACAAGCTACCAATTCCTTTAGACCCAGCCAGTAAGTGGCATTGTAATATAACCTCTGGGAATAAATATATTGACGATATATTTACAACTATGAAAAAATGTGAGAACGTGCACATCAAGTGACAGAAAAATTAACAAGAGTCTTAGGATGCACTGGTTTTATTTGAGAAAATACCTCTTAATACTGCTTACTATTTTTTTAACTCAAGTCAAATGATTTAATCAATTAATTGGACTACTGAGTACTTCTATGCTTGCAATATTTTAATGTCTTTCAAAGCGCTTCTCCCATGTTCTTCATTCAAGCTGTTACTTAAAAGGTTATCTCTGTGCTCCCTATATGATGCAATTTTATATACCACACAAATACATACCTCTTCCTTAGAAAGAGGACCCTGTCACACAACTGTTTCTCATTCTAATTTGAGCAAATATATATGTCATGAATTATGCAAACCTGAAGACAGTACTAAGAAATTAAATTGTCACCAAAATATCAAAGTGGACAAAGCATGAGGCCTGATTTTTACAGAAAACTGAATGTTACATACGAAAAATCTAGAACCAAAATATGCAATCTTTTTTCTTTTTAAGTTAAATTAAACCATTCTTCCAACTTTATGGCAAGTAGCAGCGAACAAAAGCATAGAAGGCATTTGTTCAAAGCCAGTACTCAGGCAAAGTTTAAATACCTCCAGGAGTCTGATAAATTTTAGGTTTCTATTGAACAGCCCCTAGTGCTATAATTTTGTTCATTCAGCAATTTTTACTGCTGACCAAAACACTTATTTCTAAGAACAGAAAAACACCGAGAAGCAGTAGAGTCTGCACAGTTCACATGATGAATGATGTTATTTTTAATATATGAAATATCGCTATCTGCTTACCTTGATTGGAGCTGATGATTTTGATGCCAAGGAAAAACCAGCCAGGACTTTGCCTATATATTTAAATTCTCTTTCAGGTCCTACAAAATGATTATAGAGCTGGTCAATACTTAAAACATGCATATTAGGCCAACTTTTTTCTTAATATTTTCCATATGTCACTGTTTATTAGCAATCATAACTGTAGTTAATCTTCACCACCTTTCATTTAGAATTAAGGGTTCTGATTCTGGATTTGTATTATACAACTGAGAACTGCTACCAGAGTGATTGCTGCAGGTTGAACATGGCTTCTAGTGAAGCAACAGTATCCATACTGAGCACAGCTAACACCAACAGTGCCATCAATGTGTACAGCTAGTGTGAACAGGTACTCCAGAAATTACGACAATATTTCATGTGCTTGCACAGTGCATTAAAAATAAAGTGGTACCAAGACACAATTTATAAAAATTATCTGAAAATACAGAAGTTTATCTAAAAAAACATTCTCTTTTTTAAGTGCTGGGTCATATTTTGTAGCCGTGATTCACAATCACTTGTTTTCTTCAGTGAGACTGAACGTTGTAACTTACAAAGCAGCACATACTGTCATTTTGAAAATACACTTTGAGGGTTTAATATACACTGGGATTAGTGGAGGACTTTGGAAATTATTTCCATAATTGAACACTTCAATACAGAAGGAGGACTAGTTGAATTTTCAGATACCAAGGCTGAAAATTAAAATATATGGCAAATAAAGACTATATTTCTTTTCTTCCCCCCCCATATTACAATCGCTCTTTAAAGAGAACCACAGTTCTTACCTTTTTTGGATTTATACTGTTTTGGTGCTGTCCAGCCATACAAGCCATCTCCAGGCTCCTCATCCTTTAGAACTGTATCATATTTTGACAGTGTGTCAGTTGCATAAATATCATCATCTTCTTCCTCTAAAGCTCCTACACCAAAAGCCTAAAATATATATTTTAAATGAGAATTCAAAAGTGTAAAAGTACTTCTAAGCCACATATCAGAACACATCTACATGGGTATCTATTCATCTATATAAAACCCTACAGTACAAATACATTTATATATATCTGTACCTATATATACACACACTGGGAAAAACGCAGTTTCATCACAAAAACTGAGGTGAAAAAACCCCCACACCTCAGTGAGCACAAAAGCAAACACATTCCACTCCATTGGCAGGGAGAGACACCAAGTTTGGTGTGGACAAGACAAGGACAGCACACTAGTTCCACCAAAATAACGTGTGCAATCTGACTAAGAGCAGGTTAAGTTCTCAAAAGGAAAAAAATATGTCAGTTAAAAGGGAAATTAAACAAGTAGAGTTCCCAGAAAATATAAACTGACAGTGCTTCTAGATAAGAACTACAAATACCCTGGAGCAACACAGAACCTCTCTAGCTGACAGATGAAGCATTACTGAAAGTATAACAGACAAAACAGATAAACTAAAAACATACTGAATATTAACTTTATCTGATCAAAGTAACATTTTTCCATCCAGCTACTCAGAGTCAGGTAGTTTTTATACTTGTCTTTTACAGTTTCAGTAAGTGAAGGCATCTGAGAGTTCTACGGATTTTTCCACATCTTCAGAATAAGTTTTAAAAAAATCCTATTCTCAAACCACAGTTAACATTTCTTACAATAATACTACAATGACTAGGAGCTTTTCACTTAAAAAATACCAAAATGTATGTGTATTTTACTGCACTAATCATAAAACACATTAAAAAATGTCCTTACCTGACCTGTAATACCTAGTTTTCTTCCTTTACTGTGTCTCAGATCACCAAGTAAATTGCTTGTTTCTTCAGAACCACCTGTGAAAAGATTCAGGTGTTCTCTTCCAGATGCACCAAACAAAGCTTGTGAGGGATCCAAACCCTTGTAGCCAAGACCATGGACATTCTCTTTGGGAGTCAAGTCTACAGGCATTACATCTTTTGGTGCAAACGTCACATTCTCTGGCTGGTATTCATCCTCTTCATCCTTGGACAAAATAAAAGTTTATAAGAGCAAATATGGCTAAAGTTCTGTATGTTGAGCTTTTACAACATTCAGTTAACACAGGCAAGTTTGCACTTGCTGAATTGTGTATGAACTATACTTGCTTACAGAGCAAAAGAAGAAATTTAGATATTAAAACCTTTCTTCACATTAAGCATAGAAAGTAATTATAAACACTTTTAATATTTGAAACTGCATTTTAGAACACTGTTCGAGGACATTAAAGAATTTAATGTTTTGGTTTTTTTCATCTCTTATCACATATTCTTACGTAAGTCAACAGAACACTTTTGCCTGTTCAATACCTCAGAACCCTCAGACAGTCCAGGTGGTAATGCACAGCCATATATTTTCACTGTAGGATCTGTAAGAGACATCATAACATCATATTACATTAGAAAGTTGATATTAAACCCTCTTTTCATTAATCAGTCTATGAATGTTAACTTTCTACTAACAAGAAAGTTAATTAGCTCAGGAACTTCCCTGAACTTACCAGGTTTCTGTCTGCATGGCTTTCTTTTGACTCGTGGTCCAATTCCTTGTCCTTCTTTCCAGCCCATTTTTCGTAACAGTTCAACCCCAACTGTTATTCTAAAAAGAAAACAAAATGAAACAAAACCCAAAATTACTTCACCACTCTTACTAAACCACACCTTTATTATCTGTTGATAAATAATGTATATGTATAATATTTGAATTTCTGGTTTTATATCCTGCTTTAAAATAAAATCTGAATGTGTCAGCATTTGCATACACACTACCTTCCAGTTTATAAATGTTTACTTGGTACAAGTCTGCACGTTCAAAACAAAAATTCAGGTGGAGGCCACTTAGGAAATGTAACACTGCAGGATCTTCCAGTCTCACAATTATGGCAGTCAAATGTTACTTTTCTAAGCAATACAACACTTCTAAGTGAAAGGAAGGGTTTGGCAAACTTTTATGTAAATTTACTTACTTAGATGGTCCTATTAAATCATCAAATGCAGTGGTTCCTGGAATGGGAGCAACTACTCCTGCAATCTGTCTAGCTTTCTCCTTTATTCTGTCTTTAGCTTTAGATGCAAAATCATCTGTAGTTGTAATATCTTTTGGTGCTATCCCAAATTCACTAAGATCCTGGAAATATACACAAAATGAAAACATTTAGATTAAACATCCTTCAAATTCTTACTTACTGTAATAGTAAAATAATGAAAATGGCAAATGACCTTCATATTTGCTAATTTTCTCAAGCCACTTATACAGCTGTCTTTGCAAGAACTTTAGTGGAAGTATCTCACACAATTTCAAAAGTACTTGCATTTTCTGATAAAGTAAAAAGATTGAGTTCTGGTTTTATTTTTTAATACTGACATTACAGGAGTTTCTTAAGTGAACCGATGAAATAGTCTATATAACCCAGTAGGATAACACTGTATACAAGAAGAAATTTCAAGGTTACTTCAATTTTTGCTGTCATGGCAACTATTTACACAAGTTTTCAATTCCTTTCTAAATTTACCTCTTCATCCATGAAGTCTTCTGGTCCAAGAGTGGTTCTATCTGCTCTCTTCTGCCGTGATGATACAAAAGCTGAAGGCGTCCATCCTTTAAAATTAAATATTTAAGTAAGATACTTAATGCAGCACAGTATTCAAAAACAATTCAAACATTTCAACCTTACATCTTAAGGATACATCAAAGGAATATCTGTAAAATTACAGTCCAAAAACTCAAGGAGAAATAACTGAAATTGCAATACTATTTCAACTATTGACAGTATAAGGAATAGCAGGAACAAAAATGCTTAATGACAGTTAATTTTTTTTCACTAATATGACAATATAGTTCTCAATTTAATGTTAATTTGTTTTCACTAACATGACAATATGGTTCTCAATTTAACCATTCCCAGAAGACAGGAAAATATCTCACCTTCCTTTGTACCAACAGTGTTGAAGTATCCAGCAGAAAAGCCACCAGTAAATGCGCCATGGAAACGCTGGTATCGTCCCTTTGCATCTTTAACAGTCTGTTCTTGAAGAGGAACTGGCTTTTTAATTCGTTCACCTACAATCAAATACATCAGAAAGTAAGACAGAACTTTACACAAAAAAGCAACTTCCTACTTCCTCCAGAAGTCATTTCTTCCTTGCAAGTAAGAACAGAATCAAACACTAGCCACCCTGATGTGGAAATCATCAGCAGTTTACATTTATTTCCATTCCTCTGTAACTATTCACATACATCATTGATGGACACCGCTAAAGGAAAAACATGAAGTGCTCACATCAAAATCCTTAATTGTACTGACTTCTGAGAACATTGGATTTTTTCTTGTGAAAGGAAACTTTTAGTTTTTAAGTATGCAAGACCTATGGCAGGATTTCTTTATTTCAGTAATTAATTGAGAAATTACCCATTAAAAGTGTCTAAACTGAAACAAAACACAAACAAAATATTTACCCCTTTTTAACAATATTTCTTGAATAAAGTGGCACAGATTTGGGAGTCACAACCGTACATTAGTCCTTCAACGATGCCCTGTGCATCTCACCAATATTGGGCGGTCAGATTAGCATAACTGCATACACTTGAACTGTACTCTATTTCTGAGGGGCTGGGGAAAGGACAGAAGCAAAGACCAGTACTCAGCTCCACCCAGAGCAGCCACCACAAGCCGGGGGTATCCCAGCCACAGCTGCAAACAGGTGCAGTGTCGGGAAGGCCTTTCCCCACTGCGCTCGCAGGCCCTACGCTGGGCCGGATTCTCTCGCAGGACAGCACGGCTGCCGAGAAAGACCCCACGGCAGCAGAAGGAAGGGAAACAGGGCCCACACCCCACATCTCCCCAAAGGAAGGGCTGGAGGGCGTTCAGCGCGAACCGAACCGAACCGGACCGCGCAGGCCCTTCGGGACACCCCGGCCCCTCATGCCGGACCGCTCTCCAGCGCTCGCCACAACACACTGACAGAGGGACGGAGGAGGAGCAGATAAACCTCCCGGCGGTCCCTTACCCTCCTGCAGGGGCTGCAGCGCGCTTCCATAGCTCACCAAGTCCTCCTCCTCGCTGTCGCTGCTCTCCACCGCCGCCATCTTACACGACGGTGGCCGCGCGGGACATGGCGGCGTCACACGGGGAGGCGGAGCCGCCGGCCCCGCCCGGCGCCCGGCACCTCCCGCCTCCGGGAGAGCTCTGTGAGGGACCCCGCCCGGCACCTCTCGCCTCCGGGAGAGCTCTGTGATGGACCGGGGTTCTGCTCGGCACCTCTCGCCTTTGGGAGAGCTCTGTGAGGGACCGGGACCTGGACCTGCACGGCCGGGACCCCGCCCGGCACCTCCCGCCTCCGGGAGAGCTCTGTGAGGGACCGGCGTCCCGCCCGGCACCTCCCGCCTCCGGGGGAGCTCTGTGAGGGACCGGCACCTGCACGGCCGGGACGCCGCCGGCGGGACGGCAGCGGCGGCATCGCCGAGCACCCCGGAGCTCTTCAGCGCCTCTCGGCCTCATTACGGCTTTGGGTTTGCCCGCCGGGCACAGCGCGGTCCTCTCGGTCCCGCTCGGTGCCCGCTCCTGCCGGGAGCGGCAGTAAAGCGCGGAGGGCACGGCGGGGGCCGCTCCCTGTCCCGGGCGCACGGGTCCCTCCAGCGCAGCCGAGTTTGGCTGAAAAAGCCCCAGCCCCAGCGGTCCAGGAGCTCTGCGGAGCTGCCGTGTGCGGCTCCACATCAACGGCCCGAAACACTGACTGGTGTCTTTAAAAATGACCAACGCTACATAACGTCAAACTCTCAGTCACCAGTAGCCAGGTGATAACTCCCTCTAATCATCAGTGCACCAGATCAGGACCCCTCACACTCAGGGATGGCAAAAGGGCAGCCAAGTCTGACAAACAGATTTTATATAAATCAAGGTGTAAAGCGGACTCCACCCTGAATCAAAATCGATGGAGTTGCAGATTTCATTGCACACTTAATCAAATACGTGTAAAAGTTTGCCTAACCACGTTTTCTTACGTGCTGTTCAATAAGAATTTGCACAGAAATCAGGGCAGAAGCCTGAGCGTTCAAGAGACCTTCCCTCAGAGAACTTCATTCCTGAACGCTTGGAGGTATCTCTGTACCTCCTGGGGAAGTCCTGTATCGAGAGAGAAACGCTTAATGAATGTATTTTGTACAAAGACCAGTATTCACCAGTAGGACCCAAGTGTTCAAAATTTGGATTTTGATTTCCAGTGTTGCCCCCCTCTCCCCGCCCCAAAAAAACAAAACCCAAACCTTTCGATTTGCGCTGAGGTTTCTATCAGTCCACAACTTTTAAAGTATCACCAGTTTCTTTGAAATTATTGAAAATAAATCAAAACACAGCCTTAAGAGATTTCTTTCCTTAAAAGGTAGGACAGGATTCTGTCTTAAGGTAAGGTGTATTCTCTATCCCGGTATTTCTCTTCATTTGTTTACATGGAACTGGATCCTTTCAAAGTGAAACTGCCCGAGTTTATGTGATTTCAGGTTTCCGTAGGAAATATTTAAACGGTTCCATGCAAATAGGGAGTACCCTGTTTCATTTAGGTCTCTCATTCGCTTAGAAACAATATAGTAGAAGCCACAGACACTATCTACGTGCATTATCTTTTCTCATCATTACTAAGCACTTAGCTAGACTATACAGTGGCAAAACGAGTTGTTAGCATATTTGGTATTTCTCTTTACTTAGGAAATAATTGTTCTTGAATAGTTGATACTATGTGACTTTGACTTAACACACCAGCTTAAATACACCTTTTTTGCACAATGCTAACAGAAAATCTTCTGGCTGTTCTGTCTGATCAATTCAAAGAGTTGGGGTAATCAAATACTGAAGCTTTTTTTCCCGTTAAGGTTTTTCTCAGGTTAGAATTACTTTTGCATCCCAGTGGTATTTCCTTCTCCACGGTAAACTCTCTCGATTACAATTATTAAACCAGGTTACAATTGCTATTTGTAGCTGTTATATAATACAATAATTCCAATATATATTTTAATTGCAATGAAACTAAAATATTAGTGGAACTGAATAGCTTACGTTTCAAATAATTTTTTTACAGAAATTTGTCTGGTGAAAAAAATAAACAATCTGCATTTTTGAATAAAAGTTTACATATTTGCCAGTGGATGTAAGGCTGAAATTGAGCCCTAAAGCCATAGGTTGACTTAAAGCTTTTGTTTTCCAATACATAGTTTTCAACATCTGGTTCTGTGTTGGTTCATCAAGAAGATCAGGCATAGAAGTGTCTTGTTATGTCTTTTGTTGTATTATTTAAAACCACTTCTTGAAATAGATTTGTTGATTAGTTTTAAGTCATGCGAGTCACTGGAACTTCAGACTAAAATTGGCATAACCAATATATAAAAGGAAAAAGCAAAAACTTGATTAATTTAATCAATATATAAAAGGAAAAAGCAAACACTTGATTAATTTAAAGGGGTTTTTTAAAATCACATTAAAGAATAAACCAAAATCATGAGCACGGGAAGTATAAAATTCCCATATTCTTACAAACAACAAAAAGAGACAAACTCATCTCTGCCTTATCTTGCATGCAATGATAATGTTTCCCTGACTATTCGTCCTGCCAACTCAGGGCTGTTGTATCTGTTGACAAACAGTCACCTGGAGGTCAGGCCCTGAGGCATTGCTCAGGGGCTTCTCCAAAGTGTACTTTTCATTTTTTAAAGAACTGGAAAATAAAGAGATAACACATATTGTTCTTAAATACCCAAGCTCTTATCTGTCGATCTCAGTTAAAGGCAAGGCATTAGCTGGGAAAAGTGATGATGATTTTGCCCATGTTTTGTCTTAGTTTCCACATAAACTGCAAGGTCTTTTTTCCAATGTGATTTCACAGTAGAATAGGCAAAGCATATGTAATAATAAATGGGATTTTTTTTCAGTGAAGATAATACTGCAGTTAATATGTGCAGTTAATATCTCTTAAGGTGAAGAAGCAGCAGTGGAGCACTGCGCCTGCAGCAAACCGTATCGTGCTTACCCAAAGCCCTGTTACTGAGTTTGTGTACTATTTTCATATCATTTTGTTGTTGCTCAGTATATTTCTTGGTAAGGAAATCTTCTGCTCCATCTTGTAATTTTGTAACAGTCTCAAAGCAGATTCACATTCCTGCTGCTACTATGACTCATGCCCCATTTTTGCAATTTGCAATCTTTTTTTTTCCTCCCTGCAAATACTATTTGGAAAGAGAGTGGAAAAAAAATCGACCTATGATCATGTTTTCTCACTCCTCACCTAGTACTTGCTTACAGTAGGCAGACATTTGCTCATTAAGAACTGCAATCTTCAGAAATAAAGAATGATACTAACTCAAGTAAATCACTGCAGTGGAATTTAATAACATAAAGCTACAGGCTGTCAGGATTACTGACAAAATACCAACCGCTACCCCAGCAGGAAATAAATTTTCCAAACTGGGACTATTTCCTAGTGGCCAAAGAGAAGGCTATTGATGGGATTTCTTATATTCACGTTTTTTCATACGATGGAGGAGGAGAAGGAGGAGAGCAGTAAAAGAATAAGTGGAGTGATACAAACGTATAAGAAATATATACATATCTATCATATATATGTGTCTGCGGTAAGCGTGTCCAGATTCTGGTCCCAATTCTCATCCCTCTTACCTTTACTATTGTGGGACAAAACATGGGACAGCTCAAAGTCTGCCATTACGTGTCTGTTTCCAGCATGGTCATTGTCTAGATCACCTGACTGCTTTATCTGTGAAAATGCACAAAGCCAGTTAACACCTAGTTCTGTGAAACTAAGAGAGATTGTGCAGAGATAAGGATCATTGTTTTCAGATTCAACGCTTCATGCAGAACTGTTTCGCCAATTGACAGGGCAACTTAAGGGACACAGACACCAATGGAGAGAATGGTCTTATTTTACTATGAATAGTAAGGCAACGCAAAAGTAAAATTATACATTCAATAGAACAATAAATTACAACTCAGCTTTAACAACAAGCAAAAAATAAGTAATGCACCTAATCATTACTATACAAGAAAGAGAATAGTGATTGAGAAAGATACATCACCAAGTGCCTAAATACCATCATCCAGAGTCCACTATTGCAATTGGTGAACCCCATTTCGCAGAGAGGACCTGGAGAACTCTTCCTGTCAATTGGGAAAATCCCACACGGTGCATCCACCCATAGGTGAGGTTTCTGAATTTGCCCTGAAAGGGAGCCCGGTTTTTATAGGCCCAAATCAGCCAGTCAAAGTGACTTGTTTATATTTTTAACACAGAAACACCTGGATCTGATGGCACACTGAGCCAGAGCGCAGCCCTTGGCTGGGTTGGTTTTCCCTGAAATATCATACAAACAAACCTCTATTAATGTCAGTCGGGAAAGTTTCTTAAAATGATACATTTCTTGCAGATAACTACACAAGATTATTGTGAAAGTTACTAAAGCAGCCCATTTGGTGTTAAAGAGCTGGCATAAGTGTCTTGGTCATTTATTTTTAACTAAGTCATACTGATGGTGCTAGTCACACAGTGCCCAGGGTTGTAAGTAAACTCTGGCTCAGGCCAGCTGCTCAGGCCTCAGCACATGAAGAACATATTGATATTCTTTTGATGAAAATTCTTAATCATTTGACCTTCCTTACAGATAGTGCATGTCCAGTACACCAGATCACAGAATTCACTCTCTTCTAATATTAAAAAAAAATGTCAAGCAAACATGTGTATCTGTACAACCCATTTTCTGAATGCATTAATCTGTATTTCTAGCCTATATTTGTCAATCTTTACAATGCAGCAACCAAGCCTTCTGATTCAGGCAGTAATTATGAGAAAGTTTGTGGTATGAAACCAACTCTATTTAGGAATTATAATAGCAACCAAAAAACTCTGGAGACAAGATGATGAGAAGAGCAGGGACATGTTTTTTTTTTTAACATAAATCAGGTTTTGGAATGTTCTAAGCTGCAATTTACATTCCAGGGTCAGAGAGCATTCCTACTCAGTCATTATCCAGCTGAGCACTACTGAGACCATACAATCAATATGTGCCTTTTGCAAAAAAAAACATGTTCACTATATGCCCAAAAACCCTGGAGTGACTTAGTTAAGAAACACTTTATCAGTGCTAATGCAGTCATGATGAAGTAGCCTTTATGGGAGCGAGGGGAAGGCACAGTGTAATCTGGCAGTAGTGGGAGTGCTGGGTGATATACCCCAGACACTAACAATGGGCAGGACTATCTTGAACTGCTATCTTGGACTCCTGGTTTTATTGTAGAAACTTACTAGGTGTGCTGACTTTTCTCAAAGAATCCATCAGCAACGAAGAAAGGCTGCATTTTGTCACCAGTATATGTTAGAAAGTGTCTTGGGTGTTGTATCAAGCAGAAATTTCTGCAAATTTGTGTTTTACACATAACATGATAATCATCATTGTTGTTAACTGAGCCTGTGGCATGACTGCAGGCCCTGAGGACTTTATTGGGAGTAATAGCTGTAGCCTTTCAATGAGATCAGCTCTCAATAAAGCCAGTGACAGCCGCACAAACTCAAAAGAGGGTTACATTAATGTTACTTTAATTGGCAGATTGTATCAGCACAGCCTTCCTGGCAAATTATAAATTTGCCTTAAACTAGTTTCTATGTGTTGCATTGGAGTACACTGATTTGCAAATTTCAATTTTAAAATAGTTTTTGTCAGATATGTACATTTTCTAAAAGCAGAAAATTTAAAACGTTTTTACACACTCAAATCAGAAATTGGAACAAGTTTCCTACTTTCACTTATTTATATTTAATACATATTTTGATACATTCATCTAGTATCTTTAGAATTCTTGGGGAAAAAAATAGTGAGGTGAGAGTGAGCAAAATAACAATCAACAAAATTCAGCTGCTTTCAAGACAGCTAATCTTAGGATCCTAATTTCTGAATTGCTGACTCTAGTATTCTTCCTTAAAAACATGCAGTAGACACACAGTTTAACCAGCCTACCCTGTAGAACCCTTTGGATACCCCAGTGTTTTCAAAGAACTGTTTCCATTAAGGATATAATTCCAAGAATATATTTTTCTTTGGTTAAAAAAATGTTCTCTCTTCAAATTTTTTTGCCTGATACAACTACACCATAATTCAAAGAAAGCTAAAAAACGAGAAATAAGGCCGGGGGAGTTGGGGAGGAAGGTAAATTTTGTAATACCGATAGAAGTATTGCATCTGTCAATGCTAAATGCACAGCAAGCTCTGTAGGTTAGGCATGGCTAGGAATAGGAACCAATATTGACGCATTTCTCAGACAGATATCCAATAACATCTGTGAAACCGGTTACGCAGGGTTTCAGACAGGTGGTCTCTGCAGCTCCAACAACTGCAGACCTCCGCAGTGTTGAGGTTGGTCCCGCAGCAGTTTCCTGGAGCAGCCAGCTGTACCTTTCACTGAGATACCGCTGCCCTTTAGGGGTCCGGGCTAGAGCAGCCGCAGGTCCCCGGGCTCCGGGAGCTCTCCCGGGCTCCTGCCTTTACACACATCAGGGTGCGGGAGGAAGAGGCCAGCGCTGGAGCCGTGCCGGCAGGTCCATACGCACCCCCGGGCACCACCACCGTGACCCTCCTCGCTGCGGGGGCCACCTGCGGGCTTGGGAACACCCCTCAGAGAGGAACGAGCCTGCTCCGCGGGGCAGCCACCCGCGACAACCTCGTCTCCCAGAGGCGGCCCCGCGGTGCCGGGAGTGGCCGCTCCGGGTGGCCACCCCAGGGGCTGTCGCCAGGCTCGGCGGCGCGGGAGGCGGCGGGAAGCGCCGGGAGGCGAGCAGTGACCACGGGGCCTCCAGCCAGACTCGGCACGCTGCAGCGGAGAGCGGCCGGGGGGCCGAGCTGAGCCGCCACCGCGCCGCGGGGCACCGGGCTCCGCTCTCGGGCAGCCACAGCCACAGCGCATCCCCGCACCAGGGGCACCGCAGCCACCCCGCCAGGGCTCCTACGGGAACGGCCCCGGCGGTCGCTGCAGCCAGGGACCTCCACAGGAACACTGGGCGGCGGAGGAGCAGCGCCGTGGGGCGGGGCAGCTCCTCCCCGCCACCACCGGAGGTGGGGCCGGGCGGTGCCGTGGGGCAGCGGTGGCATTTCCGCAGGGTCGTGGCTTCGCGGAGAAGAGGTCGTCTCGTAGCAGTGGCCAGAGGACGGCTGGCCGGCCCGCCCGAAGATGACAGACACCCTGCTGCCCCGCGGCTGCCAGGCGGCGGAGCCGGCGGGGGACGGCTACTTTCGGAAGGTGGGGAGCTCGGTGGCCAGCGCGGGTTGTGTGCACAGTGGGCTGTGTGCCCGGGGCAGCGCCTCCCGAGGGCGTCTCGGGGCTGGGGGTCCCCTCTCCGTCGTTCACGATCTGCTTTCTCCCAGCGGAGCGTCGTGGGCTCCGTCCTATGTTAGCCCACGGGAGTGGGGAGCAGCCTTGGGGTGCGACGGGGCAGGGAGGCGAGACGCGGGGACTGAGCGCGGCCGCGGGGGCTGCGTGCCCGGCCCCGTGGGGACTGAGTGCCCGGCCGTACGGACTGTGTGCCCGGCCCCGCGGGGACTGTGTGCCCGGCCCCGCGGGGACTGCGTGCCCGGCCCCGCGGGGACTGTGTGCCCGGCCGTACGGACTGAGTGCCCGGCCCCGCGGGGACTGAGTGCCCGGCCGTACGGACTGTGTGCCCGGCCCCGCGGGGACTGTGTGCCCGGCCCCGCGGGGACTGTGTGCCCGGCCGTACGGACTGAGTGCCCGGCCCCGCGGGGACTGAGTGCCCGGCCGTACGGACTGCGTGCCCGGCCCCGCGGGGACTGAGTGCCCGGCCGTACGGACTGCGTGCCCGGGCCCGCGGGGGCTCTGCCCGCCGCAGGGTCCGGCCAGGGCGCAGCCTTGAGCCGGCGGAGTGCTGTGCGCGGACCCTGGCGGCCCTCCCCTACTGCTGAGCTGGGCGTTACCCTGAAGAACAGGAGCCCTCGTAGCTTCCCAAAATGAGTCAAATTGCACTTGTCGACCTTCTTTTTGCTGTCTTTATTTTATTTATTTCCCTCCTGCTCTCTTCCCCGTTTGCTACTCGCTGTGTCTTCTCGCGCGCTCTCTAGTAAATTGCCTTGTGTCCCTGTAAGAAAGTTTACTGGAGTAAGGTAACGAAGTTAACAGATTCATTAGGAAGTTCCTAATGAACATCTGCCCTAATTACTTTTCAGACTGACTGGGCGGCTTATGCCATAACCTGCACCTGAATTCTTTCTTCACAACAGTAATTATAGTTAAGTGCTGACTGTAATGCAGCCCTGTGGGGTCCTGTGAACTTCACTGGAGGTAAAGGGCAGTAAGTGCCGTTTGCAGAGAACTTTGATTCGGCCTTCCCTTGCTGTTTTTAAGTTCTTAACATCTGTATTCCATTTTCAAGGTTTCAAGTCGGGGTGTAGGTACACGGGGGTTTTGGTGTAGATTCCAGATCCAAGACCATGAACTGTCTAGTCTATGGAGGGGATAGAATAAAGCTGCATACATCAGGTTGTTGCTGCCTGCCTTTGCGCAGAAACAGCCCCATTATGCACTTCAGCAACCTCCTGGGTTACGTGGTAGGGAGGCACATATGCTTTGCTTTGTTGCCCTCTTTACAGGCTGTTTGATTTTTTTTGCCACGCTATTTATCAGCTCCATAAGCCTGCAGAAGCTTAAACAACAACATTGCCCTTTAGCAGAGGAACTGTTTCTAGCTGAAAAGAGCCAAGCTTTACCTGTGCCAGGCATGCTGCAAGGAATCACCACCTCTAGTTATTTATCACCTTGTAAATAAATAGAGTGAAAAAAAACTTGGACCAGATCTTGTCTGGCTTCCTCATTTGAGTAATCCTGCTATAATAGTTGGTGAGTAAATCACTTTTTTCTTAGTAGTCTTTAGCAGGACTTTTAGTCTTGAGCAGTCTGTCCCAATCATGCAATATGGCCAAGTTGTAATTACTTAGTTTTCATAGCTATATTTTCAACACTGTAGGAAGATCATAGGCTGCCTTGAGGCATGTTAGTAAAAAAGTTGACTTTTCATGAACTTAGGTTAAATTAATCAACTCTTCCACCTATCTGTTTTTACTGATAAGGGCTAACTGAAGTTTAGTAGCTAAGCTGTACCTCAGGTCATAAGTATAGATCTTCTACACTCAGACTTGCTAAACGACTGAGTTTATTTTAAATTAAGTTGTTCTATGTTACACTTAAGGTCACTGAAACAGTATTAGATAAATGTAAAGCCTACTGAACAGGAATTAAGTTTTTCTCATATATTAAAATACTGTAAGATTAATTTAATACCTAATCGTGAACATCTTACCTATTACTTACTTCTTTAGCATATAAGTAATGAGAAAGTGGGAATCTGATAAAATCTGAGTGAGCCACGTGCTCCAGTGAAACATTCTTCACTCTGTTCCCTCAGATCCTGGAAAGGTTCAGCCAGCTCATAAATGTCTTTATTAAAGTTATGAACTTCAGATGAGGTTAGATGCTGAAAGCCTCTGGTCCCTAAAAGTAAGAAGGAAAATAGTATACCTTGTTACATGTTAGTTGAGTGGTCTCAAAAGTCAGAGCTTTAATTCTGACTTAGAAGTTCTAGGTGAAGCGGGAGGAAAAAACAAAACACCAAAAAATGCACCAAAACAATCCTACTCCTGGAATCTTTACCAGGTACAAGCTGTGAACCCAAGGAGATAATTTAAATGTGCTATCTGCATGTCCCTGTGAATGGTATACTTGGTGATTTCACGTGACTGCAATTAATGACAGAGCTTTTGTGTCCATGGGTCTTCCCCCTTCCCCTCTGAGTTACCTTGGTATTGTTTTCTCATTCCTTTCTAAATAACACTATTTGTTTTCCTGAAAGGATTTGAGGGCTGGTTTACCACTTTTGTTGGTGCAGAATCACATCAATTTCCAAGGATAGTCCTTGTGTTTTTAGGTCAAAAGACACTTAATTGACCTTTTTTTATTCTGTAAGCTGTGTAGCAAGGTGAAAACACTTGCTTTGTATCAGTCCTGCTCAAATGTGTCTTCCAAGCACTACTTACACAGTGAGGTTGCCTCCCATACTTTCTAAGAATATTGTGCACAATGAAATTTTATAGTTGGGAAAAATTGGGCAATTCATACAGTATCCAATTGTTTTAGACTCTCGATAATTTCATTTGATGACTGGATTACTATGGGAAGTGTGCTCAAGCCTGTCTTGCTCTTTTGTGAGTTATGCTTTTTGAAGTTTTAAATACAGCATACCAGAAAGCAGCCTTCAGTATCCCCAAGATGCAGTATGTAAAACAATGATGTCAGAGCTGCTCCGGATGGACCTTTTCCCCTTTCCCTTCCCCTGGCTTTTTCCATTATCTCCTTTTTCCCCATGGCAAAGACCTATCATTTATATATGCAAAATGAAATTTTTCTTAAACCTGTAAGATGCTTTGAGCTGGCTCAGTGCTGGTGTGGCTTTTGTTGGTGTTTTTTCTTTTTTAATAATCTAATTTTAAGTAAATTACCTGTGCAGCCACACAGCGTATCTGTAAGTCTATCACTCTTGCCCCTATTCACTTCCTCTTGTATTGTCCCTCGAAAACAACCCTCTTGAGCTGTTTGATGAGCTGCAACCAAACTTGTGAGAAGAATTGTACTTCAAAAAGCAAAACGGACAGCAACAAAAAATATCCTTGCTGGTGTCCTGAGGAGGGTTTGGCAAAATGGAAAAAGCCCCTTCCTTTCCATCAAAAAGAAGATGGAGCTTCTGCCTGAAACTTTTTAATTTCTGGGGAGATAATGTACCAGGAACTGGTTCTGCTACTGTTCTGTTTATCTTGGCTTAGTTCAGTGTACATTGCCAGGGCACACTGTACCTGTTCTCCTAGATGGCGTGACTGCTCTTGGACCATGAGCTTCATAACTTGACCTATTCTTTATGGAGTTTCACATTCTTTCACTGTTACTGACAGCAATCTGTGAATCAACAATGCATATCCCACACATCATCCAAATTCTGCCCCCAGGCTTTCTTCTCTATGAGAATAATGACAAAACTAATGATAAGAGCAGAGAACAATTTGCTTTAAAAGTAGAGCAAAGCATTTAGACAGGAAGTATTTTTCAGCAGACCAATAGTAATTAAAGCAGGTCTGTTGTCATGTGCTGCTTTGCTTACATGAGAGCTTCTCCCAGCCATGGTTATTTTTTACACCTGCCATGGTTCAGTGGCTTGCTTGGTCTCTCAAATGTCTTCCTGAGTTTTTTTAGTTACCTTTGAATTCTTATGAGGGAAACAGCTTCCTTTTTCAAGCTGTTCTCTCTTTTTTTTTTCTTCTTTTTTTTTACAGCACACTATCCCACTTAACCAGTAAGCTTTTTCAAAGTAAATATCCCTGAGACACATCAATGTACAGAACTCAGGATATTTATAATATAATACTCATCCAGTCATGGGATCCAGTGCTTATGTGACAACCTGTTAGTAGGGCTATGCCTGCCTTATATCTTGTTTGCTTGTTTTGGGGGTGTTTTCTGGTTTTGTTTTTCTTGTTTGGTTTTTTGGTGAGTAGGAGCAGAGCAAGGAAGGGATACCTAGCAAGTTCTTTCTACTCTATTTTTCCCACCTTGGCTTACTGCTTTGTAACACCTTACACTGGCCATATTTTCAAATTTCTCTCACCAGTCAGAAAATTGCAATGAATGGTAAGAAAAAGCCATAGTTAATTTTCCAAGGTTAACATTTCTGCAGCTCTCTAGGAACTGGCTGGCTCAGTGTGAAGCATCCTGGCTTCAATTTGGTTGTTCTGGATAGCAGTCCACTGTGCTACACAGAGGCAGAGCAGTAGGACAGCTAGCTTAATTAATCTTTAGATTCTGATCAGTTGAACAAAGATGCATAATTTTTTTCCCTTCCTTAAAGCTTTGTTTCTCTCTGTGAGGCTAGATACTTATCATATAGACCAAGCTGATTCAGAAGGAATGACTGTATATTAGTCCCCTGTGTCAGGGAAGAAGGCTAAAAGCAGCAGCAAGCAGCTCCATAAGTGAAGCACCAGACTGAAGATGATGATGGGTATAGTAACTAGCTCATGAATCAGCACTTACCTAATTAACTCTATGTCCTTCCCCTCTTTCTGGGCTTTTTCTGCAGGGCTTCCCCCCACCTGTTGTTAATGTATCAGTTTACCAACCTGCCACACCTGTCCTTCCACTGGGGTTTAGCTCATGGGGCTCTTTTTGAGTCATTAGTAGCCAGGCAACCATCAACATTAGCATTGACACAGGAATATTTATTTGGCTATTTGTTATCTTTCCACTTGTCTGGCAGGACAGAAACAACATAGCAATGATTCATAACCCTTGTCATTGAAAATCCACTCATTATATACAAATTCATAAAACCTGAAACAGAAAGTAGGCCTTCATGTGAAACTAAGAATTATCTGAAACTTGGTTAGTCAAGAGACAGATGTCTCTGATGAAATATGAATGTTAAATTTTGCTTAGTGAGTGCTGTGACAAGGTGGAGTTCATGTAGGAAATACATATTTGGAGTCTAATACAATGATTTGTTCTTTATATTAATCTTTGGGCCAGGCATTTGTTCATGGCACAAGCAGACCAGGTTCTGGAAGACCAGATCTTCCCCACCTCTTTATTAAACAAAAAACAACAACAACAAAACACTGAGATAAAACCTGTGCTTCTGAAAGATCTGCAGTATATAGCTACATTTTCAAAACTGAACTAGTGGTAACATGCAAGAAGAAGCATTTATTATAGTACTGCAAGAAGGTAAGGAAATGGCAGTTTAGCAGGACTTGGGATCAGTTCTAGAAATACTGGTGTGAAATACACTGTTTGCTACGATTGCTATTAGAACCAAAGCAGTTGTGTGCATAAGTTCCATACATACTTGTTATTTAAACATACATGTTTAAATACCTGGAGGATATGGCCATTTGTGTACACTGTTGGGCTTGACAAGCAGCACAGGCTGCACTGGCTGGAAGAGACTGTTTTCCTTTAAGTAAGGAGGCACACCCGGTTTCAACTCTGTGTCACCTTCAGACAGTGTGGCTCATCTTAAAAGTTCAAACCACTACTTTGTAAATCATATTTATGTTAATTTCAAATACTTACTGCCATTACTCATTGTTTGGCAAACAGTCATGATTTTTGCATTCATCATGACTGGATTTCTGAGGTGAACCATGTAGAAATGCTGTTTGGGAAAGAGATCTTCTACATGGAGGAAGACAAAACTAAACACTTGCTTGGACCTGTTTGCTAAACAGCTTTTTAGTACACAGAATTTGTGCATTATATGTGGGGGTGTCTTTCTCAGACTGTATTTCTTGAGGGTTTTTTTTCAGATATTGGTTATTTTCGCTGTCTTCTGTGCAAACTCCTACCCATCAGTTTTATGGCAGCTTGATTACAATGAAGAGTTTAAGCCTGCAAATGAGCACAAACTAGCTGAGTGTCTTCATCCCCTGTGCAGGAGATGGGAAAAGGAACATTTTCCAAAAAGTAAAGTATTAATTCCTTATAGGCTTTGTGAAGTTAATGGGGGCCATATACTTGCAACAGGTGAGCGTATCGTGAAAACAGACTCCTCTTATCAAAATTGTCACACTTGCAGGTGTACTGGAGGTTATACAGATACCTTGGTCTATCAGTGCCTTGTCCTGTTAGGGCCCAGGGCTGGTTTTCCTTCCTATAGGGAATAGTGCCTGGGGACCTGAAATGAAGGGAAACATCTCTTACATTTTTTCTCTTTTCAGAGAGTTTCAGATCACTGCAGTTTTGTACTCATTCTTCAGTGGGAACTTGATCAAAAGTTCATTAAAATGAAGAGATCACTTCTACGAACTTCATGGACTTGGGAATCAGGCAGCTGATCTTCCTGAAAAATTTCCCAGTAGTGAAGCTGTAAAGAAGTATTCAAATGATGTCATCAAACATGTTTGGCACAAGGAAGGCTGTGAGGAGAAAGCTGCAGCTTTACACAAAAAAAATGAAGGGCAAGGCAAGGATATATTTTAGAAAGGTGCTTAAATTAAGTGGTCAAGAAAGAAGCTGGAAGGAAATACTTGTACATAAATATGGAGATAACAGGTTTGAGATGAGAATTAAATACTCAAAATGAATGTAAGAGCAAGAGGAAATAATTGGTGAGGTTCAAATGAAAAATGGCATAGATAGAATGGAAGGAGATCAGGCTTTGAATAAGAATAGTAGAAAAGACTATACAGCACAAGATGAAGGAAAAGCAAAGTGGGGAAGAACAGCTGCATCCCAGAAAAAGAACCAGACTAAGAGCAGAAAGCAGCTTGTGGCTACAACACAATGTTATACACTAAAGTGTACCTTGCTTATGTCTTTGTGTATAATTGTGTGCAAAGGAGCATAAAGTATTTGGTAGTTAAAGGACTGCTTCTTATCTGAGATGAATGAATGAGTTTGTTGCATGTGTGTATTCCCTCCAGTAAAAAGTTCATCTTCCATGTGTGTCATGGTTTGACACTGGCCAAACGCCAGGCTCTCTTTGCTCACCCTCTCTTGCTATCAGCTGGACAGAGGAGAGGGAAAAAAAATTAATGAAGGGCTCATCAGTTGAGATGAGAGAGAAAACACCCTAAGAGCAAAACAGTTTCAAATTTAAAGGTAAAAAGTAAATTTATTATTATCAGAGTCAGAGGAGGATAATGAGAAGTAAAATAAGCCTTTATATCACCTATTTCCCTGCAGCCCCTCCCTCCTTCCCACCCACAGTGCAGGGAGGCAGGGCAGGGGAGTTTTGGTCGAGATCTTTTTCTGTTCACTCAGGGAGAGGAGTCTTTCCTCTGCTATGCTGTGGGATCCCTCCCATGGCCAAACAGGGATCCCAAAACTATTGTCCACAGGGTGCAGTTCTCTAAAGACAGGCTGCTGTGGTTTGGAAGCCAGGGCTCTGTCTCTTTATTCGGGTCTCCAATTAGCTCATAGCTTTTCTCTGGCATCCACTCACTGCAGTGTGAGCACTTTTCCCACAGGNTCTCTTTGCTCACCCTCTCTTGCTATCAGCTGGACAGAGGAGAGGGAAAAAAAATTAATGAAGGGCTCATCAGTTGAGATGAGAGAGAAAACACCCTAAGAGCAAAACAGTTTCAAATTTAAAGGTAAAAAGTAAATTTATTATTATCAGAGTCAGAGGAGGATAATGAGAAGTAAAATAAGCCTTTATATCACCTATTTCCCTGCAGCCCCTCCCTCCTTCCCACCCACAGTGCAGGGAGGCAGGGCAGGGGAGTTTTGGTCGAGATCTTTTTCTGTTCACTCAGGGAGAGGAGTCTTTCCTCTGCTATGCTGTGGGATCCCTCCCATGGCCAAACAGGGATCCCAAAACTGTTGTGGCGGGGGTTGCTCATCCACAGGGTGCAGATCTCTAAAGACAGGCTGCTCTGGTTTGGGAGCCAGGGCTCTGTGTCTTGTTATAAATGACTCAGACCNTCTGTCTCTTTATTCGGGTCTCCCATTAGCTCATAGCTTTTCTCTGGCATCCACTCACTGCAGTGTGAGCACTTTTCCCACAGGCTGCCAGTGGATCTCTGCATACCGTGTGCACTTCATGCATTGCAAGTTTGTTTCACCATGGTCCTCACCGTGGCCTGCAGAGGAATCTCAGCTCCTCACTTGGAGCACCTTCTCCCCCATTTTTTTTCCACTGACCTTGATGCTGCCGTATTGTTTTCCCCCACATGTCCTCACTTCCTCTTCTTCTCTGACTAGAAGAAAAACTGCTGCTCATAGCTACCATTGTCAACAAGTTCCACTAATTCAAAGATTCTTGCAGGCTCTCACAGGGCCGAGAGGTTGATTTTGTGTGGGATCTGTATCAGAATTGCTCGCTGTGTTTCCTGGGCCTGCTGCTGGCCGGGCGGCCCTGCCGGCATTGTGCGGGCAGTGGCGGCCGTGGCGCTGGCATTATTTGATGTTGACATTAATTAATGTTGGCATTATTTGATGCTGGCGTTATTTAATGTCTCTCCTCAAGCGGGGCACCAGGAGGGAGAAGCCACCACGGCTGTCCCTGCCCTTCTACCCGCAGCACAGCTGGCTGGGGTGGCAGGCAGGCAAGGCTCCATGCAGGCCGTGCTGGCATGGCCATGGCACCTGGAAAAAAACTACGTGTGTGCTGCTTCGATTTTCTTCTTAAATGTGTCACAGAGGCATTGCCAACCTCTCTAATTGGGCCAGCAGCATGTCCATGTTCAGAGGCATCAGAGATTGGCTCTGTTGGGCGTGGTGGAAGCTTCTAGCAGCTTGCCATAGAAGCTATTTCTGTGGCCTTTCCCTGCTTCTTAAAAAAACAGGCAGTGCCAAATCAACACAAAGTGTCAAGCTTGCTCTGAGAGCTTTCTCAATGAAGAGAGCTGAGGGGTGCAGGCAAGAGTGGGATTTCAATGCAGTAATTCAGTGTGGTGGTTTTTTTTGAAGTTACATGGCAAATGGTGCTTCTGAAGATGTTTGCACAAGCTTCCTGTTGCTTTACCTATTTATTACAAACTTTTCAAACTAGATATGTAAAATTAACACTATTGGGCTATGTGCCTTCTCAGTTGAACGAGTGTAATCTTTTTTGATCAGCTTATTTCTCTGTTGTCAAGTCAATTTGCTCTCACTTGACAACAAAAACAACTGAAATTCAAATACATGATCAGAATTTCATGTTTTATTTAAATACTCACTTTTGGTATGTCATTGCTTGACCACTCACAATTAGAGCTTGTTCATAGACTTTTAAACGCTCTTGTAACAAAATCAGATTTTGCTAGTCAAAACTAAGAGGGAGAGGTCCAAAATAGTGCATAATTTAGTGGCTGGAGTAGTTGAAAGAAGACTTAGATCTGAACCTTCTTCTTGTGTAGTGGACAATACAGTAGGACTGATAAGTGTTGTAATGATACCCAGTGAGGCCACTCAAAAGGACATTCTTCCTTTAAGGGTAAGCCTTATAACAGTGATTGTATTCAGAATTATTAATTGCTTCAGAATTATTAATTAAGGCTGCAGGGATGTGCTGGTGGACTCTTGAGTATTAAGATTCAAAGGCATTTGATACTTTTTAGAAAAGGCATAGCAGGGGCAAAGAATAAATTGTGGAAGGGAAATTTATAACCTATTTTAAGAAGTTGTTAAAATTGTGTTTCCCTTAAATTAAAAAAAAAAGAAACATGGAGTCCTATTAATCTGTAGCAGTTTTAGCTTATCAGTGCTCAGAACACAATGGCTCAGTTATGTTCAAACATAGGTTTCAACAGTTTGAGTCTTGTACCTGTGTAAGGTATGCACATACATGGGAGCATTCTTGTGAATTCTGGATTTCACACTTTACTTTGAAGAGCCAAATTTGATAAGAGTCTGACAGTATAATCATTTTACCCTGTTAAGCTCTATTTTGGTAGATTTGAGATGTGAAGAGGGGAGCCTAGGGAAGGAGGGGTAGGAATTGTACTGAAGGTCTGAGCCACCAGAAGGAAAGATCAGAGATCCTAAAACTGGGAGCAGGTTTTTGAGCCCCAAACTTTGAGCACCAGAGTCTGTTTTGGACAGTTGTATTTCAAGGCTGCATGTATCCCAGTAAGGAACTCTGATATTTTGCAAGGGTTAAGCAGAAGCTTTGATGAGAGTTACTGTCTTGCCAGATACTGTTTTCGTAAAATCCTAGAAACTTAATGACATTCTGTCAAATTTGGTTGCATTTGCAAAATAACTTGAAAATATTATTAGGGGAGAAGAGAGTGGCTCACGTGTGTACTTAAGATTTAAAACAAATATTTTCTGTCTGGTTTTTAATGTGAAAATGTACTACGGTCACAGTCTCTTTTGGTTTTCATGACCAAGTTTGAGACAAGAAGTACTGCCATTGATGTCAGATCATCATTGATGTCAAGGCAGCTAATTTGTATTCATACAGAACCTATGCCTTTAACATTAAAGTTCATTTAAATTCAATGTTAGTCCCTCTTAAGTTTCTTCCAACAGCAACAAAAGACTTGTTTTCTTAATTCTAGGGATGTAATCCTCTTGCTGAGACTGGACGAAGCAAACTGCAAAATCAAAGAGCTGTTCTAAACCAACAGATCTTAAGAGCAGTGAGAATGAGAGCTGGTGCTGAAAATCTTTTAAGGTATATGTCATGGTTTCTTAGTTTTCTTGTCCAAGCAACAATTTTTTAATTTTATTTTAATTTTGTAGATGTCTCTTAGCTATTGTATTTTCTCCTTTTTTTCCCCAAACATGCTGCATCTCTTACTGTAGAATGATTTGTGAATTTCCCTGAAAGTTATTTCCAAGATCTACAGAGTCATTACTTGGTTTCAAGTGCAGTTTTACTATTGCTATAGTAAATGAGCTGAATGTTAGAATATATTTTTGTATGTGGCTGTCCCCATAGGAATAGCCTTATGCTGACCCTGTCTTAAGGCTGTTACATCCTGTGATTTACTGCTTGGCAAACAGCCTGTGGATTTCTAATCTTACACAGAAGATCTGAAAATTATCCCAGTTCTCATCTGCAGTAGTTTCCTGTAGTCTGTTTCTCTGCAACTGGAGCAACAATGGGTCTTCAAAACCAAAATCTAGTATATGTACTTAAAGAAGTGAAAATGCTTGGATAAATTAAATTTTCTTAAACTTGTCAATCAGTAGGTTGCCTGTTGTCTGTTATCTGCTTTTATCTCCACTCTTGCAAGAGATGTGATAGGTTGTAAACTTAGGTAATTTTAGCCTCTGTGACTGACTTAACTTTGCTTTGTTTTCTGGTAATTGACTTAAGAAGTGAGACTTAGAGTTTTACTACTTTTTGCATCGTTACCAAAATTATTATACCTGGTTTTGAAATAGAATGCTTCATTCAGTTAATGTTTCTGCTTGTTGATTCAGGAGTGTTTTGGAAGAGCTAAAGAGATGAGTAATATCTAATGTGAAAATTGGTAATGTTTAACCTAGATATCCTGAAGTTCAGTTTCTGATGCCCATATTAACTGCTGAAATACTGAAGTTGCTACTTACAGGAATAATAGAGAATTAAATCTGCGTAAGAGTAGAGGAACAGACTTATTTTTAAGACTTTAAAAATTGGAAATGAATTTACACCTGTTGAACTATTAAAACTTGCTAGTTCTTTGAAAGAAAAAATTTTAAATGTAACCTGACCCCTGGACAGTTCACAAGACTAGCTGTATCCACAGTCTCCTAAGGAAAAATGTAAACAAGCTTTAGGTTTGCAGATTCTATTTGAATTTCATTAAGTTCTAAAAGAAAGAAACCAATTTCTGTCCACAAGAAACCTCTTGGAGTAGGATTTGAGAAGAACCTGGAAATGCAGGTTTCTTTACTTTTGGCTGAAAGTAAGTGCTAGGCTTGAAGCACACGATCCATATAGTGCAAAGGCTTTTGTACTTTGAATTTCTAAAAGTCATCCTCTCCTTTTTATTGTCTTTTGTTCTGGAAGTTGAGTTAAAATGAAATTCATTGTAGAGTTATGTGAATCTTGACAATATCACATTGCCCCTGTAGCTGGTTGTTACTAAAAAGTATGTCTACAGTGTAAAAAAACATGAAAAGGTAATCAAATTAAATTGACATGGATGTTCATAGCAATAGAGCAAATAGAGAAGTCAATCTGGATGAAACTTTGAGGTTTCTGAAAGAGATATTAGAATCCCTCCTGTGGAGAATGGTAAGCTAGACCAAACCTGGAGCCTTAATATATCATAATTAAAGTGCTTGTAGCATCAAAACTTGCCCATTTATCTGTGTGGTGCTGCCTTTATCAGGGAAGATCCACCCCACCATATGTTTGTATCCAGTTTGGCTTATGAAGGCAACAGATGTTAACGTTGCTTAATTTAAGCAATCCAAGATATTCAATAAAGTACAGCATAGAAAATTCACAGATAATTCATTTATAATATGAAAAACAAACTTAGAAATTTAGTCTTGGAATAATTAGTTCTTCATCAAGGTGCTCCATAAAACTAGAGAACTGCTCCAAGTGGAGCCTAGATTTATGAGATAGTTGTTCATAAATATTTATGAAGGTGAATTTTGTCTTAAAATAAAGGTAAATGCAAAATGCTGCAAATTTAAGGTTGTTATTGTCTTAAGATTCAGACTCTAATATAAGGGTACAATATCTTAAACATGGATACCTTTTATCTTAAAATCATATGTGTGGATTTAAAGATACAGATGATTTAAGTATCTTGAAAAGAGTAATACTCTAATAAAACTGTCACTATGGAGAATCAGGTTAGAGATTGTGATACAAATACACAAATAAGTAATCACTCAGAAATGCTCAAGGGGTGTTAAATACTAACATCCATTGTGCTTGTAGTTCAAAGTGTTGCCATTTACATACATAAATGGCAAAGGAAACAAGCAAACAATCATATTTACATCCAATACAATCAAATTATAGAGAAAATTGTCTTGTATTAAAAAGATCTGGTTGAAAGATATTTCTTTCTGTAATAACTTCTGGGGAAAAGTTATTTTCTTTTATTCTTAAGATCAGAAATCTCAACAGATCTTTATTTAATTTATAAGGTGGGGAAGTCTCTGTTGAAGAATGTCTCCTGACTCCTCACACCTCCATCCACCTCTCTTCCAAGATGAAAAAAAAAACATATAATCTGAAAACAGGATAGTGATTCTGTTTAAGAAGCTTTAGTTTTGTTGATTAATGTATCTGAAAATAAGCTTGGCCCTTAGTCATACACGGAAAATCTGGCATATAGGAAATCTTCTGTGGCTGCATGCTATTATCTGGAAACTATCCCAGGCATTCTCTTGACAGAAAACCTTAATAAATTCTGAAACATGAGGTCCTGTATCATCTCTTAAAGGAGAAAAAGAAATCTTAAAAATGCTGAGAATGCTAGCATTGAAGGGTGAAGGGGGTCAAGCAAGCTTGTAGAAAACCTTTTCCTCAGCAATAAAAAATTGTTATGTCTCTGCAGAGCAACCACCAACAACAAAGTACGAGAGCAGGTACTACTGGAACTGAGTTTTGTAAACTCAGACCTGCAGATCTTAAAGGAGGAATTGGAAGGACTTAATATCTCAGTGGAAGTTTATCAAAATGCAGAGTAAGTATAAAGCTAAGTTATTCAATTATTAACAGATCTCCTTGAAAACAAAATTGTTTCTAGGTGAGTGTGAATGTTGGACACTAATCGTGTGAAAGAACGGAGAGCTTGATAGGAAGAGAACGTACTTGATGGTGGATTTGTTGACTAAGGGTTAGTCTGCATGTTTGACCTTCTCTTGGGAAATGTATGTGCCACTAATCCTTGGATATGGAGTTCCTTTGAAGAGAAGAGTATTGTGAGAATTGAAAGCTCTTGGGGCTATACTGCAAACGGCTCATTGGCTCAGTGCATTCTGGAGTGAACAAACTCAGTGATACAGTAATAGCTTTTCTCAGACCTGGTGCATACAGCAGTCCTCTCTTCAGCTGGAGAACAGAAACACAATGCTGATTTGATGTTTAGAGCAGACTAGGTGATCTTGAATATTTCCCTTCAGTGACAGAAAAACAGAAATTCCTTGGCTAAAGCAGAGGAATTTTTAGTAGATGAAATTGGATTTTTTCCAAGATATTTTTCTCCACTTTGAAGAGCATACTAATTTTTAAATTGCAATGGATTCCTCAAAGATGAAACTTCAAAGTTAAAGAGTATTCATTGCCTGCATACTGAAATGATTTCTGTATCAGTTACATGTCTTCTTGCTCCTAAAACTAAGTATTTACTCTTTGATTAACAGTAGCTCAAGGTACAAATTGAAATGCTTCATGTGATGGAGGAATAATTTTGGGTCCCTCTTAGCATTGTTCTCAGTTAGGTGTTAAACTTCCAGGTGGATTACAAGGAATTCTTACTGTAAAAGGATGAAGCACATTTCCAGAGAGGTAACTTCCAACTGAATGCTGCCTTGATGCATAATATCAATGCTGTAGTTTTCTCAAACAGCAACTTGTGCTAAATTTCTTACCTTCCAGCCCCATGCCAAACTTTGACAACTATTTCATGCAAATATATTTTGGGGTTTTTTAGTTGGTCTTTTTTGAGATTTGGGTTTCTTCTCCAAGATTTTACTGGTCTTCGTAGATGCATGTGAGCACAGAGAGCAGTTATGGCTGTGGAAATGAGAGCAGTTCCACAAGTATTTCTTCCTCTAGCTAAAGAATATTAAAAATAGTTGGATTCTCACCGAAGGTCAGGCCCCAGGGCAGGCAGAAACCTTGAGTGTGGACAGCAGTATGCTTGTTATTCTCTCCTGACCCTACTTTCCCAGTCTATTTTGAATGGTGTTTTGCCTTTCTTATGCTGTTCATTCTAAGCTCTAAATGGTATTATATTTCATCAGCTAAAATAATTAATTTCCCTGTAACTGCTCTTCAGCCTTTAAGAGCAAATAGCTATTAATAGTTGCTCTCTGACTACTGTGCATACAGTTGTCAACATAAGGTCACACCCATGATTTACTGGATTAGCCTGTATTGTGTTAAAACAATCTCAAGGGCTGGCCCTTCCAGTACTTGCACACATCTCAGCTGGATTGAGAAGCATGATGCTATTTCCACTCAGTTTCTACTTCTTCAGGAAGTCCAGGATCACCTCCCTAACTGTTCAATATTCTTATGACGTGTGCTCCATGGGTGTGGCACCTTGACTGGAAAAAAAAATTACTGGCTTTCTTTGAATGACCAGTGCTGTTATCTACAGGGACTGTGGATAGTACTAGAATGGATTAAATCAGTAAGTTAGGATTTCTTTTCCATGTGTCTCACTTCCTTTTGAGGAAAAAGTCTCGATATAATCTGTAGTAAAAGTGTTGATGTTTCTTCTGAATCCTCATCAGAAATCAGAGCATTTGTACCACTTGAAATGGTGTTTTGGCTCTGTATTCTGGAGGTCCTTTTCAAGCTAGCAGAGCCACTTTCTGGATGATGAAGGACTCTTCCTCTGCTTAGGAAGCTGCACTCGTGCTGCCACCCTCTCAAGATGGAATTTTCACCAGTAAGAAAGCTGGTTTTGCTGAAAAGACCATAATAAATGAATGTGGGATTTTGTAGTTGGTAATGGAATGCTCTAAACAATGATTAGAGAGTCAAAAAGTTTTCAGGAAAAATGAAAATGTTAGATGAACTTTCTAATTGCTTGATACTGATCTGTTAAATCTACACAACAAACTATGTATCTGGAAGCAATTCTGATTTCTGGTCTTTTTATAAGTCATCATCCTTATTGCCCTGTGATCTTCTTGAGGTTGATTTGTCTAGAGGTTAACACTTAGCATTGTCTAGAAACTAAGTAGTTCTTGGACTTCCTACTCCTAGACCTTTCCCTGTGAAAGCTGGTGTACTTTGGCCCTGCTTCTTCCTGTGTTACACACTTTACTACATATGAAGTCATTGGTAGCATGTAAATACTGATGATAACTGCTGATACTTACCGTGGCTCTTACTGTGGCAGATCTCCTAGCAGCTGTGGAGCTGAATTGCAGTAAGGCAGCCTTTGATACTCTTTTCCTTTGCCTGAAGGAAAAATAGGCTTCAATGAAAAAAAAAGTGCAGGCAAGTAGCTTTCTTCGCTCTCTTTAGAAGTACAGGCCATTAGGCAGATTTTCTTGTGCAGGAAGGAACTGTATATTTTTCTCTTTATCCCATCAGTGTATGAACTTCCTGTCATCAAATAAAACAAAAGTAATTTTAACAGATGCAGAAAAAAAAATTCTGAATATTTTTGCTTTTTTTTTTCCATAGAGAGACTTTCAGTATTCCCTTGGTACCTCTTGGCCTAAAGGAAACCAAAGATGTAGACTTTACACTCCCCCTCAAGGTAAATTTTCCATACATGTTTCAGAATGAATAGTTAACAGAAATAACTTCCATTTCAGAATTGTTTAAAGAAACAGAAGTAATTTAGGTACAAATTATTTTTTGTTTTGCCCTAAAATCAAGATCATGACATGTTAAAAATTAACTACCAATTATTTGGGTCATTGCTCCTACCTAATTAGGACAAGAAGTCCAAAGATGTTATAAGAAATTCCACTTTGAAGGCAGCGTTAATCCAAATAATACAAATTCCTTCCATGGTTTTGTTTCTGATAAGAGTATTGATTATTGATGTAGGTGTGAAAGGAAGTAGTAATGAAGGTTTTGCTCAGCATAATGTAGTGATACAGCAACTTACACTAACCAAGACAGCTCAGTTGGGGAGCAGTGTTGCAGCATTAACACTGCTTGTTTGTTGGCTGGTATACTTTGCTGGCTACCTGAGCCATCTTTTGTACTTTGTGAACTTCGGTGTATTGTGCAATACAGATTTTTATCTCACAGTAAACCATCTTGTATCACTGTAGCATTTGTCTCTACTTCTGTGGGTTAAATTCCATGGTCAGATCATGGTACCACTCCATGTCATTGCAGCTTTGTTATTTTAAGTGGAATTGCCCTAGTATAGCTCACAAGAAGTTGGCAGACTCTGTGTTAAACAAGTTTTTATGGTCACTTGATCCCCTTGTCATTTTAGATAACAGGGTTTGTTTGTCCCTTTCAAAACCATTAAGTGTTGTTGTTTTAAAACTAGTTGGAGCTAATGTAGCAGATGTTTGGTTCTTTACATCACAGTGAAATTTGTCTAAGATATCAAATCATAATTCTGCTGTCTTACTGTAGTCTCACTGCTATGTGCTACTGTGCTATTGACTAAAAGGGAGTAGATGTTCAAATCACAACTGAATCTATTTCGTGCTGTTCGTAATTGTAGGAAAAATAGTTCAGGCTAATTTTAGATATTCCAATTTTTATCTTCTTTTTTTAGGACTTTATTTTGGAACATTATAGTCAAGACAGTTCAGAGTATGAAGATGAAATAGCAGATCTCATGGATCTGAGACAAGTAAGTTTAAGTATGGTATACTATGAGGTCTTCTAATATACAGTTGTAAATAACATTTGTATGGAATCAAAATATGACATTTTTACTTAGAGCTTAGTATGCTCTTAATTGACTTCATTTCTGAGACATGGTGCATGAATCTCCATTGTCCAAGACCTTTACAATCTTGAGTGAAGAAAAAGTGAAGAAACAGATGAAGTTATGCAAAATGATTGAGCTATTGATGTCATTCTGTAAATTTTGTTAATCTAAGACTTGTCTTGCCTACTGTTTTTTATTTTAAAGTATTTTAAATTCAACAGGAAGAGTGCTGAAGTGGATTAATCTGGCAAAATATTGTAGTAGAATGGTGGCTACTTCTAACTATTGTTGGTTTCCTGTACTATGCTAGAAACATAAGCCTTCTCTGTACCTTTCATAAAATACATACAGTCTTTATTTAATTAACTTTGAGACTTGCCAAACAGATTGTTTGCTTTTTAAAAAAAATGTGCTACTTGTGTGCAGCTGAAAAACTTTTGTCATGATTCCATATGGCTTTAAGCTTGCTGTTCTCAAACTCCACACATTTCTATGGTATGCAGAAGTCCAAAGGAAGCAGAGCTTTATCTTTGGGGTTTCAGTACCCATCCTGTAACTCAACAGAATGCACTGAATTTTAATCCATTGTATTTCAAGGCCTGCCGCACTCCTAGCCGAGATGAAGCTGGCATTGAGATGTTGATAAGCTATTTCCTGCAACTTGGTTATGTAGAAAACAGATTTTTCCCACCCACCAGGCACATTGGAGTTTTATTTACATGGTAAGTGTGTAGTTTGTGTTTCTCTTTAGTCCTCTTTTTTTTTTCTCCCCGGAACATTGGTTAATCATTAATTATCTTTCTGTCTTTTAATCTATATATGTCAGTGTGTCTCCTCTTGAATCCTTGCAGTGTGTTGTCAGTTTTTTGTTGTTTTTTTTTTAGTTAAGAGTAAACCTGAATACAATACACCCTTTACATGCCTAGAGTGAAACCATTGGCTAGATTATGATTTGGGTGACAGGTTAGTACAAGGGAGAGTGAAAGTAATTTTCATTTTGGACAGCTACAGATGTTTTTGAATTCAGAACCTAGGTGTACAAAATGAGGACAAGGAATGGGGTCAGACCTTAATTCCCCTCCTTCAATTTGTTAAGACCACTTGGGCCAGAAGAGAGAAAGGAGTGACATAACTTTCTATAAGGGAGTATTTACTACATCTGTGAGCAAAATATGATTCTGAATTCCAAATTTTTATGATGGAAAAAGATGACTACCATGTAGCCAAGAGGAACTGTTAAATTTCTAATCAGAACTGCAGATAGAGACTTTAACACAAGCAGTAGAGGATCTGACCGTGCTGGTGTTGATCTTTGGTAACATCTAAGCAGGAGAGTGTAGCAGCACATCCCTGCTATGCTCTTCACCCCTGTGATGTTTTATGGTCACTTCTGAGTTAAATGTAATGACCTTATGGAGGCACTACTGTAAAACCTGCTGAAAACTGTCTCAAATAAAGATGTTCCCTGGCTTGTGTTAATTATGTGGATTGTCCTTGCAGAACATAATGGTGTTTCTGTCCACCTTCATTTTCACTGTAGCAGAACAGTTAAGAATTCCACTACTCATTCAGAAAAACAGAATGAAAGAATTAATTTTTTCGATGGATTCTGCTAAGCTTAACACTTCTAATTTTTGTTTCCCAAGGTATGATTCCTTCACAGGTGTCCCAGTGTGTCAGCAAAATCTGTTGCTTGAAAAAGCGAGTATTTTATTCAACATTGGAGCTCTCTACACACAGATTGGAACAAGATGCAATCGTCAGACCCAGGCTGGACTGGAAAATGCTGTTGATGCTTTTCAGAAAGCTGCAGGTACACATCTTAAAATACTGAAAAGGTCTTCATGCAAATGTCCCCATTGTCATTCTGATGTCATACAGATTTCTGCATTTTCTACTGGCCTGATTACACAAAAAAAGGAGGAATAGGGATATTCAAGAAGCTCAGATGAAGCTTTAATTCAAAACCTGGAACTAGTCTGAACATGCAGATAAGGTAGTGAATACTGTGGTTAATCATTATTGAACTGCAGTTCAAAGGTCAAAGTTGTAGCACTAGCATTAACTACTTCATTCCTTGTTTCACTGGCATAACTGCTTTTACCTCAGTGATAGCACATTGGTGTCAAATCTGTACAAGAGACAATTGACAGGTTTGATATAAACCCTGTAAGCCTAGTTTTCCATGTGAGGGTCTTAAAAATTAATCTTGCTTATTCCTCTGGTGAAAGTTGCAATCCATTGGAAGTTGACTACCTGCTTTCCATGTATTCCAAAGGCAGGCAGGTTCAAAATAATCAATCTCTGTCCCGAGCATGGAGAAATAGAAATTCTAATAAAGGGAATCCTATCCCTTGAACTAACATCTTATAAAGTCTTCTGTTTTCATTGGGGGCTTCCAAATAGATTTCCTGATTTGTTTAGTAAGTATCATCTGTGCTACACATAATATTTGAAGACACGTCCTTTGTAATTAATATGTACTATAAGATTTATTTCTGTACTAACATCTGTGACTATTGGTTTGCACTGTATGGGTAGCTTTGTCAGCTAAAAGCTGTGGAGCAGAGAGTTGAATTTTCATAAATCCCCTCATTTGAATACACAGCTGTCAAAAAAAAGTGTAGTGTTTCTTCATGCATATTTAAAATAAAAAAATAAATTATTTTTCAACCTTTGTATTTTGTCTAAAAGAAATTTCAGTAGTTGGGAAATGTCTCCATTTTAGTGCTGTTCCTTCCATTTTGCAAATTGAAAAAAAAAAATCACTGCTTTTCACTTCAGCATGTTTGCAGAACAGAATTAGGTGCTATTTGCTACCACAGTTACCTTTGCAGGGCCCCAAAGCATCGTGCTCAGGAGGCATTTCATTGTACCTGTGCAGGGTGCTGTAACACTTCATTGTGTTGGCAGAGGCATGATAGAGAGTCTGTGTTAACTGTTTGTATTAACTGTTTCCCAGTGCTGAATGGAAGATATTGCACAGAATTTATCCTCAACATAAGCAGAAATATGTTGAGAACAAAAAACCCCCATATTTTTTTCCTCCTATACTTCCAGTTCCTGTCAGTAGGGCACTCCATCAGTACTTGGGATATGCCTGGTAAATTTAGGATTAATTTTTTTAGTGCAAAAAGGTAGGGATGGCCATATTTCAAATTTGTTTAATGGCATATTAAAAATTCCGATGAGTGTAACATGGAAAATCAAAAATCACAGACAACATTTAGTAGGAAAATACTGCACAGCATGGCCAGAACTGAGTGTAGTGGCAAAAAGTTAAGATTACAGAAGCTGAAATCCTTCAGAGGCAGAGGTCTTACTGTTACCCTGCTGCAGGACTGTCAGCATTAGCAAGCTGGTTGAACTCACTAAACCAGTTGGATGACATGCCTGCTGAGGGTTAGCTTCCATCCATGAAACTGTTACTTAGTATTGCACTACAGTTAGTGTTTGTTTTAAATCTGATACGTCATAGAAATTACTAATATTTTGGTGGAACCAAATGTCTAGAGAAGAATCTTATTTTTACCCTATGAAATGTATTTATATTTATAAATAAAAATCTGGTTTACAGGCATGGAACGAAGCTTTCATTGGGACACACAATGCACTTAGCAGCATTTGAAAAAATAAAAATTAATTAAGTTCATATGCTTGTGTCTTTCCCTTCTATCCAGAGGTTCTACTAGTGTCATCTCCTTATAGCTGTGCAAATTTTTGTCTTTTTTTGTCCCCTGTAAAAGCCGTAGCCTGCCACTCCCACACAAGTCACATTCAGTTCAGCACAGTCTTACGGTCAATCACAAGAACTTTTACAAGCAAATTGGAAGGCAGTGCCCTCAAAACTTGCAGTTTCTGTTGCTCCTCTGAGGTGTAATTTTGACAACTGTACGTGGGGATGGTTGGTTGCAATGCAAAGCAAAACCTGTAGTCAGTCTAACTTCTTATGCACCAAGAATTCCTTCAGATTGCTGTAATGCAATACTAGAAAATATCCTTTAAATCCTAATTATTATGGTACATACTAGAATTAAGGTCACTTGTTTATCTTTGTAATGTTGACAAAACCATTTTGTAATTGCAGGAGTTTTAAGCTACTTAAAGGAGACCTTTACTCACACACCAAGTTATGATATGAGCCCAGCCATGCTGAATGTATTAGTGAAAATGATGCTTGCCCAAGCTCAAGAGTGTGTTTTTGAGCAGATTGGTCTTTCTGGAATACGCAATGAATTTTTCACACTAGTAAAAATGACACAGGAAGTTGCCAAGGTAAAATATGGGACTTTCAATCTCGTCTTTAAAATAACTGTTTATAGTGCTGTGTTACTACCTACAGCTTTTAGTAATATTAACTGAATTTGTTAAATGTAAATGTTAACAACCATTACTGGAAACCAGAAATAACATGGGGCAGCTCACAAACTATAGTGAGAAGCACAACCTTTCAGAAGATTAAAAAGTGAACAGATGAAATTTAAATATTATTTTAGACTTGTTACAATTTATTTAATTCATAATTAATGGAGATGAACAGAAATAGGCGGTGAACTTGCTGAAGATTTTTTACAAAAAATCTTTATTTCTTGGTCTTTCAAGCAGTACAGATTTCATCCACAGAACTACATATAAAAGGCCATTGGTTTTTTTGTGTGGTTCCCTGTTAAGTATTGAACAAAACCTGTCTTGTTTCCCAGCTGCTAAAGGGTATGCAAACCTAAAAAGTTTAATCCAAAAGAACAGCTAAATCATAAGTGAGGGAAGGACCTTGACAAACAAGAGTCAAATTGGTACCTGCAGAGCTTTCTTGGGACTTGGCAGAAAATGGTGAGATAGGCTTGCCCCAGAAGGTAGTGCTAGTACAAAAAATAAATGTGCCATGAAGATATTCCTGTGCTTTCTCAGTTACTTCAGAGTAGCAGATACGTAAGTGGTTCTGTACTGGAAAAACAGGCAAAGCCTTTCATACCAACCCTGTAAAGCCTCTGTGACATATCTGTAGGATTGATCAGCTGCAGGGGAAAGATTTCTTGATTCTGTCAGTTGGAGTAGTTTGATCTATTAAAGCAGCATTCACTGCTTGAAAAACTATTTTATTTCCTCTGTATAAAGGATAATATCCAAGTTTTAACTAGACCACATAAACTTAAGGCTATGACTCCACAGTTTCAAAGTAGAGCACAAACCTACTGTTTGAATATGCTTCATTTTTTTTTAAACTGAATTAGTGAGATAGATTCGTAAATGAAGACATGTTTATTGTATGGTGTTTTTATTTAACTATGAAGCTATATAGATGGACTGATTTACTCCATAAATTCATTTACCTTTCTTGTAAAAGAAAAATCAGAGAAGACATTTCAAATCTTTTCCAAACTTAATTCCAACCCATCCTAACCATATTTTTCCCTTTTTTGATGTGATTGTACGTGAAATTATCTTAAGCCTTACTATGATATCCCTTTCTTGAGTTCCTAATATCTCATATTAAGTTCTCATACTTTAATTGTTTGCTTTATTTTAGGTGGGAGAGGTTTACATGCTGGTTAACACTGCAATGAATCAGGAACCAGTGAAAGAGAATATTCCCTATTCCTGGTCTAAGCTGGCACAAATAAAGTCAGACCATTACAGAGCTCTGGCACATTACTTCATTGCTACCATTCTGTGTGACCATGAATGTAAGAATCATACTTCTTTATATGTTTGTATAAATAAAAACAATAAGCACACCAACAGTTATCATTTGGTCTGTCAATAAGTCTTGGAGCCAAGAACTTTGGTGCTTCAATATATGTTAAATTTTGGTTATTTTACTCACTCAGATATGAGGCCATGCTCTTTTTGTCTTTTGAGAAAAATGTGAAAATTCAGTAAACTAACTTTCATAGAAGCAAAAGAAAAATTACATATCCATTATATGCTACTAAATAGTTCAGATTTTATCAATATGTTTTGGCACATAAGTATTACTTGCGTATTGTAGATGTTAAAACCAAAAACTTGAAATTTTTATTTATATATTTATATACACATATATAAGTATTTTACTGCATTGGGAGAGAATGTAGAAATTTTACACAATAATATACCTAAAGGAAGAGGGGAGCATGAGATGTGTCTGGTTAATGTTTTTTATCCATTATTACAGTGCAGCCTGGTGATGATGAAGATCAGCAGGAGAAAGCCTTGTCCCAGCTGTATGACTGCGTGCCTGAAGGGCTGATGGTTCTTGCTGTTTTAAAGGACAAAGTTCAGAGAAAACAATTAGGTAACTGCCAGTTTCACACAGCTACAATTTGAAAATGACCTTGTATTTATTTCTGTGGATGACAACCAGTGGTTTTTAATGTTTTCAGGGAAAGCACATTTACGCAAAGCCATTGTTTACCACGAAGAAGCTCTCAGAGTCTGTGGGCTCTGCAAAAAGCTTCGGAACATTGAGGTTCTTCAGGAGGTTCTGACAGCTGCACATAAGCGTTCACTCCTCAAATATGCTCAGCAAGAGACAGAAGATGACTTTCTAAGCCTAATCCAGGCTCCCAATATACTCCGTGAGTGTACACAGCCAGAAAGAAAGGATATCTAAGCATATGCAAACAGCTTTCATGGGGATAAGCCTCTAATTTATATCTATATATATACATACATATAAATATATAACATAAGTAACATTCCATATATAACATAAATAATATTGATGTATATGCTGTACATTTGTAGAGTTCAGATTCCTTACGTTTCCTCAATCACAGGTCAATATATTTGGATCAATATATTTTGTTAGAACTGTTATACAATATTTCTGTCTCTAGCAACACTGGTTTTGGGGGTAGATAACAATGGTGGTTAGTTAGAATCCAGCTTTTTTTGGTGACTATCTTGTGAGCTAGAAAAAATGAGGAAACTTGAAAAGTTAAAAGTATAGGGGGGAAAACTACAGTAACTGTTTCTTGAGCCCAACTCTTGTACTAGACTGGGTTGTTAATTCAATTTGACTGTTTTTTTTTTCTACCTTAGTCCAGCTCATACAACTTTTTCCTCTTTGGTTGCAGTAGTAAACTCTGAGTGCTGGTTTAAAAAACTTCTCAAAGAAAAATAAATTAAAGATGGAAATTGCATAATTTTGTTCAGATGGATTTTTTTTAAGTTTTCCATATTGATACTGTGAGCTCTAAAGATAATTTTAAGGCAGCTTTAGTATCGAACATACATCCACAAAAACTAATTTTTTCACAGCCCTGTAAGAATTTAGGACAAATTCCTATCTAGCTTGGAATGCAAGAAAAATGAATTTTGATGTCTTTTAACTAATACGTAAAAGAAAGTTAATTTTGTTTTCTTTTTATTTTAGCTAAAACAGAACATAAAATAGAAACAATTGCTCCTCAGTTTTCCAAGGTGAAAGTTAAAGACTTCTTTCACAAGCTGGTATGTAACATACTAATGCTGACCAACCTCTGCCATTTTGATAGCAACTATAAATTCACTCTAATGTGAGGGAAGGGACCCAAGTATTTTAGCCTGCAAAAATGATCCTGTAGTAATTGTGTTTTTTGCAGAAGCTATTGGAGAAATCACTCTAGCTTTAGAGGTATAAGTCAACTTGAGAGAAGCAAAGAATAAAAGTGTCATTTCTGTATGGCTTGTACAACATTTATTCTTGAAAACCTTCATGAAAGTCTCATGAAGTCTCAACAGATACTTGCACACAACTTAAAGGTGGGGAGAAACACCTTGTAGGTGGAGACAGGCATGCAGAACATGTGACTTGCATGTGACACAGCCAGTCTTTCAGGTGGCTCTGAATGTGTCAGTGAGCAGAAGGAACTGGGAGTTATGGTCAGCACATTGCATATCAGAATATGCAATGTTTTATGAATCAGTTTATCTCCTCTGAAACTGAGTAATACAGGATAGGACACACAGGACCTTACAGCCTATGCAGCCAAAAGATTCTGCATACCTTAACAGAGATCCTGCAACAACCTGGCAGTTGCCTTTATCCCACTGTTTGAAGTATCAACTGAACAGTCAAGAATTAAGACTTTGCATTTCCAGGGATTTAGCTGGAAGTTAACCTGAATAAAATCTACAATAGATGAACTTAAACCATTACAACTTTATAAAACCAGAAATGCTTACTTACAAGTGACAGTAAACCATAATATGCCTGCTGTTGTGTTACCTCCAGGGCCCACTGACAGTGTTCTCAGCCAAGCAGAGATGGACAGCTCCACGTACCATTTGCCTTCACCCTGAAGCAGGAGAGCTTGGATTCAGTCTAAAAGGAGGTTCTCCAGTACAGGTTTATTGTCTTGATCCAGCTTGTTCTGCAGCAGTAAGTATATTGGTGTGATATTAACAATTTCTCTCCAGATTCTAGCATTAAAATGTACCTTTAGCTTGTTCATACTTGTGTATGGAATATTTATTGAGTTCTGTATGTTAGTATAGTCAATTCATAGAATTTGAATGCATTTTAAGTGCTGTATATGCTGCAGATTGTTAAAGTACTCATATCCCCAATATCACATGAAACGAGTAGATTTCTTTCTCTGTTCATTCTTAATAGTTAAAAAGTCACAAATAATAACAACAAATGTTACTTGCTGTCTTATTCAGGAAGTTAGAAGGGATAAATGCTTTAAAAAGTGGCAACAAGAACAAGGATGAGGAAGGGAATGTAAGGTGTAGTGTCTGCCTGAGGAAGGAAGGGCAAGAATGTTTTATTGGCTTGTGATGTTGATCTTTATGGGAAAATCCAAAGGGTTAAAGCAGCAGGCAGTGAAAAGCAGTTTACTTCTGGAAAAGGCAGAATTATCAGTATTAAGTACAAGTAAAAACAATGAAGAAAAGTAAATAAACACTGCAGAAAACATCTTCTGGGGACAATAGCATAGCAAAACCCAGGGTTCATTTACTTAAGGAGAAAAATGAAAAGAACATAAAAACAGCCAACATTTGAGTATAGCAGAATCACATCAATGGTAACTCAAGAGGTAGTTTGTGTACTTGAGAAAGTTGCACCTGTGTGGCTGGACAATGGGTTTGTAACATCCAGGAGTGAAATGCCTTTGGGACAGATACTATATGATGACAAGAACATATTACGTGTCTTTCAAATTTTAGATAATAACCTGTGCCAAATTTTTTGACAGTCAGCAGGCCTAAAAGAAGGTGACTACATTGTCTCAGTTGGTGGCATGGATTGCAAGTGGCTTGGTGTGAATGAGGTGCTGGAAAAATTGAAAAGTGTGGGAAAGCAGCCTGTGGAGCTTGAGGTTATCAGTTGCCAGGATACAGCGACATCTTTGGTATGTAATGAGGCAAATGGGTTTTGCAGATTTGGTATGCTAGAGTTTTTTCACTTGCCTGCCTTCAGTTCCTGATTAATGCTTACTTCCATGTAGTCAGATAGCTCACTCAACCTGTGAATATATAAAGCATTCAGATGTGTGTTCAGTTTTAAACCATCAGCTGAAACCATTGTGACCTAGCAAGCTAAAGTAGTCTGTTTGCTTAAGAAAGGTTAGGTGGTGGGCTTTTTGGTGGTGGAGCTACTTAGATTAATTACATGAAAAATTTTAAGGCCTAATTTATTTCCCCTAACTTGTCCCAGAGGATGAAGGCATTATCCTGCTCAGCACTGAAAAAACCACAATGGAACAATAATGGAATGAAACAGAACATCCAAGACCACATGTTTATTTTCCATGCACTGTTATTCTAAATGATCTGTGACTTTTGTATTAGATCATAGATTATTGTACCTATTTTTTTTGTGAACTTTTAACTGTCTAGTCAGTTTCTAAGCTACTGAAGAAGCTTTAGACTAAGGGAAAGTCATCACAAGATTAAGAAAATACTAAGCTCTAAATAACTTACTAGTTGTGTGAAAGAACCTGTAGCTCAACTAAATCCACTGCTTCATGCTTTTAACATTCCCTGGCATGCTTAGACACTCAAGTAGTGTTGCCTAAGAAGCTATTAAGATGCCCCTGCTGCTGTTAAGTTTTCTTGCTTTGTTAAAATAGGTTTTCCTTATGGAAAATAAGGAATTACACATCTGCCATTTCAAGTTGCAGCTGGAAAGAAAAGGCTAGAACATAATCAAATTGCTTCAGGGCAAAGCTCAGAGAAGACAGAGAAGGCTGTGCCTTTCAGATATCCCAAGAGAATGTCACACAGGATCTTTTACAGTTGTTATCAACGTAGAACCTGTCCAAAGACAGCAAAAGGACTCCCCATCTGTGCAAGAACTACATACTTGAGCTTTGTAGGGAGGTTAGTGTGTATATTAAATAGTTATGCTAGAAGCCAGTAAGTGTTTAACAGCCCAAGAAAAGATTCACAAGTTCCTTTATGCTTTGCAGAGTATACCCTTGAATCTACATTTGCAAAATACCAGGATCACAGCATTCTGAGAGGCCTTGTGCTCACTTAGTAATGTGTTAGTAATGTCAGAAAGCTTGCTGCAGTCTGCCCTGGAAAACTATTTGCACAGTAATCTTTTGTTATTGTCAAAATTTTGACCCATTTTGGATGACTGATTCTTACAAAGCTTTTCTTTTTCCTACAGCACAGCAAGAGTGCAACTTACTCAATGGGAATGCAGAAGACATACTCCTTAATCTGTTTAGCCATGGACGAGGATAAAATTGATCAGACCAAGAAAGCCCCACTAAAACTCCCTTTTCTAAGCTGGGGAACTAAAAACAGACAGAAAGCTGCAAGTACACTCTGCCTGCCTTCAGCTGTGGCTGGGAGTTCTCAGATTAAGAAGAAGCTTTCTCCCTTCACACTTTTCAATACAGAAAGTTCGTTGTACTGAATCTTTCAGAAGTATCTGTTAATGTGACTTTTGTTTAAAATGTATAAAAATATTGATCAATTTTATCTTCATATCTGTATGTATAAATTCAGACAAATACTGTTGACTTCGTTTGCTGTGCATTGACCACTTATGGTCAGAAGCTGGCAGAAACTGTAAAACTGAAGGATTTGAACGAAGTGGTTTGGGAGGTATGCAGTAGCAAGATGTAGATTATAGAAGTGCTTACATGAGGACTGGATTCCTTTGGAATTTCAAAATACAGTTATGACTGATTTTTCATAAAAATAGTCATAACTATGCTAGATGGGAGTTATTTATTACAAACTTGATGCTGAATGCAGAATATTAGGGGACACATAAAAGAATGATTTTGGTCTTAAAGTTTAGAGTCAATAGTAAATCACTTAACACTACTTTAAAGAATTATCTTAAACCACAGGTGAGAGGGAATAATATTATTCAGAGAAACTAGTCTTGTGCCAAGGGGCAGTGTCATAGAATTGTGTTTTTATGCAGAGATGCTTCCTCAGAGTACTAGGTGTAGCCTACTGAATAGATAATTTAATTCTGGAAGATAATTAGAAGGAATACAATTTAAAAGGTCTTTTGAACTCCAAAAGGCTTTTACTCTGTTCTTTTTCTGATGTAGGTAACATTTTAAATGCCTGCTGATTCAATTGTTAAAAACAGGCTTTATTCCAAACATTATTTAACCTACTTACCTTAAGACTTGTATCTCACTAGTCTTGATAAAATGGATAGCTGTGAAACAAATATGTCAAAATGGACATATAATACATTGATTCAAGGGCACATAAATTGCAGTGATGCTTTAAAATATGAAAAAAGAGTGCTTGTGCTAAGTGGCAGGATATTTATTTACTATCACATCAAGCAAAAAAAAAATCCTTCTGCCCTTGGAAAGATTCATGAGCAAGCTATATCTGTAGTGAGGAGGGGGACAAAAATAACTGGTGAGCATTTCTTTGAGATTCTTCTATTTCCTGAAATTAATTAAAAATTGCTAACACTGTAGTGTTAATTAACATTGCCATCTACAGAGTAGATACTTAAAATTTACATGAAAATCTGCATCTTGGTGTAAATTTTGAAGTTGTTGTTTATTTTTAATTTCTTATGTAGTAGGTGTAAATATCTTGATGACCCTTATTTAAGAATAAAAATCAGATGCTGCTGTTTAGTAGTAGCTCTTTGATTCTGCTGCAGCTTGGATGATAAAGCATAATTTACAGGTTTTTGCTATTGACTGTTGCCAGTAAAACCTCGTGTGTTTCTCTAATGTTACAGACATCTCTAATCTTACAGAGATCTAAGAAACTTTTAAGTAAAGTTCCAGTATTGTGCAATACCAACTAAGAGTTTAAAACCAACTTCCTTACAAAGTGTGTAAACATATTTCTAATTTCCCTATAAAGGTTACATAAAAAAATAAGCTGTAAATTACTTGTGACTTGCCTATCCTTAGTAGTTAAGTTTTACATGTATTGGTGCAGTAGTGCTTCTTTCACACACACAAGCAGCAGCAGCCAGACACTGATCTGCACACCCCTGCCACACAGCATTCCATGCAGATGAGATTGACTTCACCTGGGTGCTGAAATTGTTACCCAAATAACAAAACCTTTAGCAAAGTCACACCAATCACCCTTCCAGCTCTTCATTTCTCTTTAACCACTCTGACAGTCTTCCTGGAAATATTTTCCCTCTTAGCTCCTGAATAACTGTCTTTCCCTTCCCATCATCACACTTGGATGGAAAGCTTGGCTTTTTAAATTTAAAACACACCCCTCAATTCAAGTAAAAATTTGGATCTCCCAGGTGCCATACAAATACTCTTAGTTTTCTGTCAGCTCATTCTACACTGAGTGGTAGCCAACAGCTAACTTAACTTGCAGTGAAATGAGCGTGTGCCTTACATTGCTCAGACCACAGGAATTCTTGTAACAAGTGTCTGTCTACCCATGAGGATGTATTGGGTTGCTGTAAAGCCCTAAAAAGAAAGGTTAGCAATAGATGAGTAGTTTAGCCTGTAACTCCAACTGAACCCTAATGCCCTGAGCAGATGGCCATTTGCCATAGGGAAAAGGTGTGTGTCTTGCAGCATAACAGCCATATGCCTTTAGATGGGAAATCCAGTCTTCATAGCAAAGTGACAAAACCTTAGAGGGAATAAAATCTGAGCAAACCCATGTATAAAGAAGCTTAAAGTACTCCCTAAGTTGCCTGATAAAAAAGTAGTATCTTTTTCTGCACTTCTGGAAATTCTTATGTTTATTCACTAAATGAAATAATTATGTCTAAGCCACAGACAGATTTTTCATCCCAAGTACAGAATCAATATGAATAACAGGTCCACCTGCGGTCCATGCTAATCAGTGTCAGAGATGACTTTCAGAAGTGTTAAAGATCCCACAAAAGGGAGTGGAAAATCCTACTCAGCTGCCTTCCTGCTGTGATCCTAATTCCCAAGTGGTATGAAAGATGCTTTCCCCACACCTCCTCAAGGAAAAAGGCAATTTTACCCTTAGAAAATAGGATAAGAATGTAACTTAAAGTAAAATGCAAGATGTCAGGAAAACCAATCTTCTTTACAAGTAAATTTTCAAAATATTAATACTGGAAGAGTAGTACGAATTAGGAATTTTGCTCGAAGCTTCCCATATGATTTTCTTTGTAATGTGTATTATAGTATAATTGATAATATAATTAACATATTAAAGGTTGTATAAAAATATTTTGCAATTTATTATTACTATGCCAACCTGTATTCAAAAGGACAACATGAATTAACCAGTATTTTGGGTATCAGACACATGGGAATAAATTTAACACCCCGTGAACTGGAAGGGTGACCAGAGAAATAAGTTAATGTAAAGTCAAACCTGTATTGCAGTAGGACTTTCCAAAGGGACTCAAAAAAGTTGTAAATCAAAGATGTTACTATAAAGCAATACATGCTAACTTTTTAAACACATGTAACATATTTCCAGTTACTGAGAAGTTACTATGTACATATTCATATGTTGTTGTTTTTTCTTACTTACCAAAGTAAGCATACTGCTCTTCCATTTTTTAACACAGATGCTGAAAAAGACAGCTTTCTTGGGGCTTTTATTGTTCCAGATAGATGCAGAGTATTTTACAGACTTCTTTCCAAGGCAATTTGCACTGCTTAATTTATATGAACAGAGGAGATGTAACAAAGAAGAATCAGATACAGAAAATAGCATAATATGTGTGATTATTAAAACCAAAATTTTGTAATTCAGAAGAAAAAATGAAAGTTTTCGTTTTGCAAAATACCACTGCACACGCATGTCAGGAGTGTAAAAAAGTATAAATTTGTTGTGCTACTGTTTGTCCAACTACTTGCTCCAGCTCATGGATGGGTGTGTTACAAAGCCGGTGGATGCTTCCGAAGTGCTGCAGTAAAAGCAGCGCCTTTGTTTTCCCGACGCCGGGGATCTGCTGCACCGCCTGGAGCACTGCCGGCTCTGCCAGCTGAGAGCGCTGCTTGCGAAGGAAGGGGTTGGCACCGCGATCCCGGCTCTGCTCCCGCACCTGCAGCCAAAGACAGCTGTCAGCGACACCCAGCGCTTCTGGGAAGGCTCTGCTTCCGCGGTTTGAAAAGGGTTTCATCTCAAAACAGTTCCATGCAGTCACCAGGAAGTTTTAAAAACAAGCTCCCTCTTCAGGTGTGTTCCCTTACTGGATACGGTTCGACAAAATCTTACTGGAAACGATTTCTTATAGCAACAACAAATGAAAACAATTATTTTTGTCACTTTTTTGATGCAGTCAGAGAAAGGGTAAAAAGAAACACTTTAAAAACAGTTTCCCTAGCCTTATAGAAAGCAAAATCTCAAACTGATTTTGACAGTAACATTTGCCTAATGCTATCTAGTGATATCTCAGTACAAGACTACATTTAAAAAATCCAGGATCATATTCTTCAGCCTTTTTCCTTTGTTCCTAAATGAGCCTTCTTTCTACTGAACTATACTACCATATCACTGTCACAGAAGATTTATTCCTTACATTCAAATGATGTTGTGTTCCTTTAAGATCCTATGCATTCTCTCTGAAATGAAGTGATCATTGAGGAAATCTACCTGCTTTCCCATACATCCCATATTTTAAAATAACACAGAAACTTACTAGTTGAATAATAAGCTGAGAAGCTTCTCCTTGATTTGCCACAGGAAGCAACACCATTCCAAGTTCGAGTACAACAAGTTTTTGTACTCCTAAGTAGTACTGATCACTGATTTGGGTTTTCTCTACAATTACAATTCCCTTAAGACTGCTGGCCTGTATTGAAAGGAAAAAGATATTAGAAAAAAAACTCATTAATGACAAGTTAATGCAATGTGACAGAAATTCTTTCAAGTATGAGCTGCCTAATAGTAAATCAGAGGAAGAACGTAAGTTGCAGCAACAGGTCTGAGGTTTAACACAGCATTATCACACAGCTGCAGAATTTTTCAGTTTTCAGGTGAAAATTATCCCAAAAGGTCAGCTCCCATGGAATTAAAAAAAAAAAAAAAACACAGGAAGAATGTTTTCAGAAGCATGGAATAAGCAAATATCAAGTGAAAACTTTTGTCTTTATATAGCACTCACATTTCTAAACTTAACCAATCTTCGTTTGAATTCATCCCCTGCAACCAAATCTGCTTCAGAAATAAGTAAAATGCAAGTTCTGTTTGAAAGATGAAAGTCCACCAGTCCCAAGCCATCTTCAAAGATGAGTCTAACTTTCCCTTAGGGTGAGATTATTAGAAGAAAAAATACAGTAGTTAAAAATATACTAACATTTACTTCACAGCACAGCCTTCCTAAAGTGTCAATAATTCTAGTGACATCATAATGAACTTTATAAAAAGCCTTTTTTCACTTTCAGTAAATCTATTACAAGCAGTCTGAACTACTGTGTGGTATCTTTAATAATGCAAATTAATAGCAGTTCCAATCTACAGATTTAAAAGTAGTAGAGCTGCTCACTAAACTCCGGACTTGAGCAAAAATATCACATGCTTTTCTGGAGGAATCATCATAATTTAGTTTGTTGTGCCAGCAGAGTATACATGTAAATCCAAGAGAGTTCAGTGGAGATGCATATCCACAACAGCAGATGCTGCTGCTTCCCTACAGTGCTCTGCACCTATGAAAATGGAGCTGCTCAAATAGATACATGACAAATGGGATCTTTCAGCCTGCTAACTTGGTCCATACCACAAATATGGGACCAGTCAAGCACAGAGTAAAGCATATTCCAGCAGTTCTTAACATTACTGGGCAATAGAGGGGAATGTTTTGCCTGATCTGCTTTTCCTCTTCCAATTTGTTTGTGCTTACCTTGTAGCCTTTGGGCTACCTCTGACCCTCTCCACTTCTCGTTTCCAATCACATGACCGTAAGGGACAACTATAGATCCTGCTGTCACAGGAAAGTTTGCTTTTGTTGTCATCAGACCTCCTTTAAAATCCTCCTTCGGTAGCAGTTACACTCTAGGAAGAAATGTGGAAAAACAACAAGGCATTTTACAAACCTTTTCCAAGCTTATAATTTTTAATCATAAACTTAGAATACAATATTCTGGAAGAGATACTCTCCCTCCTCAAGCTTCCGTAGAGTTAAGGTGAAAGTATCAAGATCGGCAAGCAACTCTGTTCACTTTAATACAGGCTGTTGTGTTGGCTTGCAAATTCCACTTTCAGCTTTACCACTGTCTATTTCAGACCACTGTATGAAAAACGCCTGAATTAAAACACACGGATGGTGAAAAAACACACGTTCCCATTTCCATACCTTCATCCACCCTTGCTGGGAGAAAATCTTCCTGAATTGCAAAGCCGACTCCAGAGGCGCCTCCATCCCTCAGCTGGTGGAAGTCTCCAGACCAATTATTAAAAGGTAGTTGCTGGGAGAGATTATTTTCGGGTTTGCCAGCTCCACGCGGTGTTCTGACTTTAAAGGGAATCGGGAGCCTTGGAGGCTAAGGCATGATCTAAGGACAAGCACCACAAACAAGCCGGTACCACCGCAAACATGCACACCGAAACACGTCCGGCAGCGGAGCCTCACTCCGAGCACCGCGGAGAGCCCCGGGGGCGGCCGCGGGTCCCGCGCTGCCCGGCGGCCAGCGGGGCCGTGAACCGGGAGCTCCGCAGGAGACAAGGGCCCGGCACAGCGCGCCCGGCGGCCAGCGGGGCCGTGAACCGGGAGCTCCGCAGGAGACAAGGGCCCGGCACAGCGCGCCCGGCGGCCAGCGGGGCCGTGAACCGGGAGCTCCGCAGGAGACAAGGGCCCGGCACAGCGCGCCCGGCGGCCAGCGGGGCCGTGAACCGGGAGCTCCGCAGGAGACAAGGGCCCGGCACAGCGCGCCCGGCGGCCAGCGGGGCCGTGAACCGGGAGCTCCGCAGGCCCGAGCGGGTGAAGAGCGCGAGGCGCGGGCCTCGCCACGGATAGGTCGCTAGGGCCGAGCGATGGCTGAGTAAGGCACGTGCTGATTGGCGGAGTACGAGCCCGCAGCCAATCCGCCGCCGTGTTGTTTGCAGGCGGGTCGCGAGGGCGAAGCGTCCGACGCGGTGAGGGAGCGGCCGTCAGGCGGTGATTGGAGCTGTCCCGTCCTAATGGCGTTCCTGTTCAGGAGAGGCCGGAGGGGCCCCTTCGTGAGTATTGCTGGGCCTAGCACGGGGCTCCGTTACCGACAGCGGGGACAGCAGGACAGCGGGGTTCTGTGCGCGAGTGGGACGAGGGGTGGTCTCCGGGGCAGGCGGCCGCGCCCTGCGGCTGATGCTAGTGATCACTGAGCACTTTGAAGTGAAAACTGGGGAGAAAAATGAAGCCCAAGCAAAGACAGTTCGCTGTCTGGGGGCTGGCGCGTTCCTTTCCCTCAGTCGCGGCCTGCCCGGTTTCTTCAGGAGCGCCGAGGTTCGGCGGGGAGAGGACAGTCCCGTGCCAGCCCCTCCGGGAATCTCTGGGCGCTGGCAGGGCGGGGCTGGGCGGGACAGGGCTAGGCTGGCTGGGCTGGGCCGGGCCGGGCAGGGTAGGGTAGGGTAGGGTAACGTAGCGTGGCGTAGCTCGCTGCTTCCAGCGCTTGCCGAGGCCATTCTCGAAGCGCCTGCTTAATGCTGTAAAGTGAACTGATAAAAGCTCTCATCGAAGGCTCAGAGCAGCCAAAGGCTGTACGGGTGTCAGCAGTTCTGCAGGTGTTCTCTTCCAACGTTCTTGAGCTAACTGGATTTTTTGTTTATTACTAGAATGAAAGTATTGTTGATCTGTTGTTGTCTTTCTTTTACCGTAGAATGATTTTTACTTAAGCTGTGTTCGCTGATAGTCATAGTAGTGTCATTCATAGTCGTATCTACAATAGCCCGTGGTAAACGAAATGTGCATGCCAGACATGCGGAATTAGAGAGCAGTGCATTTGCAAGACTGGGTAAAAAGGCATTCTTTTAATGCACCATTTAATTATTTGATGTACCTTGGTGTAAAAATAGAAATACTTCTCAGCTGAGATCTTCATTCTCCTGTTGGAGAAGTGAATTAAAGAATACTTGGGGGAAAAAAAATCTGTAGCAGAAATAGCAGAAACTTAGCAAGTTTCACTCCATAAAAGAGTAACATCTGCCCGAAGGTGATGGACTTTATTATGGCATAGTATTTTCTGATGCCTAGAGAGAGGACAAGAGGTAATGAGCACAAACTCAAACACAGACAATTGAAGTTAAACATAATAATAAAATACTGTGAGGTGGTTCAGCACTGGACCAGGTTGGAGAGGCACAAGACATGAGTGGACAGGATACCAAGCAACCCTCTCATGGCTGACCCAGCTTTGAGCAGGAACTTGAACTAGACAATCTCCAAAGCTCACTTCCAACTTCAACCAGTATATGGTTTCCTTCACAGTACTTTTGTAGGAACTCTGGTTCCAGTTTTTCTGAGCTGGTATTTAATGTTAGACCATTGAAAAAAATTACTGTGCTTGCTGATGAAAAAATGTATTGTTTTTTTTAAATTAAGGTTGAATCTTTGGCTGCAAAACTTAGTGGTAGAGTTTTTTTTTTCCATCTCATACTGCTGTGACTGAGGATTTACCAACTGTAGAAGAAAGGAACTAATATTGTTACTCTGAAGCAGCATTCAGATATTTTGAAAAGAGTTATTTTCTAGTCAAATTTTTCTTGTATATATATAGGAAAAAGATGAGTAAGTTAGAATTCTTGCAAATTGTGATATAGTGGATAGAAAACATACATTCATGAGTCTCATGTAAATTACATTTCTAACCTTCAAAACCAGTAGTTCATAAATGTTAAATGAACTTTCCAGCTTTACATGGGTTCTGACTTTAAGGGGAATGAAATGCCATTTCAAGTCTTCTGTTTACATTAATTGCATGTAATTGTTCTTCCTTCTTATATTATTTTGCATTGTTAGTTTCTGTGCACATTCAGTCCTGTGGTTTTTTCATTGTGATCCTTAAAGTCATTGTCAACTAATTTTATTTTAAATCATTTAGAAACATATAGCTCATGGCCTGGTCCCTGCTGCTACCATAGCTCCTAAACCTGCAGTTCCCCGCACCCCTCCCCCTCGTAGTCCAAACCCTTCTCCAGAAAGGCCCAGGTATGTTTTTTTTTTTTTATTTTTTTTATTGTTTTGTCAGGTATTGTGGCATAGTAGAAAAGCCTGATTAGAAGAATTGCATGTCTGTACAATATTTACAAAACTTTTCATAAAAAGAATATATTTTTAAGGGGGGGCAGTTTCCCCATTCTGAAGGTTTTTCCCCACTCTTAAGCATGGTGGATATTCAGGGCAGTAATTGTTATGAACATCATGTGTCATGAACATCACCTATAACATGTGACTTATCTGAGTCAGTTAAAGACAAATGGAGTATTGAAAGTTAGCATAACTTTTAATTTGGCTGCTTCAGTAGAGTGTAGAACTGCAGGAGCACTAGTGCTGTGAGTCAGGAAATATTAGCTCATTAGAAAAACATAAATTAAGCCTTGCTACATACCAGGGACTTTAAAAACTGGCATGTAAAACCACGCTAGATTAGAAAAATGCAAACTATTTTTCTTTTAAGTTGTAGTTTCTTACAGTTTTTATTCTATGTTTTCTCTGCATTTAGTTCAATTCTGGTTGTTTTCCATGGTCTTTCTAGTGTCTGTAACATTCCTACTTAATTCTAATTCATTTCTTTTTCCTTTTTGGTCTTAAGTTCTTGTCATTCATTTTACAGTTCTCAACATTTCACTGCTTTAATCTTAGTTACTACTTATTTTTCATTTTCATCATACCCTTCTCTGTACTCCACAGCATCACACAAATAGGCACTTTTGTTTGCTTGTCCTGGTTTACAATTTGCCAGCATTTATTAACAATTTCAGAGTCATCAGTAAAAGGTTTAGAGTAGGGAATAATGGAGACAAAATGGAGACATGGAAGACCTTTTCAACACAACACCAGGTAGTATTGTAATGGCTAAAATAAATGCCAAATACTGTAAATTATTGACGTGAATTTTGGGAAGGTAGCTCAGCATATTCCATGGTTTGCATGCATGTGATTTGGGAAAACCAATAGATATTGTACCTTCTTCTTGGATAGCTGCATTGCAATAGCTTGCCCCATTTTGTGGCTTTACTTTGGGAGGTTATAGTTTATAACCAGTCCCAGTGGTATTTATGCTTGTTAATTGTGAACGTTTTGCTTGGATTAAATAGTGAAGACATTTTGCAAAGGAAAAGATATAAAATGTGGAGCAGAGAGAAAGCATCAGTATTGCTTGATTGCTTTGTTGTGTTTTGTTCCAGGTCTGCTCTAGCAGCAGCGATCCTTGCCACAGCACTGACAGGGCGCACTGTTGCTATTCCTCAGCCCCGGCAGCGATCGCTCTCTGAAAGTGATTCCACCTGCTTGGAACAAGAATGTTTTGAACCATATGCAACGGTCTCAGAGCTCAGGATAGGGTAATGTATGCTTTCTGGCTTGATACCTTAAATTAGAAATGGAATCTCTCAATGATCAATTTTATCAAAGAGTGACAGCAGACTCCTGCTGTTACAGCTACTTACTTTTTTCTTACCACATCATAAATTCAGTCTGAAGTGTCTAACAAGGCTTATTCCATTTCTAGTGGTGTCACACATACAATCATCAGAGAGGCAGATTTTGATTGTGTAACAGTCCTAAGTAAAATCATATACTATTTCTGTCAAATGATGATCAGTTTTATAGAATGTGATGAACTAAGGAATCACTTGAATTACATGTAAGATACTTCTTTTGTGCCAAAACGATTATTTCCAACTGTCTTTTTGGTCGAGTTAGGAACCTTCTATCTCTAACTTGGTATTTTAAGATAGAGAGGAAAAGGTAGTACCAGTGTTAATTATCTATTTTAGAGTGTACACATAGACTGGACTGTCGCTGTGGAAGGGAGTGGAGCGAGGATTTCCAGAGGGAGTTGGGATGGAGCGAGAGGCAGCCCACACACACAGCTGGTATCTCTGACCAGGGATCCTGCTCTTCCTGGGGGTTTTGCCTGCTTGCCTGCTTCTCTCTTTCTCTCTCTCTCTCTTTCTCTCTTTCTCTCTCTCTCTCTCTCTCTTTCTCTCCTTTTTGCTTTGGCACTGTGACTGAGTTTGCCGGCTTGGCTTCTCTTGCTGCTCCCCTGTGGGGAAGGTCAGACCGCCATGGAGCAGCCACTGCCGTGAGGAATCCCGAGGAATCTCTCTCTCTCTCTGTGCCGTGTTTGGGAGCCGGGCTGCTGCTGTGCCCCGGCTGTCGCTCCGGGGACTTTTGCTGCACTGTCGATATTTTGCCCCTCCCTTCCAGGAGGTAAAAAGTTCAGCTACAGCTGCAGTTTCTGCTGCCTCTTGTTTGCTGCCTGTGAAAAACGAGGTTTACTTTTTTGGTAGATTTTAAAAGGTTTAATAAAAGACAATAAGAGACGAACAATAAAGTAAAAAGTTTATAACCACCTGTTTTGGAGACAGCCCTTAAATTTATTAGCTTGGTGTATATTCACAGACTTATTATACATTTTCTAACTTTTCTATAAACTATTTTCCATATTTTAGGAACTGTTTTACATGGCTACTTCTTGAGTTTGTTTTTTTAGAGCATGCGTGTTTATTGGCTGTGGTTTTCATTTTTTTTTAATTAGTTTTAATTTGGGCTGTTAATTTTGGGTTTTCAATTTTTACAGACGGTTGGTGCTGGTAATTGGTATCAATATTAATAGTAGGTGTCTTTACTGGGTGTTACTTAACTAAGTGGGTAGTTTACTTATTACAAAGACACTTGATTAGCTTATGTTACACTTCTAAAGAAAACTGGTTCATAAACAGGTTTTTTTTCACTTTCACTCCCTGATATCCATTTCTCTCATTGGCAGAAGAGAAGGGAGTTATTGAAGCTCTTTCTCTTTAGAGGAAACAGTCATTCCAGGGTGTTTTCTCCTGAAATTTGTCCCGAAAGCAAGACAGCTACATTCCTTATTTGCAGCTAACAGAAGCTTCCATGTCCATCTGTCTCTTTGGACTTGTATATATTGTAAGACTGATGGTTCTACTTTACTAGTGTTGGGTTTTTTTTGAAGAGTAAGCAGCACTGAAACAGGCATTAAATTGCTTTTTGCAGATCTAACTGGAAACTTGATGGTAGTGACAGATCTCCTCTACAGTCCCTGCAAATATCAGGCAATTATGGTGAAGATGAGGACATGGATACATATATTTCAGATGCTGATAAAGAGGCAGAGTCCAGCTGTCAGAGTAATGAGAAAAGGGAAGGAAGCTTTAGCACCAGTGCTATTTATGCTGTTCCCTGCAAAACTAAAAAGGTAAGATTTTTAAGTGCATTAGTTCCTTTACCATATTTTAATATATTAATGCATGTTAATATTTCAGGTGCTTTGTATTCTCTTCTTACTCTGTAGACATGTATTCAATATTTATTTCACATGCTAATTTTTGTGATTCATTTACTCTGACATGAATTAGGTAGGTTTGTTGGTTGTCACAGAGTCTTTCTCTTTGGTTATTAGGAGCACACTGGTATTGTATATAATTATCTTGGATAATTTAGTCTTGTGAAATGTCCAATAATTTATATTGAGCATGGTACTTACATAGTAGTAGATGATTTGTTAAAAGCACTAGTAACTTTACTTTTAAATGGTGAAAATTTAGTTAATGGTTCAGTATTGTGCTAATGAGCACAGACCTATATAGAAATGAGGAGAATCAGAATCAAACAAAATAAATTAAATTTTTCCTGAAGACCAGGGAGTTTTTGTTTGCTATAATTTTGGATTGTCTTAACCAGCAATGAACTTAATACTCCTAAGGCACATTTAAAGTTAAATCAAAAATGATACAAAAATTTATCAAACAGTAAGAAGTACCTGAGTAGGAAAAAGGCAATGAAAGATCTCTTTAAAAAATGCCTCTTCAAAAAAAACCCAGGACTAGTAAAGTAGAAGCATCAGTCACACCACAAATCCCAAAACGTGAAAGAATCCAGAAGACACCCCAAGATGTAGAGACAGTAGCTGGTAAGAGGAGGGAAGGGGAAGGAAGAAAAAAGAAAGCGAGTGGAATGTGTGGAACACTGGTGTGTGATCAGTGGGAAAACCAGCAAGGATGATGTTAAAAATGGTTCATTAATCCCTCACAGCTGTGATGTGGTAGATAAATGGTTGATGATGAAGATTACATATGCCACAGCAAACAAGCAAACAGAAAATAATTTCATGGACTCTTGTAACCAAATAAATTGACAGAGAATACTTGCCCATGTGAACCAATCATTTCATAGTGCTGACCTCCTGCTGATCATTGTAAGGTTTAGATTTTATTTACATAGAGCCTTAAACAACAACACAAAAAACCCCCAAGAAAACAACATCAAGAGAAGAAGCAAATCTTACAATTTATTATCTTAAAGTGTTAGTGAACAATTCTGAATGTGGCTGGGACATTGACACGCTAAATGTGTTATACAGATAGCAAGGTACATGGGCTATTTTAACAGTGATCTCATGATTTAGAGAGATTTGTTTTATTTTTACATAGGGAGAGTTTCCACCATCTCCTTCTCCTAATACTGAAAATAAAGAGGTTTCTTCCCATGAAACTGAGTGTCAGATGGTGGAGGATAAGTCAAGTGTGCACATAGAAGGTAAGTAAACTTACTTTAAGTCAAAGTGCCATGCCTTTTAATACCACTGGGAAAAATAATTTTTAAATAAAATAAATGTAGTACTATATTGTAATATATTTCTTTTTTTAAAGGGCGGTTAAAGAAATGTACTAAATGCTTCACAGTTTCTAATAGTTACAGAAAATTAAAAACCTGCATAAAGAGGAAAGATTGGTCTATATTCACTGTGGAACAGTCAGCCACTCTAAAATGAGGGGACAGGAAGGAAAGTTTTGTGAACTCTTGTCTTGTAAAGTACAGTCATTCTCTGCTATGATTTTGTTGATATATGTGCCAGAAGCAGTCAGGTTTATATTCTGGAATTTTTGGGAGTGTTACTGTGTTAAAAAAAAAAAAGGAAAAAAGTAGAAACCATAGAAACTAGCAGTCTTCAGGGGGAAAAAAAACCAGCTAGGGATAGAGGAAGACATTTTTAATCAGTTATTCTACTTGTATGAAAAAATGCCATGTCTAAAAAACAGTAGTAAAAACTTCTTGAGTTTTTTAATAATCAAATGGCATGGTAGTACTGTTGTTTATACCTTCTACAGAAGTTGCATCGTTATTGCTGTCAGGATGTTTCTTCAGAACAGAGAAATAAACATGATCATCAGTCCCAGGCTATCAACCTAAGCATTGAATTGTTAAGCTTCACAAATAATAAGTAATTTCATTAGATTAGGGACATTTGAGTTGTACTGGATCTGTCATTAGGCTATTTTCTTGTAACAACACAATATTGTGGAGAAAAATATTATAACAATAGAGCAAGACCAATCTACTGGTATATCAGTTTTCTTGCATAATTATCTTGTCTGTTATTTTAAAATCAGGAAAAAGGGAAATAAGAATTAGTTTCAGAGCTGGAAAATGCAGTTTATACAGAGCATGGTGGTAGCAATGATGAATGAAAAACACGGACTCCCCTTGGCAGTTGCAAAGGAAAATTATTTATTGTGAAAAACCAGGCCTTTTAATGCTGTATTCAGACACTAAACTCTTACCTGTTTACATTCTCATGAGCTAAAACAAGCATGCATTGGCTCCCTGTCACTGCAGATGTTGCTGTTCACACCTTCCTTTACCCAGTGTGCTGGTTTAGGGCAAATTTGGGGGAAGACCTCCAGAAGGAGCCCCCAGAGAGCAAACCCCCACGACTCCTCCCCCCACCACCGGGTTCGGGAAGAATTTCCTTGGAGAGAAGTGGAAAAAACCCTGTTTATTTAACAAGGAAGACACTCCCCAGCACACACAAAAAGAAAACTGAACAACACCAGATGAAAAAAAAAAACCAAAACTCTTTCACCGCTCTGAAAGGATGACAAATTCAGAAAGTCTCTCTTGTGAGTGGTCGCCCAGTTATCGGTCTCCGGCGCTGGGGATGACTGCTGCAGATCACAAAATGCAGACTCCCGGTGTTTCGTGGTGTTTCCCAGGTCCCCGTCCAGAACAGGCTCAGATGGTATGATTGTATTTAGGCAAAAGCAAAAAGTAGGAGCAAGCAAAGCAAGCAAGCAAGCAAAGCAAGCAAGCCTTTCCTAAACACAGACCATGGGGGAGGTGAGCCGGCTGATAACAAGACAAAACAAACCTTCACTTGCAGAGTCAGTCCTGAAAGCACAGAACACAACACCAAGCACAAACTGAACACACATTTGGGGATACAAGCACCACAACGTCACCCCAGGACACCCAGTCACCTTTTTGATCATGCAATGTCCACATGTACCCTTGACCAGTTGGGATCCCAAACACGAGATGACCACACACTGGTTATGTAATTTGTTTTCTAGGTTGTGTAACTTGTTTTTTGCTATCCCGTTAGCTGAAGCTTTCCCAGAGTGCTTTCTGGTGAGCAGAAGTGGCAGAAATGAACAGAACGGGACAGAGGGCTATAAGGCCCTTATTCTATAATATTTTTCTTATCTCCCACAGATGGTAGCACTCTGTAGCTAGTGGATAGGAAAGAAGAAGCAAAACTGAGTCAAGTTTGAAAAATTCTGTGTTTCTGAATTTTATTCATGTTGGATCCCAGCATTTTTTCAGTATTATTTCAGTGGAGTAATTTGAAAAGTTTTATAGAGAACAATATTCAGAAAGAATGGTTGCTTTGATAAAACCATTTGGGAAGTGAAGGCATTAAACTGAATAAATATAGGGATATATACACTGTTTCTAGTCCCTCTTCTACACAGTAAGTGCTGCAGGTCTCGAAAGCTGTCAGAATTACACTTGTTTTGTTCAGAGATGCAATAGGATTCGAGTCCAGTAAAATCAGTGAAAATATTTCATTTGTTCTTCAGTCAAATTCTAAACTTACAACAGAAGCCAACAATACAGCTTAATTTCTCCCATACTTGCACCTATCCAGTGTGAGGTAAAGTGAGGTCTCACATCAGTGTCCTGATACACCATGGAAGAGTTAATGAAAAGTTAGTGGTCTAATCTGTGGTTTGGGAAGGACTTTCTTCCATTTATTTGCATGTATAATACGTGTGCATACGTATCCTTATGAACTCTTATAATTTACAGACTTAAAATAATTTTTGTTCTAATTGACTGAAAGATCTGTTTTTCTTTAACAGAAGACCAAAATCTGGGCTTGAATTTAAAGGTAAGACTTATATGAAGGTTGATTTATGATGCATTTGGGAAAACTAATTTATTGCCAAGATGGAATAATTTTTTTCTGGAGTACAAGAATGGCTAATCATTCCTTTTGAAAAAATGCAATTGTATAGGTAAATGGGCCATACAAAAGTTGATTGGGGTTTTTTAATAGTATGAGATACTCGTAGTGTGAACTGAGCCTGACTTTACTGCATTTTGCTGTAGTTCTCTATTTGAGCTGATCTGACTACTTGCATAAGCTTGAAAAGGAATACCCAAAAATTTAGTTTCTCAGATCAGCTTGCCAGAAGATTGTTTATGAAAATGGTCAGTTCTTCCATTGTTACATAACTTTTTCTACAAGTTCTTAACTACATATCTTTTTCTTTGAAATTGTTCATAAGTTTTGTCTCATTTGGTCACTGGTGTCACTCAGTACAATCAATGTGTTAAATTACCTGACAGCATATCCTTACAAAACTTCACTGCTGTTTTGTAAAAACATGGAGAAAGTCTCTATGTCACCTTCACCACAAGTAAATACATTAGCATAAATGATGCTGTAATTCTTTCCTGGTGAAAGAACCTTCTGAAAATACACAAATACTTGTGTTCTTTTCCAGCAAAACAATGACAAAGTACTTCAACTTTGAAAAAGATTTTAATTGATTTGCTGGTACCAGGGACTGACATAATTGACTAGGCTAAAGTCTTACTGTGTACAAACTACACAAGTGGGAACACCCTTCCTGTTTCATCAAGCTTTGTGTTTATGTGACTTTTATGTCAGCCGTAAAAAAATTGTTTTGAGAACTCTGCATTTCTGACTACTAAAGATAATAGTTTCAGGTGTCCACAAGTTACTGATGGCAGTGATAACTGACAAAATGATGTCTAGATGAGTAGATGATAAGTTGTGTATTATCAGCAGTCAATCCAGCCTTCAATTTTGTTGATATACAAGAAACTCCTTTGATAGTTTTATTTCCTAAATTCTCCAGCAGCAATGCTATTAAAGCAAATTGTCTTTTATTTCTCTGCTAGGAGGAAAAATTAATAGCTGAAAATCTGATACATGACAAACCTCCACCATCCCCAGGTACTTTTGATTTTTCTATGACTTCACTACATGTTTTCACTTTATTAATATGCATGTGTGTATGAAAACACATTTTCCTGCTTGTCTTCTCTAAGCCTAATTTGTGTGTGTGTGTGTTTGTAAGTTTTTTTCCTGTACAGGAGATGATAAACTACTATGTGATATGTATAAAAACAGTAATTTCAGGCTTTTTAGGTTAGGTGGTTTAGACTTGTTTTTATTTTCCAACCTGAGGTCTAAAGTAAATAAAACATTGTGAAATGATGTAATGAAATTAGTCATATTGGACCTCTCCAATACATTAAGTTCAATCTACGCTAGAAGATATCACCATTATTAAGTATCCTATTGCAACTGAAATTGTAAACATGGAGTCATGAGATACATGGTGTAGCATCAGCTTATTTGTGTATTTCTGCATCCACCTGACACTTCAGGCACAGGACTTCTGATCTCCGTGTTTCTCATGATGGGATATGTGCCTGTTATGAATTCATGGGATTTTGTGCTGTCCAAGTACCTTGTGCCTTTTCACAGGTGTTTAACAGTGGCCAGAATTGCCTGAGATATTACTGAACACATGAAGCTGTTGCACATCATCAGTACAAGAGATAGCTCTGTATTGGGTTTCATATATATCCTATTCTAAGGAACTGTCCTGTACTGAGTTTTATTGATGCCTGTATGCTCTTAGGTTGTGCTGGTAAGGTTAAAATCTCTGCCTTCATTTCAGCTATTTACTTATACAGATGGAAAGGAAAACTTGGAAGTAAGATCCATTATTACTGATGCAACAATATATCTGCAGTTCTGCAGAAAATCTGAAAGTTTACTTTTGTAAGAATTGTTCAGTAACACTGAAGGTGTTCAGTGGGAAGGAATGTAAAACTTTCATTGTGTGGATGATTAAAATTTGTAGGGATCAAGAATAATGATTAGTCCATGCAGGGCACAAACACTTTTCTTATTGCAGTGGATATTTCAGTTTTACCTCTCCAGTCACTGATGTTTAGGAGAAAGAGCTCTGCTGACACTATCTTTCACATTAAAAGAAAATGTTTCTAGTGTCTGAGAGAAAAGATGGGAACTTGCAGCCGCTCCACAGCTCTCTTGACAGATAACTTATTTTGTTCTTTCTGGTCTTATCTTTGGGAGCCATGAGCTGACTCAGATCTTATAAAGTATCACTCATATATAATGTTAATATTAGAAAAAATGGGTTGTAATTTGCTGAAACTCCTGTTCCAGTCTGGATACTGTTTAAATACCTTGCTCTGTGGCATTACAGATGTGTCTGTTCGGGCAAGGCAAGTGTGGGAAAATGTAAGCAAAGAAAAGTTCAGAGAACTGAAACAAGAAAACTGGTCTCTGAACAAGGCTTACCAAGCTGTGGTGCAACAATTTGAGGGAACAAAACAGCACATAGAAGAACAGCAGTTAAAGCTGAAGAAACTAGAAAAAGAGAACAGAAGGCTTAAAGAAGCTGCAGAGAACTCACGTAGAGAAGGTAGGAGAAACATATAAGCTATTCTATAGTTATCTTGTTTAGATTTTCCTAATTTCTTACAACCTTTTCCTCGAGTAGAACGTTTCAAGTCATTGATTTAGGCAAGCATGCATGCAGACGTAGTTTCCAAACAGTATTTTCTGCATTTGTAGAAATTTTGTCAAGGAATAAGTGCATTATAAGAAAAAAAAAATTACTTGTTGTTTGAAATATAATGGACTTTTTGCTAGTAGCTTTTCATGGGATTTTTCCATAAGTGTTTTGAGAGAAGTTATTGGTTATTATTCTGGTTTATTTTTTTAATTACAATTAATAAACTGTTGTGAACATTTCTTGAATTTTAATGGAACTTTCTTGTTGGATATTTGTTTTAATAGAGGAGGCAACAGAATTACTTTCTCTCAGACAACAAGCACAAGAACTGGTGGATGAAAACGATGCTTTGAAAATGACGGTCCATCAATTAAATGTAGAATTAAGTCGCTATCAAACTAAATTCAGGCCATTGTCCCAGGGAGAGGTGAGAATCTTGGTTATCAAGGCAGTTTCTACTGATGTGTCCCATTGTCTCGTATTTAATCTTTGAGTTTTTGTGACTGTTTTCTCCAAATTGCCATAAAGTCTACAAATTGCACAGGCTTTTTCTGAAATATAAAATATTTTAAAATAAGCATTTATCATTAAATCTAATAGTAAGAATTCAGTGTTATTTTGTATCAGTAAGATACTGAACTTTAAGTTCTATTGGGTGTGTGTTACATATGCAACACATGTAATAGCAACATAAGCTTGTTTGGGTGATAGTTGTGACTGCAGTGGACAGTTGCTGGTGCTTCAAAAAGCAGGAAGTAATGTCAGTATCTTTTAAAATATCTACTCTAGAATCTAAAGCTGAAAAGCTTACCCATGAAAGGACCACAACCACCATGGCTGGTAAGTCAAATAATATTTTCATTTAACTGTTCATTTCTCTGTAAGTAAAGTAGTAGAATTTCATTACTGGAATCAAAATATTCAGATATTACTCTGCTGAACTATCACATACTAATAGAATACTATAAATATTTCTTTTGTTGCAGAAAAATGTGTATGGCAGAACTTTGTAATGAATGTGTGCAGTTCAGTTGAATGTGCAGTAAGCTACAAACTGCACATAGTCAACAACTTTGAACTTTTGAAAAGTATTGTTACACTGAGAATCATAAATGCCATCTTCACTTAGAATTGTCTAGCATATAATTTGCTTCAAGGTCTTTCAAGGTCTATTGCTTTATTGTTAATCTTAATTGTCAATCTTTTGCTGTTACTTTTTTTAAGATTATACTAAAAGAAAACAGAATATTTCTGATTGTGGAAATGGTCATGCATCCAGTAGTAGCCTATGAATTTCTGACAAGGGGAAGGCAAATAGTCTGTGAAAGGGAATGCATTTTTAATATGTAAAACAATTTCTCCTTGAAATACTAATTAGATCTTATATTTTCCTTCCTCACTGTTACTGAGAACTATACAGAATGGGAAAGTTCTCCTGCTCTTTTTAGCCAAAATAGCCAATAATCACATACGTATGTATTTAGTCTTAAAGATGCACATTTGAGAGTGTAAAAATTCCTTTCCCACTTACTAAGGAATCTGGGATAATTCTTTTTTAGCAGTAGTACTCACTGTAGTGTTTGAATCTTGTTTTGTGTTCATTTGCATCCATATTCTGCTGTGTTACATATAGCAATAAGTTAAAGCTGCTTTTAGAAGACAGATGTAAGTGAAGCATGCAGTCTTTTCCTTTCCAAAGCTTGCTGCTAACACAGCACTAATGAAATGTTTCTGCAGCATTGTTCTGCCTATGGTGGTCTGCATGCTTGTTAAAGTTCTGCACTTTAGTCTGCAAGTCATACATGAAACCCCTGTAACAGCTTTCAACACTAAAAATCTATAGCTGAATTAAAAAATACCTATGAAATTATGGCTTGTAATTAATTTACATGTATTTATTTTTAAATTTTCTTTTAAGTTGGATATGAAGTATTTGTCACCTCTTCTGTTGGCATATGAAGATAGAATAAAAGAAAAGGAAGATTTTATTCTTGAACATGAGGTAAGTTGCCATTTAGAAAAAATACACACTAAAGCAGAAATAAATTATTGATTTTTTTTTTTTTAAGGGATTTGCATGTTTTCTCCCTAAAATTTGAAGTGGCTTGGTTTTACTTTTCCATGCATAGTTATTGTGCTGTCTTATCCTACTTGGCTTGCTTGTTTTTGTCAGCCTGTTCACATTTAGGGGCATGCACTACACTGAGATAAGTAAGATGTGCTCTAAAAATAGAGCAAACCATAAACTAGTGAGTGGTAGAAAGAATTTACACTGTCATTCATAATGGCAACTCAGTGCTCTGTATAGCTGCTCTTGGAGCTGCTTGTGGGTTTTGTGCTAGAAGAATACTTACTTCTAGGTATTAAAAGAATGGTTACTCTTTTTGCTTTTTCAATGTATTTTTGTCACTAAATCTTTGAAAAATAGCTATTTGCTTCAGAGTACAACTTTTCTAGGTTTTAAAAATAATATTGTTTCTTTCAAAAAATTAAGCCATAAAATAAGCAGAAAACAGCAAGGGATTTTTGTATTACTGTAAATTTACTGTGTTATCTTACCATATTCAAATCCATGTCACTCCTACTGAAAATGGATAGTATCATCCAGTAATTTCCAGAATTCAGCTTTTTAAACCTATTTTCTAAGGGTCTACAACTTGTAAAAATGTGGCACAGTATCAGTATTATTTTTAATCAAATATTACTAGATTAATGAAACAATTTAGAAATCCAATATGCACACCTGAATTAGACATGAGTGAGTAGTGAGACTACTGTTCTATTACAGCAAGAACTAGAAGGCACCTAGGCATGTGTACTTACAAAAATTTTTCTTGATGTAAAAATTAAAGCAAAATAATTATAAAGAATTTTATATGAAATCCTTTGTCTTCCAGGAGGATATGAAGAATTTTAAAGCACGAGTTGAAGAGTTGGTGAAGGAGAATGAAGATCTGCGTGAGCAATTAAATAACTTCATTGCCCCTACAGAATGGCAAGTTATTTTACTAGAAATTAATTAAAAAGTTAAAAGTTATTTTGATTGTTTCATACAAACTTTTAAATTTACAGATCTTAAGGAAATTTTTTTTGTCTTCTAACATTGTTTTTTTAAAGAAACAGTAGTGTCATGATTGTCATGTTGGAGCAACGCTGCTCTGCAATGCCTGGAATAATTTTGGAGTGAAGATTAAATATGAATTTGGAGTTTTGCACTGGGAGCCCATGTAATTCTGTCCCAGATATTGGAAAGGCTGAAAAAGGACAGTGTTGCTCTCTGTATGTGCAGCAGGAACAGGAGACATGGCATATACAAAAAATTCTTATGCTGCAATTATGGTACTTGGGGTGGTGTTACTAGAACAACAGCTGGGTATTCATTCACCATAAACAAACTTAAAAGTGGGAAATGGAAGATAATTCCTAACCAGTGTAAGAGGTTTTGGAACAGCATCCACTATGAGTGAACATAAAGATTCTTCCTGCACCCATGACACAGGTAGTAGTTGCATGCAAGGGCTCAGACAACACAGTGTCTACACGGGGAGGACTTTGGAAGAGACAGCATGCATCATAATCTGAAGTCTTTCTGCAGATTGACTCAGTGGCATAGACCTACTTTCAATGAGGCAGAAATACTGGTGTTAGTATCTATAGATTTGGTGATACTGCTTTCAATAAGGATTTTTAATCTGTTTTTTAAAGAGGTTCAAATACAATTTTGTAAGTTTACACTATTGAAAATCAATTGTGTTTGTTCTTTGGACATAACATTTGACTTATATTTATTTACAAGCTGGTTATCATTGCAGGCAGCTGCTGCAAACTCAGGCCAAGCTGGTCTTGGAAGAAAATGGATTGTTGATGGAGCAACTCAAAATTCAACAAGCTAAAGCAAAAGATAGTCACAGGCAGCATGTTCAAGAAGGTAAAATGCTTGAGTTGCTAGTCATCTGAAATACACTAAAGATAGTACTGCAGGTTTTGATTTTTGTAGGGTTTTCTGTTTGTTTTCTATTGTTGTTTTTTGTTTTAGCAAGCTCGGCAGGGTTTTGCTTTTGGTCGGCTGGGGGTTTTGTTGCAACTTTATATATACCTGAAAAGTGTCCTGGAATGTAGGTAACATTAATAGGAGATCAAGCTCTGGATGTCAACTGATATGTAAAAAAATGTTGTTATCACCTATTGACACTATAAAAATACTCCATTTTGACTTACTTCTTCTGAAAAAGTGAGAGGAAATGTTCAACAGCAATACAGTCATTTGCATAATTGAAGAGCACTTTAAACTGAATCAGAATTTTTCAGAATAAAATGACATTTCAATGAGCTTAAAGCCTTGAAAGGAAGTACTGAAGTTTCTACACTTTTCTGAAACAAGTTGCTTGAGACAGCAAAAAATCAAGTCCAGACTGTTAAAACACAAACTGACAAATCCTCTGTTACATAATGTTTTAAACAGCTAAGAATTAATGTATTAATGGTTTTGTTGAAATTTCACTTAGTGGTTGAATTAGTTCTGCTATACACAGTTGACCTTTTTTTTTCCACCTTTCAAAAGCTTCAAAGTTGACCAAACAAATAGTAGTGTTAGAAGATAAGAAACAGAGTCAAGAGGAAGAAATAACAGAGTACCAGAAGCAGCTAGAATCTTTGTGTTCTACATGTGAAGAGCTGAAAGCCAAACTGGATAGCAGAATAACAGCAGAGGAGCACTTGGCTTTGGTGAATGAATTAAAGAGGTATGAGCTTACATGTGGTGCATGGAACACAAAGAAAGGGAAAGAGCTATTTAAAAAATACTGTTTTTAGTTTTAGAGACATTTAAAATTTCAGAAATGAAATAAATCCCAGTTCTAGAAACATTGGTAGAAGTGTTTTTACCGTAGAGTACCTACTACTAGTTGTACCATTTTAAATAATAGAAGAGGAGGCATTAAAAAAATACTATTTTTGTCAAATCTATTTACTTCTACCAGTACTATATATAAAACGTTCTCATTCTTGTGTTCACATCTTTGGAACATGTCTACAGAATCCTGTAATTCTAAACCAGAAGTTCTAAGTTTCTTCAGTTACAATATGGAAATGACACAAAACAGCACAACTCCAGAGTGCTGCCGTGCAGCATAGTCTGCAGAGCAATGTTTCTGTGAAGACATCCTGTAAATTTGTATGCTTTCAAGCCTTTGGATAGTGCAGTTACTGTTTCATGGTACAGTGCCATCCTGAGAAGTCCTCAGACCTTGTATTTTGGCATAGATAGTAATTTCTTTGGCAATGAAAACCCACGAAGGGATTATATCTGGACTAGGTATTTTTATCATTTAAGTAAAGTGCAGTCAGAAGGAATTACTTGAATAATTCAGTCATGATTTTGATATGAGATTGTAATACCTCTGATGTCACCAGTGAACATTGAGCATTCTCAGTGTATCTTATTTCATAACTTCAACATGGGTATCTTCCTGTAACTTGGCATTTCACTGATGTAGATGTATACATGCTGTCTGTTCTACACTGTTGGTTTTTGCAGCTGTTTACAACAGGAGCAGGAGAAAAAGCGCTGCGAGGTGGAAGCTGCAGTGGGAAAGATAGCATCACTGCAAACTGAAAACAAGAAACTGCTCTTAGAGAAAAATAACTTCATGGCTGACAAGAAGATCCTGGAAACTGAGATGCAAATGACTCAAAAAACAAACAGGTCTTACCAGTCTTATTTTCTTCTACAGAAATACTTTTATTTCTAAAAACAACATAAATATCTGTAAAAATATTGTCTAACTTCCCATAAGATGTATTTTCTACCTATTGCAAAAAAAATATGTTTCCTAAACACATCTTTGTCATGTTTAGAGGCCTGGTTGTCAAGTTTTGCTAACCTTTGTATGTTTTCATGCTCACTTTTCTGTGTCTATGTGCAAATTAAGAATGTGTCTTTAATTTAGTAGTTAGCTATAGCAATTAATCATTAGGTGTACTCATCTTAAAATGAGTAGACATGCTCTATTTGCAGTTAGATAAGACTTGCACTATTTGTAGATCTTCTCATGCACCTGGTTGCTTAGAGATGAGTTCACACTACTTTAAAAAGAAAATATTATTGTTCTATAACTTAAGAAATACGAGCTTGTAGCCATTGCACATACTGTTCTTTTGAATGATTGTTACTGTTATTATTCAGATAACATGTTGTAAAGAAGAAATAACCCCAAAAATTGGAACATGATAGTATTGGCACTACAAATATTCTAAGCCAGTGCATTTTTAACAGTATGTATGATTGTTTGAGACTTGTACATGTTGATTTGCACATGTGATACAAGTTTTTTAAGGCCATTACTAATTCCCAATCCAAAGATTTTCCTTTTTCTTTTATAGACGACTAAAGAAGAAAGTAAGGCTTTTGCAACTGCAGCTGGAGGAAGCAATGGAAAAAGAAGTTGCAGCCCATCACTATCTAACAAACCTTATTGGGCTGGTGGAGAAGATAGCTAAGGAACGTGATCATCTTGTATTTTTGGTAATTACCTTTAAATAATTAATATGACTTAATTGATATTTCACACAATTATCATGCTACTGGCATGAGTTATTATTAATCTGAATTACCAAAGAATGAAGCTGTAATTCCAGTTTAAGGATTTAGCTCCAATTAGGTAGACTTCCGCAAATAGGATAGGAGCAGTGAAAGATTTTTTTTCTAGAGGAATAATTAAAAGGAATTATCCTTACTTCTGGAGGTAATATAATTAAGCCTTAATTCACATGAGCGTTAGGATCTGCAATGGCACTTACCAAGTTTAAAAGATTCTTTTTAACCTAGTTTTAGAAGTTGATGTTGAGCTACATGTATTTAAAAATAGCACACAATCATAAAATTTTAATATATTTGCTTTTGAGTCTTAAGGGCAGACTGTTATCCTTGAAGTGATCTGTATGGACCTTCTGCTGTGGATGCTTATGCATATTACTGCTCCTTATTGGTTAGCAGTCATTTTGACATGCTGATTGAGAGTTTTGGAACAACTTCTGTTCAGTGGAAGTTTCTGGGCTTTTTGTAAGCCCATTTTGTTTCTTTTACAAGATACTGGGCACAGTTTCCATTTTTCATATTCATACTCTTGTCTTCAAATTGAATCTGAAATAATTTCACAAAACTTGGTTAAAATAAAACTTCTTTTATTGTTGTTCAGGTAATAGACAGGTGATCATCAGCATTGGATAAAAAGATACAGCAGTTAATTCCTTATTCTAGTAGAGGAGCTATGGTGACACAACTCAAATCCTTGTCCACTACAAACTGGACTTCAGGACTGTGAAACTGACAATAAGTGCCATTTTATAATAAATGTCTCCTAGAAACTGGGGGAATTGGTTCTTAGAGCTCAATCTCTGGGATATGTACTTTTAAATATTAAGCATACCATATTAGAAATATCCTTGCCTGAACCCCTGCCAATTTCAAGGGCTTGTTTGAAAGCAGATTGCTAAATGTGACCCAAAGGATATCTCATGTATAAAAATGGGATCCCTAAGTATACCTACATATATCTGTAGAAAAAACCACAAAATTGGTTGGGTTTGCAGTATGTTTCATTTCAGAATAATACTGCTTCATAGGATTCACAGGCAGTTGACAAATTATTAATGAGCTGTTACGAGAATAATTTCCAAGACTCTTTATCCATGTTGGTTCTTCAGACTGTTGGAGTTCAAACTGGAATTGCTGTGGCTCCCTTTAGTGTATGCATTTTGTCTGCCCTGACAAACAAACAAAATGGTTACATGTAGCTTTGTTACTGCATGGTTGCAGGCTAGATGTTTGGAAAATGAGAATCATGGTGTTCTCAAGAAAATCATAGAAGGCAGTCTGCGCTTAGGAAGATTGGAAGAAAAAGTTAAGGTAAGCAGTGTTTCTAAGCTAAATATCTATTGTGAAATGTTTGGGGTTTTTTAATGAGAAAAGTAGTTAATCTGTGTCAATGTTTTTTATGAAATACTTATGTATAGATTATCTTTAAAAACTTCTAAAAAACAAAATAGATCATCATTATAATTTTCACTAGTGTCTTCTTCCATTGTACTTGTGTATTGCATATCTGCCAGATCATCACATTTACATCGTTACCTGGAGAATTATGACCAGTTGTAATAATATTTAAATATTATTTTTATTTCATTTTTTGCTCTGTAATGTAACCCAAGTATTCTGTCTTCTACTTTTTTGAGGCTGTACCACTCCTTCAACTTGAAGTCCATTACAATTAGATTTGGAAGAATTAAAAGAATTATCTCAAGTGTACAGTTACCATCAAGTACTTTCTTGTGACCATAGGGTAGAAGGTTGAGAAACTCAGAGGATGTTCAAACATCCAGCCTAGTTAGAGAATACATTATAAGTTACCATTACAACTCTCTAAACAAATAAAAAGCACAGTATGTAATTGCAATATAACAGTGAAATAAATTTGAAACATTTATGTTTCAGCATCTCTGGTGCTACCACAATTGTTTTTATTGTAATCTTAAAAAAAAGAAAGGAGAAAGATACCTGGTATATTGGTTTCTATGTCTAGAAAGTAATGTATATATTACTTTCAAAAGTCAAATTTGTTCAGTTTATCCTAAAGCAGAGAGTCTCTGTATTATACTTTGCCAGTCAAGACCTCCACTACTATTCCTGCATCAAATCCTGCTCAGCAGTTAGCACAAGTAGGGTTGCAACCACTGTCCTGGTGGTGGGTTGTGGGCTTTTTTTTTATCCCCTCTCCTTTTTCACAGCAATAGTTTTCAAATGATCAAAAGCCATTGCTAGCAAAAGTATACTAACAAGCAGAATCCCCCAAGAAGGACACAGCTGTCCAGAGCCCTGGCTGCAGGGAATGTCTGAGCCTGGTGGTATCAGAGGATAGTGCAAAAGACACCTGTGTGCAGTGTGAGCAGGTGAATGATCTGCTCTGGTGGCAGAGCTTAAGGAAGAAGTAGAAGGGCTAAGGAGTATTGGGGAAAGTGAAAGAGAAATAGACTGTTGGAGTTACACCCTTCCAGGCCTGAGAGAAGCCCTACAGGAATCAGAGGAGCCCCATGGCACTTAGCATCAAGCAGAAGTAGGGGACCTATATGGGGGAGAATGAAAAGGGGCCTACACTTAGGGGGGTAATAAAATTCCCTCTTGACCTCCATCACCTTCCCAGGTGCCCTTAGAGAATAGGTCCCAAGTCCTGGATCAAGCCCAAGGGTGGTAAGGCAGAGTCAGCCCAGCTGAAGTGCATGGACACCAATGCATGCAGCACACATAACAAACATAAGGAAGCCATGGCACAGCTGTGGTGTAATCTCCGTCAAGGAGATGCGGTGGGATGACTGGCGTAACTGGAGTGCAGCAATGGATGGGTACAAGCTCTGCAGAAGAGACAGGAGAAGGGGTGGAGGGGTGCCTCTGGATATTAGAGAGGCTCTCAACACCATGTGACTTGAGATTACTGACAATAATGTCAAGTACCTATGGGTCAGAATCACGGGGAAGGCCAACAAGGCTGACGTGCTGGTGGGAGTCTGTTATAGAGCACCCAGCCAGGATGCAGAGGTGGGTGTGTTACTCTGTGAGCAGCTGGAGGATGTTTGAACGTTACCAGCCCCTGTTCTTGGCAGATATCTGCTGGGAACTCAATAGCAGAGAAGAGGCAGTCTAGGAGGTTCTTAGAGTGTATGGAGGATAGCTTCTTGTCACAGCTGGTGAGCCAGCTGAGCAGGGGTGGAGCCCTTCTAGACCTGCTGTTTACAAACAGAGAAGGGCTGGAGGGAGATGTGCTGGTTGGGGGCTGCAGGTGACCATGGAATTATAGTTTTCAGTATTCAGTGAAACAAGGAGGGACATCAACAAGTCTTCCACACTGGATTTCCAGAGGGCAGAGTTCAGCCTATTCAAGAGACTGATTTGGAGAGTTCCTTGAAAAGCAGCCCTTAAAAACAAAGGGGTCCAGGAAGGATGGGCATACTTCAAGAAAGAAATTTTCTGCACTGTTTTCTCTTCTAATTTGAGCTTGGACATAATGTTTGTCTCATCAGGGAGTCTTTCAACTTCATGCAAAAGAGACAATCTGTCTGCTTTTGGAAGCATTTTAGTCAAACATCTCATACAAATCCTGTGAAAACAATCCAGGATTTAGAACTGTGAATAGTAAATCTATGATAACAGAATTTGCACTCCAGTTCATCATTAGACACCTTTTCCTTTCCTTCACTGCAAGTGTAATTAATATTTAAATTATGCACACACAGTTGAAAAAAAGAATTTAAATTACAAGTTAAATGATTCTGAATCTTTATTTGATAATAATTTTGTTAGTCATGCGGTTTTAGTAAAAACAGAAACAACCTTTGTATTGATGATGTCCACCATCTAGCATCTCCTGCTATAACTGTCCTCATTTTCATGCAAGTTTACTAATTTGGCCTTAATTTTTTTCCTGCCATCTTGCTACCTATTGCATTTAGAGTACAAAATTGCCATTGATGAAGAGAAAGCAGTGAAGATTTGTTCCTAACACTTCCTGATCACTGAGGAGCTGTGTATTTCAGAGCTACGTGTACTCATTGCACAGCTTCCTGTTTGTATAAGCGGTTGCTCATGGCAGCACATCTGAAGAAGGCAATGTTCCTGTGGCCAGTGTTCCTTTGCTATGTTCCTATCAACATTAATCTGGACTTAGGGAAAGGTGCTTTGTGTCTGAAATCAGGAGACCATGGATTAGATTTAAATCTTGCTGCATACATGGCTTTTCTGTTCAGAGTGTTCGTTCTACTTTGTTAGACTAGATTTTTCCACTATGGGACCCTTGAAAATTCATGGAGCACTGCTGGTTTTTTAAATGCAGCCACTTAAGAAACTGCTTCCATTGTTTTGTCAATCCTGAAGATGGACTATTTTTCCCCAAATCTTTTAATTATCAGGGCAGGAATTCGCCCCTATTTTTACCATTCACCCCTGTATTTACCAATTAGGAAATGCATGTAGTACAGCATATAATATTGCAACACCTATTTTCCTTTCATTCATTCCCTTCCCATTAATTCTCTTCATTCTCTTCATTCATATGTTCAAAATCTTTCACACTTCGTGATGTTAGATGATGTATACAAAGATTCTCTGAATTATTTTGGTGTATATCACTATTTTGTCTACTGGGTAGCTTATTTTCCAGAGTTAACCATGTTTGTGTAGGAAACAGAAAGCGTAACCAAAATTGAAAGGAAATGCATTCATCTTATTGGTAAGGAAACATTGGGTTCTGTTTCACACTCATAAGTTGATCTGTATGCAGAGGCAAAAGAAATGTACCCAAATTTATGCTGGCTTTTGTCTGAAACTGTTTCAGTGTTCTCATACTTCTCCACTCAACTGTGAACTCAGAAGGTGACTTGCTCACTCTGCCACTCACACAAAAGTGCTGCCATAAATCAGGGAAGAGATTAATATCCCCAGGAAGGTTGGTTGGAAAGAGTCTATCTTTCCATGACTGCAACAAAATCATCTATTTCCAAGATCTCTGTAACAAGCCCAGGAGCCACGGTCCTGCTGGGAGACTAGCCAGAATGACAGCATAGTGTGACAGCATCCCTGCTGTCCTATGTGACTCAAAAAAACCCTGTATGCATATTTCCTCTACATCATCTACAGTCTGTTTTACTGTCTCTTTACCACCTGGGGCTGGTAAAGAGACAGCAGAACTGGTGTGTTTTACCCTGGTTCAGGGAAAGGAGGGGGTGGCTAGGTCACTTTAAAAATGGGGGACAGGTGGAGTTCTCTTTTGTTCTCTCTGGGCTCTGGAGGGGATGTCGAAGTCCCAAGTTACTCGGGAGCTGCTGTTGCAATAGCTTTGCCACAGCTGCCTGCCTTTGTTGAGGACAGGTTGGACCTCTCCCTATGAGACTTCCAGCCATGGAAGCCAAAATAGGGAATTTGCAGAGAAACTAGAATTGCTTTATATATAGAAAATTTCAAATTAGTTATTAGATACCAAAGTGATGTTAGGTTAAAGCCTCAAATTTATCAAAACAACAAACTAAAAGGTCTTGTTTCCTGCAGCAAAATTTTGTATAATTACAGTTCCTAACAGAAATGGAATTGTGTTTGTGTGTGTGTTTGGATTATTGGTGGGGTTTTTTGTTTTGTTTTCATTTGTTTTAAACAACCCTTCAGTTGTGTAATGAAAACGAGAGAAATTGGATTTGGTTGCTGCCATCAACATGTTATTTCTGAAATAAGAGATTGCACATGATGGTAGATCACTAAATTTATGTATTTTTAATGGATTTTTTTTCCAAACCACATTTGAGATCTACTTGTATCTCCTTGAGGCAGAAGAAACTGCATTTATCAGGTTTAATACAAATTTTTGCTACTAGAATTTGAGGAAGAAGAGTGGACTAGAAAATCTCTGCCAGAAGCAGTGGAATTATGAGTAAACATTTAGCATTAGCACATTGTAGTACCTTTTAGAAGTTTAAATCTTTTGAACTTCTTATGATAAATCTGAAATGTAACAAAAGCAGATGCTTTCTAGAAGTTGCTGTGGTGCTATAAGGCCAGTATTTGAGTTATTCATCTCTCTTACTATTGTAGCAGTGCTTCTTTTCATAAAATTCATAAGACTAAGTTGCTTGCTGTGTTGCTCAGATAATGGATTTTGCTTTGCCTTCTCCTTCCTCAGCTCTCAAACGTGTGCTATTACCATGGAAAATCCCTCTTTCCTTAGAAGTTCCTAGCCTTCCTGGTTTATAGATATTTTTAAAACTTTACAAGTTCAACCTACAACTTCAAAAAGTGGGGGGAAGGTTAAAGAAAACTCAAGGCTTCTCCTGTATTTATACAAGTTCTGTAGTGTATGGAATAGAATACTTCATTATACCCCTCTTTAGGGAAGGAGAAGAGAATTAAGATAAAAGTAGATTAGAGATACATAGGTTAAAGAAACAGAATAAGATTAAAAATAGGTTAAAGAATAGAGTAAGATAAGAGTAAGGAAATATCCTGTATAAAGTGATTTCTCTAGTAAACTACTAATTTAAATGATAATTCCAATTTTAAATTTATTTCACAGTACTGGATTGGTTTGCAAAGTGTTTTCTGCTCATGGTGTTCATGAATAAAGCAAGGCTTAAGTAACAGATGTTTCAATTTCCTTTTCTTGTGTTGGTTTTATCTTATGTCTCAAAATTCTGTTTAATACTAGATCTTTTGTCAAAGCTTATGTGCCGACAATTCTCTCATACCTTTGGACATACAGTTTTGAAAAATCTCCAGTGTAAATATTTTCCTTTTTTAATTGCTTTCCCAACTATTTACTGTTCATCTCTGTGCCAATATCCATCTGCAAAAAAGGAAGCTTATTTACTCTAGCACATAATACTACAGATTAACTTTTTCCCAAGCAATTAACATTGGCTTTGTTGGCTTTGAATTAAAAAGTTTCTACAGCTTGCCCACATCTTTTCCCCTGAGAATAGAGGAAGTATTTTATTTCCTATTAATGCCACAATATTGTCTGACAAAACTTTCACCAAACCTTCTGAATAAATAGGCTGTCCTTTTTCTGCAGTCACAGTCCAGTTGTACTGGGAAGGTTATAGGTGCAAGCACTGTTATCCTCTACTACTAAAAAGGAATTTCCTCTCCCAACCCCCATGTATGATTTTCTTACACAGCCCTGAAGATAATTGTCAGTGATCTTAATTAAAGTATTTTAGAAGTTTTTAGGTGCCATGGGAGAAAATTGTCAGTGTTCTGTAGCAAGCAGTAGAAATTTTATCAGTACTCACCTTACAGGGCTATTCTGTGAGGATCAGACTTACAGCACTTTTTACAGACAAGTGGGACAGTTTTCTTCAGCTAGTACTTTGCTGTCTTTTTGAAGGGACAATACTAATTTTACTGGTTAAGGATGGGAGAAAAACAACACAATTGACAGAAAATAGCTTTGTTACTTCAACAAATGACCAGGTCATTACACATATCATACCCAGCAGCCTATGTTTGTAGAAATAATGTTTTGTTGGCTCTTTATTCAGAATTCTCCAACTTTCAGCATGTAATTCAATACACAAGGTGTAACAGAACTATGGTGATGAAGAGGATACCTTCCTGAAACAACTTTAGATGGGAGTAAATTACATCCTCTGCAGTACGAGCACCTGCATCCATGATCATTCCTCATCCTGTTCCTGTGTTTTTGGGATGCCATGACCTTGGGCATGGCATACCCTATCCAGCTCTAGAGGAAAATATTATGACTTCCAGCTATGTGTTAACATCCTTTTCCTGAGAGCTGTCATCTCCACCAGTCTGTTTGCTGCTACCTGCTTCACTTCAGAGAAAATTAATGGGTTATCTTGAACAATTCAAAGGTAGTAGCCTGCTGTGAAGGATCTGTAAGTGCCAGCAGCTGCATGTGTCAGTGTGCCCAGAACCATCCCAGCCTGCCCAGGCTGCATTTTACACAGACTTAATTCTAATCTGTCCATAGAGGCAAGATCAGAACAATGTATAAATCCTACCTAGTTTCAGACTATAATCATATGGCCGTAAGAAAAAGGTGCACTTTTGCTCTCCGATTTTGCAACCATTTTGCACATGGGACTCAGCTTCAGTTGGTAGAGTGGGAGTGCAGAGCCAACAGAGGCAGCTGTGGGGTATGGAGGAGCCAGAGGCCTGAAGCATCTTGAGCAGAGTGCAGCTTAAAACACAAACCTCAGCTTAAAACACAGAGCACCTTGTAGCTGGATGGTCAGTGACACGTGATACAAAACAGGTTTTCACCAATGCTACAATTCACCAGCCTTCTCTGTGATAAAACAGGGAGGAAGTTTTCACTTGTACTTTGAAATTATTATGGGCATCTAACCTACAGAGGGCATTTCAGGTCCTGCACCCGGGCTGCACCTGACAGAGGGGAAGGTTCAGCTGTTTCCTTATACTCTGCACTTCCCCTAGGCTGGCTCTGAGCAACCTTTTGTTCAGAAGGAACTTGTTTACTTTTAGCCTTCCATAACATTACTCTGCATTTTGAAGACTTTTCTGGGAATCTAAAAAGTTGAGTGATGTTACTGGTTAACTTGCAGGCTTCTTATTCTTCTATTAGAACTGTCAGGGAAAAGTTAGGATAAAAACACTATGTAAGTCAGCTTTAAATATTGAATCACTAATATTCTAGGTAAATATTATCTATTATTATTTTTTTATCTCTAGAAAATTAAATTTCACAATGACACATTTTGCAAGAGCTAAGAAGGAAAGACTTTGTGGAAAGGATTATATAGTGTTATAAAAATGTCATTATTTTAATTCCTCCAAAAGGCAAACTCAAATCTTTCTCCCCTGATTCAGATGAAGATAACGCCTTAGTGATTAACACCTGAGATAAAACTTCATATTAGCAAGACATAAATAGTAGTATTTTCAAAGCTTCACTAAATTAGTTTACAGTTTTATTAAAGGAGGTGATTCCATCCCAAAACTCTGTTCTGTAGCTTGTAGGAAACATCACAGTCTGCAGAGAAAATAACAGTTTTAGCATTCTACTTGTAATCATGAGAAAATAAGTTAATATTGGATTTTATAATTCAATACACAAGGTATTATTGTCAAGAGCAGCAACATATAGAAATGTACAACAATACACAAACCAGTTTAAATAGTTTCATGCGTGCTTATGCAATTTAATGGAGATGTTATTTCAGAAAGCAAAGTTACTTTGTACAAAAATAATTTCTTATTTTTGACATGAGACCAGTCATTAGTTACCATTTAGGTATTACAGGCTATTAATCAAAAAATCACTTGTGCTTCACTGAACAAAAGGACTGTTGTGTGAAGCAGCAAGCAAAGCTATTCTTTTCTTCTTCTTAGTATTAAGAATAAACAGCTAACAAAACAGAAACACTTTTTCATGGTATGTACTGATAAGTATGACTGTTCAGCAAGTGGTAAGCAACATGCTGTATAAGTGTAGCTTTGTATCTTGGAAAACAAACCTTTTTCTGCAGGTAATTGTGTTCACTTTAAAACAAACATACAGTATGGTATTCATTGTACACGCTAGTTTTATTGTAGAACAAAATGAAGTGTAATACCTTCAAATTAACAAATAGGTTAAAAAATGCCATAATGCAACCTACCTGACATAATATAATTAAGCAAGGCAGTGCCGATGTAAAGATTCAAGGGAAAAATCAATATCTCTAACTGTTTCTTTTGTTATTAATGACTTGTCCTTATTTGTCCTGTAATCTCACTTTTTTCTATTAACTTTAACCCTTACAGGTATATAAAAAGAAAGCAGCTGGAAAGCTTGGAGCTATCAGTCTCAAGATGACTGAGCAGGAGAAAGAATTTGAGAGGAAGACTGCTCAGTATGAGCAAGAAAAGAAGCACCTGCAGTACCTGCTGCAAGACAAACAGGAAACTCTCAATGAAGTGCTGGAGCAAAGCAGGTGAGTGGGGCACAGGCAGGAGCAATCCAAGTAGGTCTGACAGGTAAAGGGACAAGGGGGAAGGCAGCTGCACACAGCCACCAGTGCTCACTTTGCAGCAGAGTGTCCTGTGGTATGTTCTGGATCGCTTTTCTCGCTCATTTTGGCTATACTGAAAATGCTGAAACCCTGCTCATGATTCCCAGCTCCTGGAAAGATCTTTTTCAGGAGGAATTTATTCTATATGGCTATTGCTGTTCTTAAGACTTCTTAAGAAATATATCAGTCTGAGAAGGATATCAATCTGAGTGAATCTTTGATAATTTGAAAGGATTCTATAAATCAAGACATATGTTCATTTATCTTAATATCGTCTTCTGCTAAAGGCTGAACACTTTCCCATTCACACCCCTCAACACTTTCCAGAATAGTAGGAAATGAAGGGAATCTAAGGAGTACACCAAAGATCTGTTTTCTTTTGAATCTATCTTACAGATCTATTAATAAGTGACTTAGATTGGCTATGTCCAAAATAAAGAGAAGAAAATTTAACAGATTTATAGACGATTTTGACTGCAGTGTTGAAATATCCTTTAAATATAGAGTCCTTTAAAGGTATTTCTTCCCTCTGATAGTGGAAAGCTTCATGGCACGTTCAAATTATCACCATAAAAGAAAAGCTGTTAACAACTGAAGAAAAGTAATAAGCAGTCATTTCTCAAGTCATCACTGCCATTGTGAAATAATATATTTTAACAGACAATAGAAAAACAGGGCTTGGTATCATCTACCTTATATCAGCACAGTCCCTCTCAGTTACTTTATACAATGCAATTGAACAGGTGTAAGTAGCAAAGTTGTATAATGAACATTCCATTAATCTCCAAAATTTGCATTAAAAACCAGATTGAACTGATCCACATTTCTCTGGAAATAGTTATTCAGTATTTTTAACCAATTAAATGACTTAGATGTCTGTGGGCTCACGTTACAATTTTTTACTGTAGAGAATAGCAATTAAATAAAGAGGGGTTTTTTCAACGTAGGATAGAGCATAGTTTGAAGTCCCATAATATGGATCATTCAAAATTTACCCTTTAACCCAAAAGTAGGCAAATTAGTTGATGTAACACAGGTGTGTAAAATAATTAATTACACTTTTCATATGGTATACTAAATCACTTTTACCTTTTCAGTCTAAATCAATTCCTTTTTCTTCAGTAAACACTCACAATTAATACTTGAAGCTACCTTTTAAGAAACAAGAGCTACACCTGGAACTACACCATTGTAGTCCATTTAACTGTATGATGATGAAAAGTGGTTTATGGAAACAAGCCAAGATGAACCCCATCAAGATATGTCTTTCATTTCTGTAGTCTCCAACATTATTGAACAGTGTAACAGGTGACTGCTTTTTTTCTGGTGGTAGTTAAATCTTAACAGTGATTATTAGAATATAATATAGTGAACAAAACTCTAAAAGTAAAAGCTGATTTTTACAGTCATCTTCCAAGTAGTGTTTTGGTTAACCTAATGATTCACTATTCTCCTTTGATTACTATATAAAAAAATGTAGATTTAAAAAAAAAATCTTACTGAGAAGTCAGCTGAATTTTACACCTATATAAGAAATAATAAGTTTTTATGCTTATGAAACAAAATCAATAAAACCAACTAGCACCATGGCTGACACTGTTCATAAGAACTAATTTCTTCATATTCCATTATTCTTCTCAAGTACTGCAATATAAAGTAATTTCCCAAGGTAATCCAAATATGTATTTACTCTTTTATGCCTATCAGCCAGAAATTACACATGTATTTTGGTCAGCTTTGTGTATTTCTGATTTTACAAAACTTACTATTTTCTCTCTCCCTTCCCTCCACACAGTCACACAAGTAAGGAAGAGAAAATTATTAAATTATTTGTAATTCAGATGTTGCTCATCATCTGTAGCTTGGCAAAGTCGCTAGGGCTATGAAAGTACCAAACATTTAGATTTATTGTGACTAGTTCTGTTTACAGAGTAGATTTTTAGTCCAGAATATTGTCTAGCTGATAAAGTTTCTGTGCAAATTGCCTACATAGGCATTAAGATAAATGCTTACAATAAATATTTATTCTCTGATTTCTAATTTATTCTCTAATTTCACTGTTAGATAATGTAAATGAGAGTGGCATGCCACATTTTAATCAGAAAAGTCAGTTTACTTTAAAATCTAGCTGAAGGTGTGATGAATCACTGTAAGCAGGTGAAGACAGAAAAATATGTAATATAATTTATTTTTCTATTGCATTTAGTTTAATAATATGGAGTTAGGAAATTGGGGCAAGTCTGATTTAGCTACCACCATGAAATTCTTTATCATAAAAGCAACTGCACCTGTTGTTGCTGCTAAGTTTTCTTGTAAAGCAAAGGAAAATCCCACTTCAGATCTGGAAGCAGCACTGTCCTGTCAGTGAGACCCTGCACAGAGATGAGCAGCTCCACGTCATTAAAGTGAGCAGGAGCACAGCACACCTGAGTGTGGCAGGTCACAGCACGTGGCACAGCCCCTGTGTGCCCAGAGGCAGAGTTGCTGCAGTCACAGCAGGGTCAAAAGTAATGCATGTGTAGACAAAGAGGTGTATTCATGTGCTGTTTCTCTCATTCTGTTTTTAACAAGTCTACATCCAAACTAGCATGGGCTTTCATCAAACATAACAGAGATGACTTCCCTTGGAAATTTTCTGCCCTCCTGCATTCTTTCACCTCATGAGAAAAATCAGGAGTTCCACTGTTTACCCATTGCATCCAAGAGATGAGAATTTTTCTACTTGGTTTTCAGAAAGAAATACATACAGATATAGTTGTACTTTTGATGAATAAAAGCTTTTAAAGGTATGCAGATTTCCCTTCCTGAAAGCTGCTCTGTAGAACCTTCTCAGTAATTACAGCCTTTGCTAGACCATATTGCAAATTTACAGCAATCTTTCACCTAAAGCAGCCATGAGAAAGCAATAGCATTTTGTTCCTCAGGCAGCTGATAATGACATCTTTATTAGTCACTGAGTGGTAAGATAAGAGATATCAATATCACATAAATTTCCTTAAATAAGAGGTTTGAGATATAAACAAATTCATGATGTGATCCTAGGGTAAAAAAAACCATGTTCATAAATGTTTCCAGTCTTATTTGACAGGACACTTACCTTTATGAGTTTTTTAGGTCAGAGTTGATTTTGTACGACTTCTGCAGAGAAACAATACCTCAAGGTAGTTACAGCTGCTGTGCTTTGGATGCACAATGTAAGTTTGAAAGTGCATTAAACTGTCCTTGGAAGAGGGTCAACAGCAGAAAAGCTTTGCAGTTGTGCATAGGCAAGGTAGAGGAGTTGTTTTACCTCTGGTAATATATAAATACATACAAAATTATAACCCTAATAAAAACTGTTGACCTTTGTGATAAGGAATATTTAAATAAACTGTTACAGGATAGATAAAATGAATTCTTGAGCAAGCCCAACCCAAATAAAATTCTGAGATTAAGGCTGAATGAATTTAGTTCAATGAGGGCAGAAAATGGTCTTTTTTAAAGAAGAATCTGCTTTCAGAACCTACTTCTAGTAATTTTTTCATCCTCAAACATCAGTGGGGCACTAGCATTTTGCTTACTCTCAACAAGTTACAAAATCCTACGTTTTGGCCAGGCTAGGGATTGAATGAATTTTTTTTTTAACTGATTAATAATAGCCTACATTAATAATAAATGAATTTAATGCCTTTTGTCTAAAGACACCTGGAAATAGCATATGTATCTAAACTGAGCATGTATCTAGTTTTGAATGCCAAGTGGCAAAGACTTGTGTTTTAAGAGGCAAACCACCTGCAGAGGCAAGGAAATTTTGGTGTTGAGAAAAATATACAAAGCATCAGCAGCTGTAGTAACCAAGCTGCTCTGTAACCCAAATTCCTTAAGGGAAGGGAGGTTGTGACCAGCAAGAATGAAAACACCCTCTCCCCAACCCATTCCGCTGAATGCATTTTTAAATTCCTGCCAGGTCAAAATTTTCAAACAAAATCCCCTTGTGTAACGGGGGATTGTGCTGCTTCTTCTCAGATGCTCACCTGGAAAACAGCTGAACTGTGGAGCAGTACATTGTGCCACATGGAAAAGCCTTACCTGTGACTGCAGTGTGCTGTGTTTGCAGCAGGGGCAGCTGCACTGCACTTTCTTGACAGCAGTGTGCCGAGTGCTCATTCCAAAGCCAAGTCACTTAGCACTCTGCATCTCTCAGCTCTCCAAGAAGAGGTCAGATAAACCTCTAAAGGCATCTGTTTTCTTGCTACTGAAGTAATTTTAACCATGAGGACACTAACATCTTTGAAAGAATTTTTTTTTCTAAAATCAATGCAGTTGCCACTAAACTGAACTTATGGACTGAAAATGGCAATCCTATTTGTCAGGCGTACTGACAGCATAAAGTATAATTGAGAACTTGCTGATCTTTAGTTTCATAATCTTACTTCAAATACTCTATGCCTTAGGCTCATGCAAGCATTATCAAAGAAACAACCTTAAAAAGCCAAAGAAGTCTCAATTTTGGAAATTAGTTGATGAAATAAACCCTGGGTAATGATCTGTACTACAGTAATGATAAACCAGATTAAGCTCTCCTGTATTAATTGTCAGACATAAGAGTGCTGTGCACAGTGCCTGAAGGCTCCTATTGGAGACAAGGGACAACAGAACAGGGGCATGTCCCTATCAAGATACAAAAGTTCACTTAAAAACAAGATGCTGCAAATGTTCCAAGATCACAATACAGAGGTCAACCAGTGAGTGAAACTGAGGACTGCCAGCTGGGGGAGTTCAGTCATGAGATGTGTATGCCCTCACATCTCCCCCAAATGTAGGCTGAGGCAAATGGTAAATGCCATTGTGTAAAGCATTTTGAAGCATATTCTGAGCACTGGTAGGATTAGACAATTTTAACTCATCTCAAGGAGAAGTATACTTTGTGAGAACAAAGTAATCTACTGTTTTGGTGTTTCAAAAATAAAAGATTATTTCTTAATGGCTTTTTAGTGACTTGGCAGAAATGGAAAGGTCCAACTCATTAACTGTGGCTGCTCACATTGTTGGGCAGAGTCTTGAACTGTTAGCTAACTGTACTGCTTTCTCCTGCCACCTTTTGCTTTAATTCCATTCTCAATGGTTACTGATCTTCACTACAAAAGTTCATTCCAAGCAGTATGTACAAGAATTATCTTAAGCCCCTCTCCATAAGGTTTTTTAATCTTCCATCTATATATCCAGTCAAAAGGTGTAACACAAAGTGGGCTGGTAAACAAAAAGTCTGGGCCATTTTTCATCACTTCATTCTCTGTGTTATCGACCACAAAGGATTCTATAAGATGTACCGATTCTAAATTTTCTAGTGTACACCTCTTGCCCACAGTGTAGACTGACAGCATTTAATCTCAACACATTTATATTCTGCATTGATTAGTTTCTCATTTTTAGAGCCTGGTATTGGGGACAATTTGTATAGAAGGCTAGCTCTATTCAATGCTTCAGGCAGTGCCCTCAAGGGGACTCTCTTGGTCTATAGTATTAAAAATATGTGTGCTTATTCTCCATGCAACAGCTATGCTTTCCACATCAATTGATCTTCATTTCCTTATTATTTTGTATTTCGGAGTCCACATACATTGGGAGTCAAAGGAAACCCAAGCTCCTGAGCTTTGTCTGCTTTCTAAGTTTATACCAGTTTTGTTTGGCTCCCACAAAGATGCATTAGCTGAGCACAGAGTCTGACACTGATCAGACTCTTTGGGCCTCAGAGTGGAGAGTGCAGTGCTCTGGACAGAAGGGGCAGTGTTATGTGGGAAGTAGAGCTGTGGTCACGAGGAAGCCCCAGTCAGTGGAGAGTGCTAGTCATGGTACTTGGGTCTCACATGCCCTGCTCTGTGTGCAGACTTAATCCAACTTGTTACATGGGTCCAGTAATGGGTAATTTTATGGTCATATCTATTTAGCATTACATTTAATGAGCTTTTTCAAAAGCAAAATAGGAATTAATTTCAATCAGATAATTTTAAGCAAATAAATACAGGCCATTTCTAATTTGCTTATCCACATCCTGCAATTCTGTGCTGCTGAAACATTGTTAAAGTTAGGATTTCTCATCATTTTTTCCCTAGGAAAACAGAAGGAGACCTTGAAATCATGTGGGAATCCACAGCCAAAGAAAACAGGAGAATGAGAGAACTCTTGCATAAATCCCTGAGGAAGAACAACATGTGGAGTGCTGTCACAGTTCATGAACCATACTCTCAGAAGGACCTAGTTTATGGACATGATTTTAGCTATTGTGATGTGAAAACTTCATCCCCTACTAAAAATGAAATTGAGCAAGAATGTCAGTGATAAGAATCTGCATCCCATCCAATAAAGAGAGCTTGGTGCCTGAATTTTACTTTTTCAACAAAACAAGGTGTATTGGAATGTTTACTGTCTTCAATATTACTGTATTTGTAAGGTCATCAAAATGACAACAGCATATTCTCTCTTCGTACTGTGAATAATGTAAATCTAGCCTAAAATATTACTTTGCTGCTTCAAGAAAAGGCTATTCTTTCTTAAGACAAAATGTGATACAGCTTTAAGTTAACATCTGAAGACAAGTGGCTCGTTAACAGGATAAGTAGCTGGTAAGCTTGGTGTTTAGCACAGACACACCCCATGCCACAAAACAAGTGAGCAGCAAGACAGTGCTTGTTAAAATTAAAAGGACAAATTTTGGTAAATTCTCCCCAAAACGCCAGATGGAGTATGATCCAAGCTGAAAAAAAAGTGTGGCTTGTACTTTTTCTCATGAGAAAGATGACTTCTAGATCATGTGCCGAAAATCTTGTCATCTCAAGGGCAGAGAAGAATTTGACTGTGGAGCAGACAAGACTGAAACATCCTCATGACGACTGCTGTTCCTGAATGCACAACTGTCCCCTGTGCAGATTTACAGGATCCCTGGAAGTGTTGGGAGGCTCCTACCACTGATTTGCCAAGGGGTTGAGCTGCCAGGACAGGATGCAGCTCTCCTCCAGATTGTTTTGTTCATCCTGCTTCAGATTCGGTGGCTTCAAAAGCCACCCAAAGTATTCTCTGAAGCCGTGGTTATTGTATATGCCTTTAGATTATTGACATGTATTTGTCTGAGCTTTCAGATTTGTTAATTTTACACAATATTGCACATTGACTTTGTTGTATGTATTACTATGATGTGACTTTATTTTGGATTTACATATAACTTGCTGGATCAGCTTTTTGGTTTTGCTTAATTTTCATAATGAAACGTAAATGGTACCAGAGAACTGTAACAATACAAAAAACATGTAACTTTCATAGTTCTGTAGTATTAGAAATAATGAAGAATTTCATTGGCTTTGATCAAAGTTAACAAAAAGAGCAGAAAACCTAGTTAAAATACTAAAAGAACTACATAATGTTTGTGTCTGGAAAGGTTCCTGCAGCAATTTTCTTCAGGGTTAAGGCCATGACCCAGCAGAATGGCTTTATTTAGGAGAGGGTGGGGACAGCACATGACATTCAGGGGCAGGTATATGTACAGCTTTCAAAGCCAGGTTCTGCAGTACAGTGCAAAGTTTAAAAATATATAGACTTTCAAAGCACTGGCAGAATCTCAGTGCACTCAGATACTACTCTGATTATGGGAAACCACAAGTAGCTGAGTCATATCTATGCAAGTGACATTTTAAGATGTACTTTAATTACTTTTCTTGATAGCAATAAAATGAGTGCAACAACCTTACCAGGTCATCAAGATAAAACTTCGGCATGCTGTGGTCTTTAAGGCACTGATTAACAGAACTGCTCTGTAACAACACACTATCTATTGGTCTCTGCCCAGACACGTAACAAGAGCTACACCTTCGAATCTTTTCATTGTCCTGGCTTTTTCAGCTTGATTATTTTAGGACTCCATGCCTCAACATAACAACCAGAAACTATTTTCAAGCACAGTCTTAAATAACTTCATTAATACGTGAAATTGTCATGGGGGTGCTCTATCACTAAACCAGTCCTGTCCTCTATCTTCCTTGAATTTGAAAAAAAATCTGATTTGAAATATTAGGTCTGAAATTTCTCTTTAGATAAGTAAGACAGGCATACACACTTCTCTCGTTTCTACACGAGCTCCAGTCTGCAGGTGAGCACTCTGGAAGAGCATCAAACATGGCCATACCCACAGCTTTTCATGTTTTTAAAGGCAGGTTTGGAAAATGAAGCCTTTCACATCATATTTTTTAATATGAGCATCTCTGAATACGCAAATACAATCTCAGAACTGATTTAATACTTATAATATTATTCTCATCTGGTTTAATTTGCCCTTTTGAGTATGTTTTAAGAGTTTGTAAAAATAAGCAGCTTCACAAGGAAAAGCTGTTGTACTGGTAGTATCCTTAGAAACAGAAGCAAGATTTTCAAAACTCTCAATATTGGCTTAACTGTCCTTCCACTGAAGTGGTCTGGGAATGTCTTAGAGCTGTACTTTTCATACACCTGCTGCCCATTTTCTCATTTTAGAGTAGGTTTTAATACATGGTTCAAAGGGCAGCACCTTGACGATGACACTCTTAAGGCTTCGTTCAGAAATGCTACCTTACTTTGCCATTTGTATATCATTAAAATATGACATTAAACTTTGAATGAACTTATATTTAATAAAATCCCTGGCTGATTCTCTATATTCAGTTTCCATGGGAAGAAAGTTGAGAAAAAGCTGTGTCCCATGGATGACAAAGTCCTTCTGTGGCTCAGGAATACTTTTTTAGCATAACAAAAATCCTGTTATAGGATATTTAAAATACATATGAACAGATTTTAAATACATATGAGCCCATTTGACACACTTGAACAGTAAAATACTGGAATTGTTTCAGATCAGAAAAAGTAAACACATTTGCAAGTGTGCCAAGTGTTCAAATAGAATTGATGATTAGACAGCTACTTCCCTCCAGTTCCTTCCAACAGGAATGAAGTTGATTCTCTCTTTTATTAACAGCTGAAATAATTGGTTTTCCTGTAAATCTCCTTCAGATGAAACATTAATCTTATGCTCTGTATGTTTTTCATCTTGCATTAAACCACTTGGTTTTAGCATGTTTCTGTGTGTAGCAAGTACACAATATAATGTTTATTGCTGGCCATTGATTTTAGGACTAGAAAAAACATTAAAAGGCTAGCATTACACGTATAAATATTCTTTTGAAAAAAAGAAAATATGTTTTTTATTAAAACATGCTACATTTAAACATAACGGAAAAATAAAAACCAACAGAAAAGTCTTGTTAAAATTACTAACAAAGTTGATAATTTTAGGAGCTAAATTGCCTAGCAGGCAATACCACTACCTAATCAAAGCAAAATCCAATGTCTCAAAAGCTAGCTAGAAGGAAGAACTCAGAGGGTGTGTGTGCAGGGCCAGGAACTGGACTCAGTGATCCTTGTGGGTTCCTTCTAACTCAGGATTCTGTGGTTCTGTAAGTTATCTTTCACTCTGTGGAGGAAAGATAACCAGTTAATTAGGGTTCAGCTGTAGCTGTGTCTTATACTTTATGAGACAATACATCTAGATTTCTTAATTCTATAAGAATGTGCTATAGTAAAATACACTATATTGTTTACTCTTTATTCTTTCCCATTATTTGCTTCCATTATTTCTCAGCTGCAGCCAGGTGGGTGGAGCTGTCTGTCATGTCAGTACTGATCAGCTGAACAGCTTTTTGCAAGAGATGGCAGAAGGGCTTTACTGAGTGCAGTGTTGGACCAATGTCAGTGCAAAAGCAGCAGTCAGCAGATGCAGGTACAGTGTAACACAGTGAGTGCTTTTTCATCTAAGTAAAAGCACAACATCCCTTGCAATCAAAAAAAAGTCAAAGATTTGCAAAGGTGTTAAGATCACAGGAGATCACATACTATCTTGATATTGTAGCCCTTGACTGATTTCACATGCATTTTCCTGCTCTCATTTTTAATAGCTGTACTCAGTCTAGATGATGTTTACATCTAAGTGTATCCTTTTATAAACAACTCAGCATTCTGGAAGCTGAAGGTTTTAGTCTTAAGACCATTTAATGATTTATGACAGGACTTATTGAGTACCATCACATGGCACATACAGGACAACCAAGGGATCAGGCCTAGCCAGCATGGATTTAGGAAAGACAAGTCCTGCTTGACAAACCTGATCTTTTATGACCAGATGACCCACCTCTTAGAAGAGGGAAGGGTTGTGGATGTGATATCCACAACCAAGACTTCAGCAAGGCTTTTAATGCTATCTCTCAAAACATTCTCCTGGAGAAGCTGGCAGCTCATGGTTTGGACATGTCACTTGGTTAAAAACTGCATGAGTGGCTGGGCCAAGGGAGTGGTGGTGAATGGAGTTAAATCCAGTTGGCAGCTGGTAATTAGCGGGGTTCTCTAAGGCTCAGTATTGGGGCCACTCCTGTTTAATATTGTCATGAGTGGAGTGGAAACTTCAGATAAAGGTAATTAGAGAAACTCCCAATGAGTCATGAGGTGCAGAAAGGACCCTGTGGTTTTTAAACTCTCCAGAAAGGAGCCTGGGGGCAGCTGGATCCAGTCTCAGTCCCAAACTGTCAGCAACTTAAGTCTAAGGAATTACAGAGGCATGATTGAACATTTGTACAACTTTGTCCTGCAGAATTAAGGATAGATATATAAAATTATTTATTATGATAAATCATTAGACAAAAGATCTTAATCAGAATTAATTACTGCATAGTATAGAAGCTAAAGCTACTAGTATAGTGTAGCATAAGGGAGGATAGTGCACTATATCAAAGCAGTTATATTAAAGCAATTGTATGAAAGCGTCAAAAAACCAAATTCTGAAGGAGAGATTGATGTAACTCACCCAGGCTTGGGGCAAATCCTTTTCATTCAGTCTTGGTGGGTAATCTTGAGGGGTGTCTCCACCCAAAGGAGGAATCTCCATACACGCTCCAAGAAGGGGTGTGTTAGAAGAAGCTGCCATTTGGAAGTGGGACTGAACTTTCATAGTGTAAAGTGATTGACTGCCAGTCATATGTTTCCAGGTAGCTTAGCAGCTTGTCTGCCAAGTCTTTGCCTCACTGTCAGGATATTAATTTGGGATTGATGTGTAATGCTGGTTTTAGGTTAAATGAACACCAAAAGCAGCACATGAGCCCCTCTCAATCCACCACTTGTAAATAGGCATTGTCCGGGCTGCTTGACCACATTCCAGGGCAGACCATCCTGCTCCAAGCATCCTTTATTTTGATGAGAGGATCCAGTATACCCTCAGTCAGTTCAAAGGCACCACCAAGTTGTGGTTTATTAGTGTGGATCTGCTGGAGGGCAGGAAGGCTCTGCAGAGGGATCTGGACAGGCTGGATCCATGGGCTGAGGGACAACAGAGACAAGTGCTGGGTCCTATTTTTGGGTCACAAACCCATGCAGTGCTACAGGCTGGGGGAAGAGTGGCTGGGATGCTGATCAACAGCAGCTGAACCTGGGCTCAGGAGTGCCCAGGCAACCAATGGCACCTGGCCTGTATCAAGAACAGTGTATCTGCCCCAGGGCAATGACTGTCCCTCTGTGCTGGGCACTGGGAAGGCTGAACCACGAGTGCTGCATCCAGTTCTGGGCCCTTCACAGCAAGAGAGATATTTTGGTGCTGGAGCTTGTCCAGAGAACGGCAGCAGAACTGAGGAAGGGTCTAGAGAGTAAGTCCTATGAGGAGCAGCTGAGGGAGCTGGGAAGGGGCTCATCCTGGAGAAAAGGAGGCTCAGGGGGGCCCTTGTGGCTCTGCACAACTCCCTGACAGGAGGGGACAGCCGGGGGGGTCGGGCTCTGCTCCAGGGAACAGGGACAGGAGGAGAGGGAACGGCCTCAGGCTGGCCAGGGGAGGGCAGGGTGGAGATCAGGAGGAATTCCTTCATTGAAAGGACTGTCAGGTATTGGAAGGGGCTGCCCAGATAGACGGTGGAGTACCCACGCCTGGAGGTGCTGAAGGAACTGGACATGGCACTCAGTGGCCTAGGCTGGTTGGCAACATTGTGTTT